>CM042424.1:14012793-14397793 GCA_023634145.1 Thymallus thymallus
ATCCAACGGCTCCACACAATCATCTACAAATAACATGACATAGTGTGAGATTCTCAACAAGAGCCCAGACATTGAGTTTGTTAGTTGAAGCTGTCCCAGGTGCCAGGGTGGGCGGAGTTTGAAAGGGGTTTCATTCATTTTGAAACAACTACATCTCCATCTACAGCTGTATTTGATTTTCACACACAACACAAAAAAGAGGAGGGGCCTGGAGGGAGATATTATCCTGTTATACCAGCGACAGCCTTGGTGGTGTACCCAGAAATCTGTGCAGTGTTTTTTAATATGATGAATCCGCATTAAAGGTAACACATCTCACTTAACCTGTTAATCTTTCTCTCAAAATACTGTTATAGATGAACTTATACTGTGTGCATTATTTCTCTCTAGAGTGAGTGATGGTGGATGAGCATTTTGAGGCAGAAAACAGAGAAAGAGAGAGAAAAAACATCCAGGACAATCTCTAATCAGTTTTTTTTTAAATTCAATTCAGTTATTATTGTTTTTTTACATCAAATAAAATGTTATTGGTCACATACACATATTTAGCAGATGTTATTGTGGGTGTAGCGACATGCATTTATTGATTGTGTGTTTGTGTATGTTTCACCATACTCCTTTGATAACAATTTGACCAGGTGACACATTAATGATTGATTTGAACAGGGCGTAATGTGTCTGTGTGTGCAGACTGTCAGTTTTAATTTGGGGGTATGTTCATCCATATTGGGTGAACCATTTAGGAATTACAACACTTCTTGTACATAGTTTTAGGGACCAAAAGTATTGGAACATTTCTACAATTGTTATTTTAGTTTGAAAATGTGTTGAATGTTGTGTAGATCATTGAAAAAAAACAAAAAATCCCCATTCCTTTTAAGATTTCAATTTAAGACAGCAAAATGTGAAAACTGTGCAAGGGTATGTTGAATTTCACTAGGCACTGGGGGCCCTACTCAGACTGTTCACTCATGACTGCATGGCCAGGCACATCTCCAACACCATCATCAAGTTTGCCGATGACACAACAGTGGTAGGCCTGATCACCGACAATGATGAGACAGCCTATAGGGAGTGTGGTGCCAGGACAACAACCTCTCCCTCATTGTGTTCAAGACAAAGGAGATGATTGTGGACTACAGGAAAAGGAGGACTGAGCACGCCCCCATACCCATCGACGAGGCTGTAGTGGAGCAGGTTGAGAGCTTCAAGTTCCTTGGTGTTCACATCGGCCAAACAAACTATCATGGTCCGAACACACTAAGACAGTCGTGAAGAGACAATGCCTATTTCCCCTCAGGAGACTGAAAATACATGGGTCCTCAGATCCTCAAAAAGTTCTACAGCTGCACCATCGAGAGCATCATGACTGGTTGCATCACTGCCTGGTACGGCAACTGCTCGGCCTCTGACCGTAAGGCACTACAGAAGGTATTTTTCTTTGGAGGCCAGAAAAAAGCAGAGTACAGTCGTGGTCAAAAGTTAAGAATGACACAAGTATTGGTCTCCACAAAGTCCCTCTTTGCCATGAAAATGAACTTAATCCCCAAAAAACATTTCCACTGCATTTCAGCCCTGCCACAAAAGGACCAGCTGCCATCATGTCAGTGATTGTCTCGTTAACACAGGTGAGAGTGTTGACGAGGACAAGGCTGGAGATCACTCTGTCATGCTGATTGAGTCAGAATAACAGACTGGAAGCTTTAAAAGGAGGGTGGTGCTTGAAATCATTGTTCTTTCTCTGTCAACCATGGTTACCTGCAAGGAAACACGTGCCGTCATCATTGCTTTGCACAAAAAGGTATTCACAGGCAAGGATATTGCTGCTGGTAAGATTGCACCTAAATCAACCATTTGTCGGATCATCAAGAACTTCAAGGAGAGAGCTTCAATTGTTGTGAAGAAGGTGTCAGGGCGCCCAAGAAAGTCCAGCAAGCGCCAGGACCGTCTCCTAAAGTTGATTCAGCTGTGGGATCGGGGCACCACCAGTGCAGAGCTTGCTCAAGAATGGCAGCAGGCAGGTGTGAGTGCATATGCACGGACAGTGAGGCGAAGACTTTTGGAGGATGGCCTGGTGTTAAGAAGGGCAGCAAAGAAGCCACTTCTCTGCAGGAAAAACATCAGGGACAGGCTGATATTCTGCAAAAGGTACAGGGATTGGACTGCTGAGGACTGGGGTAGAGTCATTTTCTCTGATGAATCCCCTTTCCGATTGTTTGGGCCATCCAGAAAAAGATGGATTGTCCGGAGAAGACAAGGTGAGTGCTACCATCAGTCCTGTGTCATGCCAACAGTAAAGCATCCTGAGACCATGTGGGGTTGCTTCTCAGCCAAGGGAGTGGGCTCACTCACAATTTTGCCTAAGAACACAGCCATGAATAAAGAATGGTACCAACACATCCTCCGAGAGCAACTTCTCCCAAACACCCAAGAACAGCTATAAAACCTCACACATGAACCCCAATTTGCTGCAGCACAGATATCACCAATCGTCATTCCACTGAACAATGGCCAAGAAGCCACCACACCCATATGAAGGAGGTGAGAAAGGGGACAGTTCGAAAGCTGGGACCTGTAAGACATAGGCATAACCTTGGGAGTTGCTAGGTGCAAACTCCGAACAGGAAGGTTGTACTGATAGTGTGGAGATCCCAAATGCGCAAAGCGTCCAGGACCAAAGCCAGGAACCAGGTCGGTGCCATAGCCTTAGACACGGGTCTGAGCCGATGCACTCCTTTCAGGAACTGCACCGCCAGAGGATGAGACCCTGGGGTAAAGCCGTCAATCCCAACATGACACGCTGAGAACGTCAAAATGTCCACCAAAAAGTTCTGAAAAGGAGAAACTCAACCACCGAGGGGTGCATTCTCCACTCCGTAGAGATGACTGGGAAGGTACATCGCCCTGAGTGACAGGAAATGAACACTGCTCCATAAGAACCGATAACGTCCCAGGTTGAGGAGAGAGAGAGAGACCCCGCCTGTTGATGTACGCCACGGCTGTCCTGTTGTCAGACCTTACCAACACATGCTGCCCCTCTAACATTGGAAAGAAATGCCTCAGCGCTAGCAAATCTGTCAGTAGCTCTAGGTAATTGATATGCAGCACCCTCTTTCCGAGTAGCCCACATACAGCTATCCTCATCCCAGTAAGGATGCTTCTGTCATGATAACTCTGCGGGACACTACCCGGCCCATGAGAACCCCGTCTCCATGTTCTTATTAAACTCTTGCAGCAAATCGATATGATACATCTTCAGCATTGTGACCACATTCAACGACCGAGCTGCCACACCCGCAGCCTGGTACACTTTGTCACGCTGATCCTCCGAGAACCAGCACTTTATATTCGGAAGCATTGGCGGTGTGCAAACAAGCCCCGCCTCCTCCATACCCTCTACATTCATGAACTCGCCATAACCTGGTAGCACCAGCCTGGCCGAAAGATGGGCATCCCAGGTCGCCTTTAGCTCATCTGTGAAAGCTTTAAACAGGTGTAAGAAACGCTTCACTGCTGCAGGAACAGGGGGAGAAGATGGCCAATCCACCCCCAGGTGATCTGCTTCCCTAATACATGGCTCCATCAAAGGCACATTAACCACCAATGGCTCACTAACCCCGGCCAAATCCAAAGCCGGGGGCTTTGGGCTAACCCCAAACTGAAAATCCTCCAGAGCCAACCAGGGATAGTACATAATCCCGGATTTCGTACTCACTCCCGACCTCAGACAACCCCATTCCAGAGATCACTTAGACCAAAATATCCCGCCTCAGTGAGGGATAGTGGTTCGGGTGGCAAGAGTCGCTCGCTAACTAATGATTTACTCCATAGTCGTTTACCGAATGGACAAGCTTTGGCTTTCTTTTCAGCTTTGTCTCACCCTGATGATCTGGACAGCAGCCTTGCTGATGAATTGATTCAGTTCTGAGGTTTTATTCAAACGGAGCAAGACAGATCACCAGCACGTTTGCTGAAAATAATCCAAGAATGTGGACTACAATCAGCTTTCCCCAATTTATTTGTGGCTCTTAGAATGTTCTTGACTCTGCCAATCAGCAGCTGTGAAGGAGAAAGGTCATTTTCTCTTATGGCAAGAATAAAAAATGAACTTAGGAGTAAAATGACACAAGGACGCCTCCAGTCACTTTCGCTGATGTCAATTGAAAGTGAACTTGTCCGAGAAATGGATTTTAGTGACATTGTGGAAACCATTTCTCGGATCAAATCAAGAAAAAAAAACCATATAAGGTAAGACTGGGACCAGATCCCATTCGCTATAGGCTTCGGGCTACGGACCTTATCTTGCTGGTGATGATATTGTTGTGTGCTTAGCATAGACCTCATTGTTTTTTGTTTCATAATTGTGAGCAAGTTCTGAAACTATGAGTATAGTGATGTTAAAATGAGGCCTCGTTGAAACGATGAGGCTTACCAGCCAATTGCTTCGAGAAAAGATTTGTTACTCCAGGCCTCGTTTACACTAGGGACACCTGCTGGTATAAATAATTCAGAGAATCCAAATAGTTATAGATCGCATGTCACCTTTCGGCGAAACGTTAATGTAGTAGCCATGTCTATGGTGTTCCTAAACTTTTTAAAGTCATGTATGTAGGTTACCCCTTCTGAAATGCTGTCACCAACTTTGTAGCCCCTTTACCAAGCACGTTTAGTGCTTTAATTTCATTGACTGTAGGCTACATCTGTTATTAAAGTAGCCTATTAAATAAGTGTCACGTGAGGGTGCATACATGGACCAAGACGCAGCGCAGGGATTATAGTTCGACATTCTTTTTATTTATACTATGTATAACATTGCCAAAAAGAACGAACTATACAACACAAACAAAACACGATATACAAACGTCACGTTTACAAAAACGAATGACTAGACGTAACGAATGTGGCACACTTACTTTCACCGTGACTGCGAAATAATAACCCAATAACCGATAACGACCCACAACCCAGTGTAAAACCTACCAACCTATGTAGGATCCCTAATTAGAGGCGATGCGCTACAGCTGCCTCTAATTAGGGATCCCACACAAACCACCACCAGAGATCTCTCTGTTGAGATCTCACATGCACCTGTAAGGTCCTAACTGTTAGGACATGGAGGGCTGAACTTAAGTGGAGGCTGGTATGTCTTGTTGGTATGTAGGCCTATGTTTACCTTTATTTACTTAAATGATGTGCATTTGATTGCAATAACTATTATGAAATATATCACTGACTAATTTTATATAAATTGTGTAAAATAACAGCCTAACATAGAGGAAGTTATGTTAGAGCAAATACTTGTGCTGAACATACCAGTAGCCTACGATATGGATGCTTTATTGATTGGGGTAGTCCTAGTCTGGAGAGGGGACTTAGGCTTGCAGTCAGTCAATCATGTAATAATTAAAGAATGATCTATGTATGTTGCTATAAGACATATGGTGCAGAGGTTGAGTAGATACAGACTTTAATTTATGGTTTGTTGTATTGAAACAATGTGTTTTATTTGCATCACTGCAAACCATTCCTCTCTTTACTTGTGTTGGAGAGAGAGAACGATAGAGAGATATAAAGAGAGAGAGGTAAATAGGGTATTAAACAGAGCTCTTTCATGGGAGAAGGAAGCTCTTATAAGTTGTGGTCTGAACAATATCTGCAACCTGTTCTCAGGGGAAGTCGTATAAATCTGTTCCTCACCATTTAGTACAACACCTTACTTTATGTTAGGGAACATTATGAATGGAATAGTGGTCATACAATATCACACCAATTAGAGGACGCTAACTCATCATACATCTTGGAGGAGGTATAGTATTATACATCTTTCTCTGAGACCAGGTTGCTTGTTGTGTTGTGACAACAAAGTAGACATACAGGGAGAATGTACGTTAGTGGTTAGGAAAACTAACGACAAAGGTTAGGATAATTTACGTGAAAGGTTAGGTGAATTGGGTTAAGGTTAGAATAATGGTTAGGGGAAGGGGAAGCTTAAATGCTAGAGTTGAACTGATTCATCTCTGGTTAGAATTGAACTGAGTTAAACTGATTCATCTCTGGTTAGAATTGAACTGAGTTAAACTGATTCACCTCTGGTTAGAATTGAACTGAGTTAAACTGATTCATCTCTGGTTAGAATTGAACTGAGTTAAACTGATTCATCTCTGGTTAGAATTGAACTGAGTTAAACTGATTCATCTCTGGTTAGAATTGAACTGAGTTAAACCGATTCATCTCTGGTTAGAATTGAACTGAGTTAAACTACATGTTAAAGGTTAGTTAGACTGCTCCACTCTAAACACACACCAATGTGTCGGAGGAAACACCGTACACCTGGAGATGGTGTCAGCGTGCATGCACCCGGCCCGCCACAGGAGTCACTAGAGCACGAAGGGACAAGGACCTCCCGGCTGGCCAAACCCTAACCCGGAGGACGCTGGGCCAATTGTGCACCGCCTATATCCTACATATCAATACATACATAAACTATCTGGGTCAAACAATTAAACCAGAATCTGGAGGTTGTGTGTCTCAGGAGAAATGATACCAATCTTAAACTCTTGAACGCAGCTATGGCTGCAAGGACTGACAGTTTTCACAGGTATGTTGTAGCAATACATTCTTTGTTTACAAAAACTCATATGACAAAAATATAAACTATGAAATAAACTTCAATCATATTGTGAGTTGTGATAAAGGTAAGTATATTTTTCAAGTATGTAAATATCAGAGATTGTATACCTTTAAATTAAATGTATGGGTAAGTCTGACTTAATATATTGAAGCTCAGTTAAAAAAAAAGCTCAGTACACAAATCTTTATCATAAGCTTATTTTAAAATAGTGAAATGTGAATGATATTATCTTAATATTCAGTCTCAGTGACAACTCTGAAATAGAAATGTAGGAGTGGTATCAACTCACTATGGTATCAGTAGATTTGGTATTTGTTAACAGGTATATATGTGGGCTAACGTATGTGGAACACACAATGCTCTAATAGAAGGAGTGTCTGAGGAGCGTGGAGGAGGAAGGATTGTATCTTTAAGAGGTGATGAGATACATACTGTGTAGAGAAGGAAAATGATTTAAACAACACAACAGACAGTACTGAAAATAAGTATAGGCCCAGCAGTAGCTTAGCAAACACACTGGTGAATTGGATTCAAAGAGACTTGAAAAGAGGGACCATCCTACTAATAACCCTAGGAATAGATATTGAATCTGTCTGTATCAGTGAATCTCATCGAAGCCCCAATTCAACAGACTGTGAGAATGATCAACACAGGAAGTCTGAAATAATAACAACAGTTCAATGGTTCAATGGGAATTTTCTCCAGTAACAACTGTTCCTCCATTATGTTTTATAGATTAATATTTACTGTAATTTGTCTTAACATCATCTTTAAGATGTAACACCTTCTCTTGGATGTGAATTATTATGTCACCCTCTCAGAACCTTCCTGTGTTCTCTCTCTCTCTTCCTGTTTTCAGTGTCCAGTTCTTGCATTGTGAAGGTTCATGTCTCCTCTTCTTCAGATAGATTGCAACTCCAACCAGCCCCAAGACAATCAAAACGCACAATACAACAATAAGACAACCTCGAGTCCTCTTTTGACCATCTAAAGTAAAAAAAAAGAAATACAAATATTTTAATTAAAACATTGCGATTCATAAATGAGCTCTACCATACTTATTGTTTCATATAGAAGTTGGTATTGTCTGGATATCAGCTATTTAACACTGCTACTGTACATGTTTTTACCTGTCACCTTGGTGGGATCACTCTCTATACAGGAATATGGAACAACAGCTGTCTCCTTGCTGACTGGGTTGGCAGCCTCACATCTGTAAGAGTCTCTGTTCTGTTCATCCATCTTGAGAGGTAGAGAGAGGGGGATGTTGAGGTCAGGGCTGTAGCTCTGGATGAGTATCTCCCCTCCTCTGTACCAGGACAGGGTCACCTCTCTCCTGTTCTCCACAGAACACACCACGCTACAGGAGCTGTCGTCATGGACCGTCACCTGAGGTTTGGACACAACATCTGGGAGACAAATAAGGAAAAAATGGGAATTGGTGAAATGGAACTTTAACGTGGCAAAGAGCAGTTGCTACATCCATCTTTGTACTTATAAATTAATGATATATACTCATTGATTCTTGAAGAATATAACTTATAAATGCCTCATGAGCTTAGTCCCCGTCAGAGAACCCATCAGCTTGTTTTACTCCAGTGTTTGTAAACAAATAAATAGTAAAAAACACTATATAGTCTCAATAAATGGTTACAACTATAATGTTTATATATTGATTGATCAGTCCTTGCATCCATATCTCTGTCTATGAATTTGAGAGTGGTTCCATTTCTCCAGCCCCGCCCCTCAGCTTTTTACTGAACCAATAAAGCAACCACTTTATTATTGTTTCTACTGACACACACACACACACACACACACAGACACACACACACACACACACACACACACTTACAGTACACAGTCAGATTAAATGTATGTGTCATCTTCTCTCCATCTCCATCTGTATTCTCCAGAGTATAAACCCCAGAATCTTCTATTCGTAGGTCTGACAAAGTGAAGAATCCAGTAACATTGTTCCAGTGAAGGCGGTTTTTAAATCTCTTCTCAAGGTTGGTATTACTTTGTTTATCAGGGAACACCTGTGCAATATTGCCAAGGTCTCCATAAAGTAAATTGCCAGACTTCAACACCATTACTGGAAAATAGAGAGACTTTCCCACGATGCCTTTCACCTGGTGGGTCTCAGGTTGGGCTGAATGCTGGGCTGAGCAGAGTACTGTGGAGAGAAACAGAGACTCAATATCAACGCTTTGACTTAAATATCATAGTTCTTCTCTAATAATGTAGCAAATATGTTTTTCTGATTGCTTGAGAAAATGTGTCCAAACAGAATTAATGTTTTCTAAACAATTAACATGGAGATCCAAACTGAAATATGTTGGACAAAATGACACTTTTCAAATGCGTTATGATTCATTACATATAAACACAGAATCAACTACCTCCATCAAAACATACAACTTGTTATCTAATGAAAAGTTATTTAAATCATTCATTACACAACGGCCCAATAAATACTAACTACATGTATCAATATATCCTAACATGGTTAACCCTCTTTCATATTTCTGTCTCATCTGTTGATACTATAATTATAGTTGACAATAAAGACAAGTAAACATCACAACATGGGCTGTATTCTTTTTTCCTAACATTACTTTACCAAAGAATGTAACTCAAGAGAATGAATATCCAGAAACAAAATGCTTTTTCCATGTTGTCCTTTACAAATTCAATGATGCTGTTGATTATATACAGAGAATACACATTAAATACACCAAGCTAACAAATCACAGCTAAAACAAAGCAATGTAAAAAAGGCAACACCAATATAGTATACATAAATACAGTATAAACTCATACAGTATACACCAATACAGTATAAACTCATACAGTATGAAACTCATAAGAGTACCCACCAATACAGAATGCACCAATACAGTATAAACTCATACAGTGTACAACAATACAGTATACCCCAAAACTGTAAACACCAATACAGTACACTCATACAGTGTACACCCCATACAGTATACACCACATACAGTATACACCACATACAGTATACACTCATACAGTATACACCCATACAGTATACACTCATACATTATACACCACATACAGTATGCACCAATACGGTATATGCATCACATATGGTATACGCATCACATACGGTATACGCATCACATATGGTATACGCATCACATACGGTATACGCATCACATAAGGTATACGCATCACATACAGTATACACCCCATTCAGCACACACCCCATACAGCATACACCACATACAGCACACACCCCATACAGCATACACCACATACAGCACACACCCCATTCAGTATACACCCAATTCAGTATACACCCCATTCAGTATACACCCCATACAGTATACACCCCATACAGTATCCACCACATACAGTATCCATCACATACAGTACACATCACATACAGTACACATCACATACAGTACACATCACATACAGTACACATCACATACAGTATATACCCCATACAGTATACACCACATTCAGTATACAACACATACAGTATACACCACATACAGTATATACCACATGCAGTATACACTCATACAGTATACACTCATACATTATACACCACATACATTATACACCAATACAGTTTACGCATCACATACAGTACACATCACATACAGTACACATCACATACAGTATATACCCCATACAGTATACACCACATTCAGTATACACCACATTCAGTATACACCACATTCAGTATACACCCCATGCAGTATACATCACATACAGTATACATCACATACAGTATACATCACATACAGTATACATCACATACAGTATACATCACATACAGTATACACCACATACAGTATACACCACATACAGTATACACCCCATACAGTATACACCCCATACAGTATACACATCAATATAGTATACACTCCATACAGTATACACCCCATACAGTATACACCCCATACAGTATACACCACATTCAGTATACACCACATTCAGTATACACCACATACAGTATACACCCCATACAGTATACACCCCATACAGTATACACCACATACAGTATACATCACATGCAGTATACACCCCATGCAGTATACACCCCATGCAGTATACACCCCATGCAGTATACACCCCATGCAGTATACACCCCATGCAGTATACACCCCATGCAGTATACACCCCATGCAGTATACACCCCATGCAGTATACACCCCATACAGTATACACCCCATACAGTATACACCCCATGCAGTATACACCCCATGCAGTATACACCCCATGCAGTATACACCACATGCAGTATACACCACATGCAGTATACACCACATACAGTATACACCACATGCAGTATACACCACATGCAGTATACACCACATGCAGTATACACCACATGCAGTATACACCACATGCAGTATACTCCACATGCAGTATACACCACATACAGTATACACCACATACAGTATACACCACATGCAGTATACATCACATACAGTATACACCAAGATAGCACCTTATATCAGTGTACACACTGAAATTAAGAAAACATTGAAATGAAGACAATATCAACAAATTATTATTCTGCTGATAATGTCACAATCACTGAAATGCCATCATTGTACCTTCATTTTAACAGGGAAATCCCGTGGAGACCAAAACATGTTTTTCAGAGAGTCCTGCATGTTAAATTATACCCAATATACAACCTGAACTGTCCTAGAGGCAGTAGAGCATCATGGTGCAGAGAGTCCTGCATGTTACATTATAGACAATATACAACCTGAACTGTCCTAGAGGCAGTAGAGCATCATGGTGCAGAGAGCTCTGCAGATCATTCCATACATGGGGCGCTAAAAAACTGAATGCAGATTTACTTAATTCCGTAGTGATCAACGGGACCTCTGAGAGTTAGCCATCCCTGTGATCGGGTCTGGTAACTGTTATGTCTGTAATTTAAAAGTCAAGTATGATGGAAGTTTCTACGAGATCTAGGAGAGGGCCAGTCTACTTCCTGATATATAGGATTGAATGATGGGTAATGAATCAGTCACCCGTAATAAAGTGCAATGTGCTGTTCCTAATTGTATCTAATGACAGTAGCATTCATATAAATGGTGTCACTGTGGTCTAGTATTGTCAGGAAAGCTGACTGAATGATCTGCTCCAGGGGCGCCGTACTACTATGGCTGTCCCTGTAGGTAGGCCGTCTTTGTAAATACAAATTGTTTCTTAACTGACTTGCCTAGTTAAATAAAAAATAAAAAAATACTGCTTTCTGCTGTTCAGAGGTATGATCTATTTCTAAAGAAGGACATTTTTTATTCCCAACTTCTTAAGTAACTCATCCATATGCTTTTTAAAAGAAAATGTTTCGTCAATCCAGATGCCCAGATATTTCATATGTCAGGTAGATTTTAAGTTCAAACCAAGCATCAGAAAGGAGAAGGTGATTTAATTGACTTTGAACGTGGCATGGTTGTTGGTACCAGACGGGCTGGTTTTAGTATTTCAGAAAGTACTGATCTACTGGGAATTTCCCGCACATCCATCTCTAGGGTTTACAGAGAATGGTCCGAAAACGAGAAAATATCCAGTGAGGGCAGTTCTCTGGGAGAAAATGCCTTGTTGATGGCAGAGGTCCTGACCGTAGGGAGGCCTGTTTGTGTTTCTGTGCCTTTATGACACACACACACACACACACACACACAAACGTACACACACGCACACGTTACTTGGGTTGTTTGCACCGTTTTCTTTAATCAATTAAAGTATGACTAACTACTACAGCGCTGCTCCTTGGTCCGTTCCCACACACCATTGTGACATGAAGACCACACCAGCTGCCACTCCTACCAGAATTGGACAATAGAAGATTGGAAAAACGTTGCCTGGTCTGATGAGTCCCGATTTCTGCTGTGACATTCAGATGGTAGGGTCAGAATTTGACGTAAACAACATGAAAGCATGGATCCATCCTGCCTTGTATCAACGGTTCAGGGTGGTGGTGTAATGGTGTGGGGGATATTTTCTTGGCACACTTTGGGCCCCTTAGTACCAATTGAGCATTGTTTAAACACCACAGCCTACCTGAGTATTGTTGCTGACCATGTCCATCCCTTTATGACCACAGTGTACCCATCTTCTAATGGCTACTTCCAGCAGGATAACGTGCCATGTCACAAAGATCACATCATCTCAAACTGGTTTCTTGAACATGACAATGAGTTCACTGTACTCAAATGGCCTCTACAGTCACTAGATCTCAATCCAATAGAGCACCTTTGGGACGTGGTGGAACGGGAGATTCACATCATGGATGTGGTGGAACGGGAGATTCACATCATGGATGTGGTGGAACGGGAGATTCACATCATGGCTGTGGTGGAACGGGAGATTCACATCATGGATGTGGTGGAACGGGAGATTCACATCATGGATGTGGTGGAACTGGAGATTCACATCATGGATGTGGTGGAACTGGAGATTCACATCATGGATGTGGTGGAACTGGAGATTCACATCATGGATGTGGTGGAACTGGAGATTCACATCATGGATGTGCAGCAACTGTGTGATGATATAATGTCAATATGAAACAAAATCTCTGAGGAATGTTTCCAGCACCTTGTTGAATCTATGCCACGAAGAATGAAGGCAGTTCTGAAGGCAAAAGGGTGTCCAACCCAGTACTAGCAAGGTGTACCTAATGAACTGGCTGAGTGTATTCATTAGTTCACGTCATAGTAAACTGTATTGAAAGGTTTTGCAACGGAAAAGAAAGCAGGTGTTTCTTATTGGACAAGTTGACATACTACCTTCCCAAATTTCAGACCACTTTCCTCTATTTCGTCAAGTGAATACAATACTGTCCCTGGGATTTCACACGTTAACCCCCATGCTCGCTGCTACAGGTGGATTCACTTGTCAGTCACAGTGGTCTCCTAAATAATCTGTCTGTAAACAATTGTTGTTAGAATTACTTGTGTCATGCACAAAGTAGATGTCCTAACTGACTTGCCAAAACTATAGTTTGTTAACATGAAATTTGTGGAGTGGTTGAAAAATGAGTTTTAATGACTTCAACCTAAGTGTATGTAAACTTCCATCTTCAACTGTATATAAGAATATTCACTGAGTTTACAAGATATTAAGAACACCTTCCTAATATTGAGTTGCAGGTAATGTTACTGGTAATGTTACCTTGGCCACAATAAGTTACAAAACGTTCTCAGAGCAGACTTTATTCCAGAGGCATGTTTGTTCTACATAGCATATATCTATAATTTTCTGTACATTCCAAAACATTTCCTCCTGCTGAATGTGACCCAGGATGTTAGCTATAACTAGCTAATGAGGTAACATGACTGAACAAGGTGTAGTCTAAACTTAAATGGTTAACAGTCTGGCCCACAAGTAAGCTAGTTTTAGGCCCGCTTTTAAAATGCCAATACACATAGAAAGAAAGGAACGTAGCGCTGGTATTATGGGTCATATCTTTTGAACGGTGAGGGCCCTTAGCTGTGGTATATTGGCCATATATCACAAACCCACGAGGTGCCTTATTGCTATTATAAACTGGTTACCAACGTAATTAGAGCAGTAAAAATAAATGTTTAGTAATACCCATGGTTTCATGTCTGATATAACACGGCTTTCAGCCAATCTGCATTCAAGGCTTCGAACCATACAGTTTACAATATAGCTTTTTACACGGTTTAATAAAGTGTTGAAACATTTGCATCTAGGTGACAGCATTTTACTAGTGTCGGAAACACAAACTGTTATGTTAGTCTATAGGACTATAGGATCACAAAAAGACGTGTTCACGCATTATAACCGTCAGAACCTACAGTAGGCATATAACAAAATATAGAAACACATTCATCTTAGTCAAAACTGTCGATGACAAAAGAGGACAAAAGTTCTCCGCATATATGACATGACCAACCTATTAACTTCCGATATGGCCACATTATCTTTTGTACTGGCTAAAGCCAACTGCATGATTTTAAATAGTTTATATAGTTAGGGACATATACAATATAAACAAATATTTTACATAGGCTATTGAATTGACTACAGTCATAATGTATTGCATTACACCACACCTTACGCAAATGTACGGTGCTTTTCCCTAAAAAACACACCAAAATCGACTGTATTATGATGGAATAAATGTCTTACCTGAAACATGACACCAAAGCAACGCCCATTCCACCTTAATACTTTTCATCGTATTTAGTTTTCAAGTTATCTTTATATTGTAGGATACATTCCTTCTTGTTCAGTCATTCGGCCAGTCTGTCTGTAACATGCTGACGAGCGTCTGCATAGAGCCAAGCGCTAAAATACATAGATAGGTACTTTATTGATCCCCGAGGGGACATTTCTTAAATATAAATTGGTTCTGTTTTTTACTTTGATGCGCTGACTCAAAATGTGTTAAAATTCTATAAAGATAAAAAATAAATAAAAAAGATGTGCATTTCAGGCAAGATAACAACTCAATGTTTACACTGGCGACCCGTCATTCAAAGACCCACCTGTTTTGAGCCCAACCTGTTTAAATATTAGAACATTATGTACATTAGGTACATCATGAATATAATATGTTATTTACAATGTACTAATAAAACTAACGGTTTCTTTTTCTTTTCTTGTTTTTGGCTAAAAGTAAATATCCAGAGAGCCTCTTCCTCCCCCCTCTATTTACATGAAATGGTTCGGTCCGGCCCCCAAACCAGGCCTGAATGGTACATGCTAGCAGTGAGGAGTGCTGGTGGAGCATCCTGTCAGCTTCCTAAAGAAACATCTGGCTTTCAAAAACAAAAAGAAAGAAAAGAAAGACAGGAGAGAGAAAAGAAAGTGTGACCGTGTGTCACCTCATTCATCACAAAGGAAGGGTGACAGCATGTCACACCATTTATCACAAAGGAAGGGTGACAGCATGTCACACCATTTATCACTAAGGAAGGGTGACAGCATGTCACACCATTTATCACTAAGGAAGGGTGACAGCATGTCACACCATTTATCACAAAGGAAGGTGGGTCTAGTCCGTGGTGGAAATTAACCTGTTAGTTCAGTCCATAGTGAAATAGGCCACTTTTGCTCCTCTGACATTAGTTACTTAATATCTTCACAGAAAATTCTGTGTGTTTACTTTTTGCTCCTCTTTTATTCGACATTTAATCAAAAGGCAAACTTTTAGCAAGCTATTCATACTAAATCAGGTGTCCCTGCCTCTGTCTGGTGCCAGGCCCAACAGATACAGCTTCAGGCTCAGCAGCCCTGTCTCCCCATCCACATACCCCTGAACCAGCCCTACTCCCAGCTGAAGACCCTGAACCAGTCCTACTCCCAACTGAAGACCCCTGAACCAGTCCAACTCCCAACTGAAGACCCTGAACCAGTCCTACTCCCAACTGAAGACCCTGAACCAGTCCTACTCCCAACTGAAGACCCTGAACCAGTCCTACTCCCAACTGAAGACCCTGAACCAGTCCTACTCCCAACTGAAGACCCTGAACCAGTCCTACTCCCAGTTGAAGACCCTGAACCACTCCTACTCCCAACTGAAGACCCTGAACCAGCCCTACTCCCAACTGAAGACCCTGAACCAGCCCTACTCCCAACTGAAGACCCTGAACCAGTCCTACTCCCAACTGAAGACCCTGAACCAGTCCTACTCCCAACTGAAGACCCTGAACCAATCCTACTCCCAACTGAAGACCCTGAACCAGTCCTACTCCCATCTGAAGACCCTGAACCAGTCCTACTCCCAACTGAAGACCCTGAACCAGTCCTACTCCCAGCTGAAGATGTTGCACCTCAATTTATCAAGGAACACAGCCGCCAGAGGAAAACTCACTCAAGAAAACTCACTCAAGTTTTTACCACAGTTACAAAAACCAAGGGTCACATACCTAAGAGATGGAGTAGCATCACCTTCAGTCTTTTTAGTTGAGAAAACAGCATTGTAGCCTACAGTCCAATTATTGCATTCATTTTGAAACAACTACATCTCCATCTACAGCTGTATTTGCTTTTCACACATACAACACAAAAAAGAGGAGGGGCATAGAGGGAGATATTATCCTGTTATACCAGCGACAGCCTTGGTGGTGTACCCAGAAATCTGTGCAGTGTTTTTTAATATGATGAATCCGCATCAAAGGTAACACATCTCACTTAACCTGTTAATTTGTCTCTCAAAAGACTGTTATAGATGAACTTATCCTGTGTGATTCTTTCTCTCTAGAGAATTGTTGAGTGTTGAGTGATGGTGGATGAGCATTCAATTTCGAGGCAGAGAACAGAGAAAGAGAGAGAGAGAGAGAGAGAGAGAGAGATAGAGACAGAGAGACAGAGAGACAGAGAGACAGAGACAGAGAGACAGAGAGACAGAGAGACAGAGAGACAGAGAGACAGAGAGGGAGAGACAGAGAGACAGAGAGAGAGGGGGAGGGAGAGAGAGAGAGAGACAGAGAGACAGAGAGAGAGGGGGAGGGAGAGAGAGAGAGAGACAGAGAGAGAGAGAGGGAGGGAGAGAGACAGAGAGAGAGAGACAGAGAGAGAGAGGGAGGGAGAGAGAGAGAGACAGAGAGACAGAGAGAGACAGAGACAGAGAGAGAAGGGGGGGGGGGGTAGAGCGAAAGAAGGGCGAGAGAGAGAGAAGTGGAGAGAGGCAGTCATTTACATACAGGATATTTGGTGAATACTAGGCTTCTTTGAATGGAACATGGATATGTTGCCAGTAAACAGTTTTTATATTGACTCATTACAACAACTCTAGAAAAACACATTCATTATAAATTTTTTTTTTTACTAATTTGAGATAAATATTGTATTTATTTATCCTTTAAGGAGACCCTTGATGTTAGAAACCTATTTTGAGAGGGTTATGTTAGCTAGTTAAACCATTAAGCAGTTGTCAGTTAATTCAGACGTACTAATGACACTAAAGCAGTGTTTTTATCCAGAACTAGAACAGTTCACCACGTTCTCACACTCAACTATGAAAGTGTGACAACTGACACCCTCAAAACCCACAGCTTTTTTCTTCTCACGCTATAACAGTCTTATTGTTGAGACATTCACAGTATTTTCAACAATCTCCCCCATCTCATTTACTAATCTGACCACATCTGATAAATATGTGTATGTGACCAATACATTCGATTTGATGAACAGTACATTTTTATGAGGAAGACCACCCTGAATTTTGTGACCGTTTTTGAACGGTTGGGGATATTAGCTATGAACCCATACCTGAAAGCTATGACTCTCAGGAACACATACGTGTCTTATATCTCCTTCTACGACACTCACAAGCCACACAGGAAATGTTACATGAGATCATGACAAAACCGCAATTGAAAACAACGGCAATGCAGATATTAAAATTTTTACCAGATTTTCTTGAAAATGTTTTCCTGAATTTCCAAAACCTCTCCGATGCATTTTACTCACTTTGTGATGCGAATGTAAATTGTTACATCTTTCCCATATTCAAGTTATTTGACGTCTTTTCTTATTAGAAAACAAAAATAGAAACTTGAAAAAAAATCTTGACATACAATCAAATCAAATTATATTTGTCAATTGCGGCGAATACAACAGTGAAATGACTTACAAGCCCTTAACCAACCATGCAGGGGTCAGAAGGGGCAATGCAAATAGTCTGGGTAGATATTTGATTAGCTGTTCAGGAGTCTCAAGGTTGCTGGATCGAATCCCTGAGCTGACAAGGTAAAAATCTGTCGTTCTGCCCCTGAACAAGGCAGTTAACCCACTGTTCCTAGGCCGTCATTGAAAATAAGAATTTGTTCTTAACTGACTTGCCTAGTAAAATAAAGGTAAAACAAACAAACAAACCAGCAGGGAGCCCTGGTTTTCCACTTTTCCAGCTTCCTATCAGTAGTGCTTCGCTTTTATTCCAATTTATATTAGCAGATGACAAAACTTTAAAATTTCCAAGCAATTCATATAAAACCTGTACATCACTTTGCTTACTAATCATAACTACTATGTCATCAGCATATGCTGATAGTAAAAAATGACCATTGCAATTTGGCAAAGATATACCTTGAAGTTTCATTCTTATTTGCTGCAATAAAGGCTCTATGGCCAGAGAATAGAGCATACCAGAAAGTGAACACCCCTGTCTAATACCTCTACAAGCTTCAAAAGGCGCACACAAACCACCGTTAACCTTGAGAATGCTCTGAACGTCACTATAGAGAACTTTCACCTGATCTATAAATTTTTTACAAAAACCAAAGGCTTCCAAAACTCTCCATAAATAAATATGCTCAACGCGATCAAACGCTTTCTCTTGATCTAATGATATGAAGCCACAATCCAAATTTAACCTCTTAGAGATAAAGAGATCTCTAATCAGGGAAACATTATCAAAGATTGACCTTCCGGGGACACAGTATGTCTGGTCAGGATGAATTACCTGGTCCATAACCTCTGCCAATCGATTAGCTAAAGCCTTAGAGAGCAGCTTGTAGTCACTGCACAGGAGGGAGACCGGCCGCCAACACTTGATGTCCGTCAGATCACCTTTCTTAGGTAGGAGAGTCAGGACTGCTCTACGGCAACTCAACGGCAGTAGCCCTCCGGCTAAACTGTCATTCAGTACCTCTAGCAAATCCTCTCCAACCTCTGACCAAAAAGACTTATAAAAGTCAACAGGCAGACCATCAATCCCTGGTGCTTTTCCAAGCGCCATTCCTTGGACTGCTTTAAACAATTCCTCCATGGTCAAGGCACCTGAAATCTTTATGTTGACTTCCTCTGCCACTTTAGGAAGATTATCAAAAAAAGCACTGTCATCCCTATAATCTGGACCCAGTTCATTTTTATATAGAGACTCATAAAAAGTGGTTGCTCTCTTACGAATGTCTTTGGGGTCAGTCAATACGTTTCCAGATTCAGAACGTAAAGCATGAATGACTCTGTTCTGTCCATTTTTTCTTTCTAAACTAAAAAAATACCTTGACGGTGCATCCATCTCATTTATACTTAAAAAGCGTGACCTGACCAGAGCACCCTGTGTTTAACCCCTAAAAGGTCAGATAACTGAGTCTTCTTATTTTTTATGAGAGACTCCACATCACTTTGATTTCCAGGCAAGTACGCCAATTCTTGCAGTTTCAAAATCTCATTCTCTAAGGTGCTCAATCTCAGGGTTACCTCTCTAGTGACGTTCTGAGAATGTTGTTGACACAACTGTTTTATCTGAACTTTCCCAAAATCCCACCATTGTTGCAGTGTTCTAAAGGAACTCTTTGTTGTTTTAAAAATATCCCAAAAATACTTAAAACTTTCTTTGAAACACTTATCATCCAATAAAGTGGTATTTAAATGCCAATAAGCGCTCTTTGGCTTGATATAATTTAAAAAGATACAGCACTGCACCATACTATGATCTGAAAGACATGATGGAGTAATAGAACAATTCTCAACAATACTACCATGGTGTTTAAAAACATAAAACTTATCCAGCCTTGCCAATGAAATCATGTTATCACGAACATGAGACCAAGTGTATTGTATTTTTGTTCTCCATTAATCTGTCTCCAAATATCATGTGTTTTTTTTAACTGAACAAGGCGTTGACGTGATGGTAGATGAGGTTCCATGTGATTTCTAAGTTGGACTCTGTGCAATTAAAATCACCACCCAAAATTAAATACTCATCAACAGCAACATTTTGTAAAACTGAGGATAAAGTATTTAAAAACAGCATTCTTTCAACAGCTGAAGTTGGTATATACACACAAATAAAAACAAAAACAACATTTTCAAAAGAAGCTCTTACTTTTAAAAGTCTACCTTTGATAACCTCTTCAACCTGATAAGAGTGTGGGCTGAAGCTCTTAGCAAAGAGAACAGCAACTCCGCCACTAATTGAGGTATTATGACTTAGAACAGCAACCCCATTCCATTCTACTGCCCAGTCCGCAGCAATATTAGCATCAGTATGTGTCTCTTGTAATAGCATGACATCAATTTTTTTCTGATGAATTACTTCAAATAAAGCAGCTCTTTTGTGCATATCTCTAGCACCATTTAGATTCAGGGTAGCAATATTAGCGTGACACATACTTGAGGAAAAGAAAAAAACAAACAAAAAAAAAGATAAACAAAACTGTCTCCCCCCAATTTAAGCTTTCTCACTGTCATCATTACTAAGTTCAGGGTTGAGTTTCCTCACTATTTTTTTTAGCCTATAGAGCTCTTTATTTGTAAAGGAGCCCTCCATCATGAAACCCTTAGTATTCTCTACAAACTGCTTTATGTCAGGAAAATATTCATTAATGCGCACACCCCTCTTATTTTTAGTAGCTCTAAGGAACAGTTTAATATCATCTACCTCATAATGACGTCCAGAAAAATCACTCTGAGAAAGACAAACACTTGAATCAGATGATTCACTGTCACTTCCTGTTTCATCCTCATCACTTACGTTAGTCATCTCTGATTTCTTTGCGTGTCTATCAATCCGAGTTTTACCAGACTTCTTCCTCTTTAACGGGACTTTAAAATCTGCCTGCCCCGTTTCCATTGGACTGTCGTCACCTATATTCCTCACAGTATATTGCAGATCATCATTGATAGCATCATTTACCTGCCTCTCCGTCTCAATAACCCCTGTCTGAACATTAGACACTTCTACACCAGAAACTGTGTTTTCAAGCGCTAATTCTGCAGCTTCAATCACCGCGATCACAGGTAAAACACCATCATTTTTGTCCTCTGAGGCTCGTACCCCTGACACACCCGGAGTCTAATCGGACGGCCCTGCTTCATTGGGTTCAGCGTTATCGACTACATCACTTCTGACGACAGCAACTACGTCACGGTTGTTCAATTTTTTTGCGGGACAAGCACGGATTAAATGACCAGATTGCCCACAACTAAAACACTTCATTCCGTCAGTTGTCACGTAAACAATGTAATCGTACTCATCAGCCCGAAAGTGCAAAGACACATCCAAATCAGCATCGCCATTCATAATCATATAAACGACACGCCTAAACGAAACAACGTGTTTCAGTAAAGGCGATCCACTACCAATATAGATCTTTTTAACGGGAGAGACCAGTTTGCCATAACGAGACAAAGCTTTAGCTAATATCTCATCACTTAAAAACGGTGGTACATTGGATAGCGTGACTTTCTTTGATGGTGTAGAAAGCGGAAGTACAGGGTTAAACACATCATCAACAACTATCCCTTTCTCAACTAGTTCATTAGCCTTTTCAATAGTACTGAGAAATACAACAGTGGCATTATTCATCCTGGAGGCAGACAATATGCTTTCATGCCCAACCACCTCTCCTACTGCCAGGCAACATTTCTCCACGCTAAATGCGGCCGCCACTGTCACCCCATGACGCCGGGTCAATGAACCCAAACATCGTGATCGCGGGGCCGTCATGCTCCCGATAAAACAGGTGGCACGCGGCCCAAAATAACTACAATATAAACCAAAAACACACAAAAACAACGAACAAAGAAAAAAGCCAGAAAAAAAAGAAAGAAAGATCCACTTACAGAATCCAATCGCACTCACGCAATCCGCACGCTCACCCCCAACAATCACACCGGAAGTGAGAGAGAGAGAGAGCGAGAGACAAACATACAGAGACAGACATACAATGTGTGAGAGATTATTATTAAAATGCCAAATCTGTCCGGCCAGCAATATTATTTGGACCCCCAAATTAATTATAAAAATGTCTGCTGAGCCTAGGCCTATATAAAATAAAGTTAATGGCTGAGGTAGGCTATAAGGCTTAACAGAATATTTCACAATAAAAAAATATATGGTCTAATAGAAGTTGCATTTTTTTTATTAGGCCTACTATAATTCAACTGGCCAAAAATGTAGCATCCTACATAAATCAATCAATAAAAAGAAGGCATGTCTGTGTCTGAATGTCTGTATGGGCATAGACTGCTCTTGTAATGACAGACCACACAGAACATACTGTCAGATTGAGACCTAAATATCCCTGGATAAGCACTCACAATAATGTTAGTATTTAATAAATACAGTCATTCAGGCCACTAAGTTACTTACTCAATGGGGAAAGTAGCATTTCCCCTGGGACACGATCTCATGGATGTCGGGTGAGATGGATGTGATTTTTAAAATGGCCTTTTGTCCTTTGAAGAACACTGCACAGATTCCTGGGTAAACCACAAAGGCTGCTGGGGTAAGAGCATAGTATCTTCATCCATTCCTCTCATCCAATACAATACATACATAGTGATTCTCACATAATAGAACACAGAAGCATACAAGGTAACGCAAACTGCACACAGTTTGATTGGATTTTATTCGGATCCCCATTAGCTGTTGAAGATTCAGTAGATATTCTTTCTAGGGTCCACAAGTGGAAGTATTTCATTTTATAAGTTCACAGTGAAATTCTAAATTTTCTCCAATAGAAGGTGCTCTTGACCAATCTAAGCTCAGGTTCATCACAATACAACAAGTCTACTAAGCCCTCGTCTCAAGATACATTTATACAATAGTGTATTGAGCTCAGAACTGAAGGCAATACAGGACAATGATTTATCTAACCTTCCTCATCTCCCAGGTCTCCATCTTCACAAGGTGCAGTGATGTTGACGGTGATGGTCTGTTTACTGACAGGCTTGGCAGCTAACCAGCTGTAAATGGAGTTGTAATGTTCTCTCTCTACCTCTAGAGGGAGTGTGAGGTTAGGTTGCTGGTGAGACCAGGTCTGTTGAGATCTCACATGCACCTGTAAGGTCCTAACTGTTAGGACATGGAGGGCTGAACTTAAGTGGAGGCTGGTACGTCTTGTTGGTATGTAGGCCTATGTTTACCTTTATTTACTTAAATGATGTGCATTTGATTGCTGTAACTATTATGAAATATATATCTGACTGATGTTATATCAATTGTGTAAAATAACAGCCTAACATAGAGGAAGTTATGTTAGAGCAAATACTTGTGCTGAACATACCAGTAGCATATTTTACCGCTACACGTAAACCTCAAGTGTAGTCCTGTATGTCCTAATAATATAATGAAAATGAAAGGACATTGCATAGGCCTACGATATGGATGCTTTATTGATTGGGGTAGTCCTAGTCTGGAGAGGGGACTTAGGCTTGCAGTCAGTCGTGTGTCCTATTCAACGTCTGGGGAAAGGGTTTTCCATATTCCCCCCCCACAACATCATTCATAAATAGATATTAATTTAGTCAATCATGTAATAATTAAAGAATGATCTATGTATGTTGCTATAAGACATATGGTGAAGAGGTTGAGTAGATACAGACTTTAATTTATGGTTTGTTATATTGAAACAATGTGTTTTATTTGCATCACTGCAAACCATTCCTCTCTTTACTTGTGTTGGAGAGAGAGAACGATAGAGAGATATAAAGAGAGAGAGGTAAATAGAGTAATAAACAGAGCTCTTTCATGGGAGAAGGAAGCTCTTATAAGTTGTGGTCTGAACAATATCTGCAACCTGTTCTCAGGGGAAGTCGTATAAATCTGTTCCTCACCATTTAGTACAACACCTTACTTTATGTTAGGGTACATTATGAATGGAATAGTGGTCATACAATATCACACCAATTAGAGGACGCTAACTCATCATACATCTTGGAGGAGGTATAGTATTATACATCTTTCTCTGAGACCAGGTTGCTTGTTGTGTTGTGACAACAAAGTAGACATACAGGGAGAATTTACGTTAGTGGTTAGTAAAACTAACGACAAAGGTTAGGATAATTTACTTGAAAGGTTAGGTGAATTGGGTTAAGGTTAGAATAATGGTTAGGGGAAGGGGAAGCTTAAATGCTAGAGTTGATTGTGACACGAACCTTTGGATTGCTAGATGGTCGGGATATCTGCCCTACCCATCCTCCCCGACCAACCTCTCTCCTATCATTGGTTAGAATTGAACTGAGTTAAACTTATTAATTTCTGGTTAGAATTGAACTGAGTTAAACTGATTAATTTCTGGTTAGAATTGATCTGAGTTAAACTGATTCATTTCTGGTTAGAATTGAACTGAGTTAAACTGATTCATCTCTGGTTAGAATTGAACTGAGTTAAACTGATTCATCTCTGGATAGAATTGAACTGAGTTAAACTGATTCATCTCTGGTTAGAATTTAACTGAGTTAAACTGATTCATCTCTGGTTAGAATTGAACTGAGTTAAACTGATTCATCTCTGGTTAGAATTGAACTGAGTTAAACTGATTCATCTCTGGTTAGAATTGAACTGAGTTAAACTGATTCATCTCTGGTTAGAACCCGGAGGACGCTGAGCCAATTGTGCACTGCCTATATCCTACATATCAATACATACATAAACTATCTGGGTCAAACAATTAAACCAGAATCTGGAGGTTGTGTGTCTCAGGAGAAATTATACCAATCTCAAACTCTTGAACGCAGCTATGGCTGCAAGGACTGACAGTTTTCACAGGTATGTTGTAGCAATACATTCTTTGTTTACAAAAACTCATGACAAAACTATAAACTATGGAATAAACTTCAATCATATTGTGAGTTGTGATAAAGGTAAGTATATTTTTCAAGCATGTAAATATCAGAGATTGTATACCTTTAAATGAAATGTATGGGTAAGTCTGACTTAATATATTGAGGCTCAGTACAAAAAAAAGCTCAGTACACAAATCTTTATCATAAGCTTATTTTAAAATAGTGAAATGTGAATTATATTATCTTAACATTCAGTCTCAGTGACTACTCTGAAATAGAAATGTATGAAAATGAAAAAACAGTGGAACAACTCACTATGGTATCAGTAGATTTGGTATTTGTTAACAGGTATATATGTGGGCTAACGTATGTGGAGCACACAATGCTCTAAT
Source organism: Thymallus thymallus (assembly GCA_023634145.1). Lineage (NCBI taxonomy): Eukaryota > Metazoa > Chordata > Actinopteri > Salmoniformes > Salmonidae > Thymallus > Thymallus thymallus. The sequence continues at coordinate 14,038,312 of CM042424.1, forward strand.
AGAAGGAGTGTCTGAGGAGCGTGGAGGAGGAAGGATTGTATCTTTTAGAGGTGATGAGATACATACTGTGTAGAGAAGGAAAAGCAAAACATGGTCTTTCATGATAAACTAAGCTGTTAATTTTGTTAATTTAAAATGCATGAACAAAGTAGTTGTCAAAGCAAGATCTGAACTACACTTAATCACGTCCACATTTTATGAAAAGCAATAAGACTAGAATGCCATCAAAGATCACTTTCTGAGTCTAAATGCAAATCAAGATGTACAACTCAGAAATGTTTCAACAGAATCTACATGGTAAAAGGAAACATAAACCTATGGACCTTTTGTTTCTAACGTAACCTAACAACCACCTTGTCTAAGGAGTAGGTGGCTTTACCTCACCAAACATCTGCTCTTTATATGATATGTACCTCACAAAACATCTGCTCTTTATATGATATGTACCTCACCAAACATCTGCTCTTTATATGATATGTACCTCACCAAACATCTGCTCATTATATGATATGTACCTAACCAAACATCTGTTCTTTATATGATATGTACCTCACCAAACATCTGCTCTTTATATGATATGTACCTCACCAAACATCTGGTCTTTATATGATATGTACCTCACCAAACATCTGCTCTTTATATGATATGCACCTCACCAAACATCTGGTCTTTATATGATATGTACCTCACCAAACATCTTGTCTTTATATGATATGTACCTCACCAAACATCTGGTCTTTATATAATATGTACCTCACCAAACATCTGGTCTTTATATTATATGTACCTCACCAAACATCTGGTCTTTATATTATATGTACCTCACCAAACATCTGATCTTTATATTATATGTACCTCACCAAACATCTGCTTTTTATATGATATGTACCTCACCAAACATCTGCTCTTTATATGATATGTACCTCACCAAACATCTGCTCATTATATGATATGTACCTCACCAAACATCTGCTCTTTATATGATATGTACCTCACCAAACATCTGCTCTTTATATTATATGTACCTCACCAAACATCTGGTCTTTATATTATATGTACCTCACCAAACATCTGCTCTTTATATGATATGTACCTCACCAAACATCTGCTCTTTATATGATATGTACCTCACCAAACATCTGCTCTTTATATGATATGTACCTCACCAAACATCTGCTCTTTATATGATATGTACCTCACCAAACATCTGCTCTTTATATGATATGTACCTCACCAAACATCTGGTTTTTATGTTATATGTACCTCACCAAACATCTGGTCTTTATATGATATGTACCTCACCAAACATCTGGTCTTTATATGATATGTACCTCACCAAACATCTGCTCTTTATAAGATATGTACCTCACCAAACATCTGGTCTTTATATGATATGTACCTTACCAAGCATCTGGTCTATATATGATATGTACCTCACCAAACATCTGCTCTTTATATGATATGTACCTCACCAAACATCTGCTCTTTATATGATATGTACCTCACCATACATCTGCTCTTTATATGATATGTACCTCACCAAACATCTGGTCTTTATATATGTACCTCACCAAACATTTGCTCTATATATGATATGTACCTCACCAAACATCTGGTCTTTATATGATATGTACCTCACCAAACATCTGCTCTTTATATGATATGTACCTCACCAAACATCTGCTCTTTATATGATATGTACCTCACCAAACATCTGCTCTTTATATGATATGTACCTCACCAAACATCTGGTCTTTATATGATATGTACCTCACCAAACATCTGGTCTTTATATGATATGTACCTCACCAAACATCTGGTCTTTATATGATATGTACCTCACCAAATATCTGGTCTTTATATGATATGTACCTCACCAAACATCTGCTCTTTATATGATATGTACCTCACCATACATCTGCTCTTTATTTGATATGTACCTCACCAAACATCTGCTCTTCATATGATATGTATCTCACCAAGCATCTGCTCTTTATATGATATGTACCTCACCAAACATCTGCTCTTTATATGATAAGTACCTCACCAAACATCTGGTCTTTTTATGATATGTACCTCACCAAACAACTGGTCTTTTTATGATATGTTCCTCACCAAACATCTGGACTTTATATGATATGTACCTCACCAAACATCTGGTCTTTATAATATGTACCTCACCAAACATCTGGTCTTTATAATATGTACCTCACCAAACATCTGGTCTTTATAATATGTACACAGCTGCTATCTGCTGACAAGTTAAACAATGACCAGCTATTAAAAGATACAGGGGAGGCTCCTACATTCTCCAGTAACATCTCAGCCTCCATTATGTTTTCTAGATGAATATTTACTAGAATTTTGTCTTAAAGTACTCATATGGAAATAATGCCTTCTCTTGGATGTGAATTATCATGTCACTCTCTCAGAACCTTCCTGTTTTGTTCCTTCATGAAGTGTTAACATCCTCGCTGGCAGCCATGTGATGTAACTGGACTGTATCATAAACTGATGTCAGGTTAGGGTTGTCTGTAAGTGGATCCAGTCCTTGTATACGTGTTCGCTCCTCCTAGACAGGAAGAGAGAGGGAGGTAGAGAGGGAAGGATTGAGAGGGACAAGGTAAGAGGGGCATTGAAGCTTCCCACAATAAGATCTCTGGTCTATTGTCATTGTTCTGGACTATTATGTGTCTTTATTAGAATCTTTGTACCAGAGGAAGTAAACAGGACACGTATGATGCTCTCTGGTCTATTATCATTGTTCTGGACTATTATGTGTCTTTATTAGAATCTTTGTACCAGAGGAAGGAAACAGGACACGTCTGATGCTCTCTGGTCTATTATCATTGTTCTGGACTATTATGTGTCTTTATTAGAATCTTTGTTCCAGAGGAAGGAAACAGGACACGTCTGATGCTCTCTGGTCTATTATCATTGTTCTGGACTATTATGTGTCTTTATTATAATCTTTGTACCAGAGGAAGGAAACAAGACACGTCTGATGCTCTCTGGTCTATTATAATTGTTCTGCAGTAGGAAACTCAACAGTCAAGACATCTAGGATCTTTCCTAAATCTAGTGGGAGGAACTATGATGCCAAGCTTAAAAATCCACAGACTTGGCAAATACTGTTAACTGAAATAAATTACAGACAATAAGAATTAGTTTTAGACTATAAGAATTTCACCACAAAAGGACTTTATTACAGACAGAAATACTCCTCAGCACACCCATCCCTCACTACAGACAACCTGGTTCGAATCCAGGCTGTATCACAACCGGACGTGATTGGGAGTCCCATATGGCGGCGCACAATTGGCATAGCGTCGTCCGTCATTGAAAATAAGAATTTGTTCTTAACTGACTTGCCTAGTTAAATGAAGGTTAAATAAAAATAAAATAAAAAACAAAATATGGAACATTTATGGGATAATTTATTTCAGCTCATGAAACATGGGAACAACACTTTACATGTTACATGTATATTTTTGTTCATTGTTCAGTACCAGTCAAAGTTTGGACCCACTTACCCATCCATCTGAAACGTTTGACTGGTACTGTATATACAATATGCTGTTTGGCTTCTCATGTACAACCCAACCATATCATATGGGCAACACTGGTTGCAATGACATCAGACCGGTTATTAAACTCAGGTGGTCTGTACAACTCAAGACCACATTAACCCACTGGTACAGAACTAAAGTCTACAGTTGTAGCCATGAGGACTGTAAAAGCTGCTGTATTACGTCTCCTATGTTTATCAGCCTGTAGCATTATTACTAACCTGGTTATTTGCTGGTTTAATGTGAGTTATCTCTGCATACAGAATGTCATCTTGTTTTCTTCCTGGTGAATCTATAAAGGTAAATAAAGGAAATGAAATATGCAGTGTGGCTGGGAGGAACTGACAGATATGCACAAATGCTCACCTCCAGGACAGGTTCTGCAAACACTAAGGACTCATGTTACTATGGATACCTGTGTCTGTGCTAGAGGTCTTTTTGGAGCCAGAGAAGCTATAAAGTAATGATTGTCAGAGTGTGTACCTTCTGCTTTTTCAACATTTAGAGAAGTTGTCTGAGATAATGACACGGTCTGTCCAAGCAGAGGAAGTGTGGAAGATATGCAACTTCCTTCGACCTGCATCCGTTGTTCAGGCAAACATTTCTTACCTTTTCCAAAACACTATCCTTGATCATTAAAGAAGGTTTGACTTTGACAAGGAGAATGACTTCACCCCGCTAAAAGATGAACACCTGCCTTGTGAAGGTTCATGTCTCCTCTTCTTCAGATAGATTGTAACTCCAACCAGCCCCAAGACAATCAAAAAACAGATTACAGCAATAATAAGAAAACCTAGAGTTCTCTCTTCACCATCTAAAGTAAAAATAGAGATAACAATATTTTAGTTAAAACATTGCGTTTCATAAAATGACCTCTATCATACTTATTGTTTCATATAGAAGTTGGTATTGTCTGGATATCAGCTATTTAACACTGCTACTGTACATGTTTTTACCTGTCACCTTGGTGGGATCACTCTCTATACAGGAATGTGGAACAACAGCTGTCTCCTTGCTGACTGGGTTGGCAGCCTCACATCTGTAAGAGTCTCTGTTCTGTTCATCCATCTCGAGAGGTAGAGAGAGGGGGATGTTGAGGTCAGGGCTGCTGCTCTGGTTGAGTATCTCCCCTCCTCTGTACCAGGACAGGGTCACCTCTCTCCCGTTCTCCACAGAACACACCACGCTACAGGAGCTGTTGTCATGGACCGTCACCTGAGGTTTGGACACAACATCTGGGAGACAAATAAGGAAAAAATGGGAATTGGTGAAATGGAACTTTAACGTGGCAAAGAGCAGTTGCTACATCCATCTTTGTACTTATAAATTAATGATATGGACCCATTGGTTATTGAAGAATATAACTTATAAATGCCTCATGATCTTAGTCCCCGTCAGAGAACCCATCAGCTTGTTTAACTCCAGTGTTTGTAAACAAGAAATTGTAAAAAACACTATATAGTCTCAATAAATGGTTACAACTATAATGTTTATATAATGGTTGATCAGTCCTTGCATCCATATCTCTGTCTATGAATTTGAGAGTGGTTCCATTTCTCCAGCCCCGCCCCTCAGCTTTTTACTGAACCAATAAAGAAACCACTTTATTATAGTTTCTACTGACACACACACACACACACACACACACACACACACACACACACACATACAGTACACAGTCAGATTAAATGTATGTCTCATCTTCTCTCCATCTCCATCTGTATTCTCCAGAGTATAAACCCCAGAATCTTCTATTAGTAGGTCTGACAAAGTGAAGAATCCAGTAACATTGTTCCAGTGAAGGCGGTTTTTAAATCTCTTCTCAAGGTTGGTATTACTTTGTTTACCAGGGAACACCTGTGCAATATTGCCAAGGTCTCCATAAAGTAAACTCCCAGACTTCAACACCATTACTTTAAAATAGAGAAACTTTCCCACGATGCCTTTCACCTGGTGGGTCTCAGGCTTGGCTGAATGCTGGGCTGAGCAGAGTACTGTGGAGAGAAACAGAGACTCAATATCAACGCTTTGACTTAAATATCATAGTTCTTCTCTAATAATGTAGCAAATTAGTTTTTCCTGATTGTTTGAGAAAGTGTGTCCAAAAATAATTGACTTTTTCTAAACAATTAACCTGTAGCTCCAAACTGAAATATGTTGGTTAAAATGACACATTTAATTTGCAAAATGCATTAAGACTCTCAAAACATTAAAGACAAAATCAACTACCTCCATCAAAACATACAACTTGTTATCTAATGAAAAGTTATTTAAATCATTCATTACACAACGGCCCAATAAATACTAACTACATGTATCAATAAACCCTACCATGGTTAACCCTCTTTCATATTTCTGTCTCATCTGTTGATACTATAATTATAGTTGACAATAAAGACAAGTAAACATCACAACATGGCCTGTATTCTTTTTTCCTAACATTACTTTACCAAAGAATGTAACTCAAGAGCATGAATATCCAGAAACAAAATGCTTTTTCCATGTTGTCCTTTACAAATTCAATGATGCTGTTCATTATATACAGAGAATACATATTAAATACACCAAGCTAACAAATAACAGCTAAAACAAAGCAATGTAAAAAAGGCAACACCAATACAGTATACACCAATACAGTATACATCATTACAGTATACATCAATACAGTATACACCAATACAGTATACACCAATACAGTACACACGCATACAGTATAAACCAATACAGTATGCACAAATACAGTATAAACCAATTCAGTATACACCAATACAGTATACACAACATACAGTATACCCCACATACAGTATACACCACATACAGTATACCCCACACAGTATACACCACATACAGTATTCACCACATACAGAATTCACCACATACAGTATATACCACATACAGTATACCCCACATACAGTATACCCCAATACAGTATACCCCAAATACAGTATACACCAATACAGTGTTAAACTCATACAGTACACAACAATAGAGTATGCACAAATACAGTATAAACCAATTCAGTATACACCAATACAGTATACACAACATACAGTATAAACCAATTCAGTATACATCAATACAGTATACACAACATACAGTATACCCCACATACAGTATACACCAATACAGTATTCACAACATACAGTATACACCACTTACAGTATACACCACATACAGTATACACCACATACAGTATACTCCAATACAGTATACATCACATACAGTATACATCAATACAGTATACACCACATACAGTATACACCACATACAGTATACACCACATACAGTATACACCAATACAGTATACATCACATACAGTATACATCACATACATAACTTAATTTCTGAACTTATTTGTTTTGGTTTCTTTGTATGTATGGATTACTTGGGTTGTTACCAACATCTGGTGAAAATGTAATGTCAATAGCACCTTTGGAAATATATGTACTGAGAGAAATGGTGACGTGTTCAATACTTATTTCACCCGCTGTATATGTAAGCTATACATGTAGGCTTATGAGTCTTATTAGTTATGTTCCCATATGTTATGATTTTATTAGCTCACTGCATTAGATATTTGTCCAACTTCCCTAAAGCGCTGCTCTTGAACAACTTCCCTTTTCTAAAACTGTGTTTATGTTTCGTATTATGTTTTAAACATTATTGTCATGATAAGAACTAGAGTTGGGAATCTCCTCCATGGTGTTGTATCATTGAATGACAATGAGCAGAGGTCCATCAACTAAATGAAGAAACCCTGTAGATCAAACATCCAGGGCCTGTTTCCTGGACACAGATTAAGACTCTCCATAAAGATAGTGTTTTAGTCCAGGCCCTCAAAGTATTTCAGATATAGTGTGAGAAAGAAAAGATGTGGGTTTTGAGGTTGTCTGTCAGATCTGGCTTGAATTTCTTGACATGTGAACTGTACGTTATTTGTAATGATTGATACCTGGAGAAAATCGGATCTCTGAAAATGGAAAGCCCTTCAGTAAAATATATTTTTACTCTCTCTGAACGCTATACCCAATATAATAATTAAAACAAGGGTTGACAGCAGAGATCATGCCTACCATTTACCATCAACCCTAGGACAGACCAGAGCCTTTAGATATGCAGTTTTAGAAACTGTTCTTCATTTTGTAAGTATTAGCCTACATGCCAAAGTTGTCAGAAGGTTGTGGATTCACATTCCACCGCAGACAAGGGTAGAGGTGAAAAGATATCCATAATAAAAAATAATAAAAAAAATCTATAATTTTATTTGAATTCTGAGAAAGAAATAGTCTTTTATAAAAGCATTTCATGCAATTCTACATAATTTGACATGACTCCGAGACAAGCAGAGTCTTTTAATACGACATCAGAGTGCATGCAACAGTCAATGAATGAGTGCATGCCACATCACCAGAGAGGTTTTGATTTCTATACAGGCTACTGTTAAAAACATTCTTAGTTTGGAACAGTTTTAACAGTGTAAATATGTTGAGCAACAGAACCAGTTACATCTGAAGTATCTGATCGTTGAATTCAAGAAAAAGCCATTCGTTTTTTCAACACAGCAACAGCATATCATCAGGTTAACAAGAATTTAAGCTTTCTGCCCATATAAGACATGTCTATGTCCCGGAAAGTTGTCTACACCTAGCGACTTGTTTTTTAAATTATATGAAATAAAAAATAACATTTTATTTGGAACGGCAAGCCAGACAAAATTAAATGTGCCTATTTATATAATGAATATGAATTCAGAGTGCAGAAATAATTACATATTAAAGCATTAGACATCTCACTAATGGCTTCAGTCATACAAAAGTTATACTTACACTAAATACTAACTGGTTCTCTAACAGATTAGTAAGAATGTCTCACTGCATGTTCAAGAATGTATTTTTTCCCTTCATTCAGATGAAAACCATTCATTATTGGTTTCAGGTGTGTTAGGCCAAGGCCAGAGTGACAACCAACAGTACAGACGACCCCCAGGACCAGGACTGAACAGACCAGCAGATAGGGATTGATACCTAACAGTACAGTAGACCCCCAGGACTGAGCAGACCAGCAGATAGGGATTGATACCTAGCAGTACAGTAGACCCCCAGGACCAGGACTGAACAGACCAGCAGATAGGGATTGATACCTAACAGTACAGTAGACCCCCAGGACCAGGACTGAACAGACCAGTAGATAGGGATTGATACCTAACAGTACAGTAGACCCCCAGGACCAGGCTATCCCATAAACCAAGGAAGACAAGCAAACAAGGCAAAGGGTGGCTATTTGGGTGGCTATATCTCAAATATCAAATATTTTTTTATTTGTTTAACACTTTTTTGGTTACTACATGATTCCATATGTGTTATGTCATAGTTTTGATGTCTTTTATTCTACAATGTAAAAAATAGTGCAAATAAAGACATAAATAAAGAGAAAATATTACATTTCTGTATCACGTGGAAAAATGACTAAAGGTTCCCAAATGAGTTTATTGACAGCTGTCAAGTTTTTACCACAGTTACAAAAACCAAGGGTCACATACCTAAGAGATGGAGTAGCATCACCTTCAGTCTTTTTAGTTGAGAAAACAGCATTGTAGCTGTAATAGATTTGATTATCCTGTGTGCATTCTTTCTCTCTAGAGTGAGTGATGGTGGATGAGCATTTTGAGGCAGAGAACAGAGAGAGAGAGAGGGGGGGAGAGAGAGAGATAGAGAGAGAGAGAGAAAGAGAGAGAGAGAGGGAGAGTGAGAGACAGAGAGAGAGAGAGAGAGAGAGAGAGAGAGAGGGAGAGAGAGAGAGAGAGAGGGAGAGCCCTATTCAGACTTGAGATAAGTTGATTTAACATGGCCCCCAAAATGTACTAAAGTCCATATAGAATACAAATATACATGTATCAAAATGAACATGTCAACCCAAAATGATTCCATCAACACCTTCGTCCTCCCCATAGTATAGTGTGTGAGCATGTGTGCTATTGCATGGTGTGTAGAAATGTTCTTCTTTCTCACCATAGCGTGTGGTTATCACTTCTCTATCTGTTCTCTCTGTGGTCAGTAGCCTATATGGGTCAGTCACTCTCAGTCTAGCTTGCTTATAGGAGAGATGTGGTACCTTCCTCCAGCTCTCTGCAGCTTATCTTACAGGAAACAGCTCACGCCACAAACCATGCTCTCAATCCCCTATTTTATTTCAGGTCTGTATGTGACTTTATCAGACTTTAAGAGTAACAGGTCACAGTGTATTTTCACCTCCATCTTGGTTTTGCTGTGCCTTTATCACACCAGTTTTAACTGTAGCTAACCTCACCTGAGTGAGGTGTGTGTGTGTGTGTGTGTGTGTGTGTGTTACGTCCACTTTTTCATCATTTAGAGAAGTGTATGAGACAGGTTAAAAACAACTGTTTTCAAGCGTGTCTGAGGTTTTTTTGTCTAAAATATCCTGGTACTGTAAAGTTCATAATGTCGTTGACCTTAACAAGAGTCCCAGGACCAGTGGAACCAAAATAACCCCAATAACATCAAAGATCCACAACCATATTTTACAGTAGAGATTAGGTATTTTCTAAATACTCAATGTTCTTTCAAAACCCAAACCCACTGCTGGCCAAATACCTATATTTTCATGTCATGTGACCACAGTACCAGTTCCAATCCAAGTGACTGTGTCTCTGCTTGTGATCACAGACTCTTCCTTTCCCATCAGTCTGTCACATTGTGTGGTTAGCCCTTTTCTGTCACATGTTGCTAGTGGTTTGACCCCACTGAGAAGCAGACCCACACAGTCTTCTGACACACAGGCCTATGTGGGGAAATACCACTGCTATGAACACGTTCCACTGCAGCGAACACAATAGTTCTCAATAATACTAAAGGTCTACTCATAATTTGTACAATTGTCAGATCCATGTGAGCCTATAGGGGTCTTTGGGTTTCTAAAAGTGAAAGTGTTACACTGGAAAAAGGAGGGCTATTCTGCTTGGGTGGATAGGTCTGGGAACATTACAGTGCTTTTCTACAACATTGTTTTGACTTGTTCTAAGTGAATGAGGTATGCAAACACTGTAGGTGATGATTTACTTAGAACATGTGTTCTGCCTGTTCTTCAACACAAGGGATCCTCCAACGTACGTATTCCAGGCACTTGATAATAAAGTATGCATACGGTATAATCCTACTATCTTTCTGTGTTTAGGTCTCAGCCACACAAACTCACATACCAAACTAATGTTCATCTAAAATGGATTAGGATCCTATTCACTAGAATTATCCACTAGAATTATCCACTAGAATATTATTGACTGTACCTTTTTATTTATATACTACAGGCCACTAAATACCCTGGTTTAAATGACGATATGGATTTCTCACCTTTCCTGTAGAGTCGTGAGAGGTCCCTTTGCTGCCATCTAGTGGACATATTGCTTTATTGCCCTCAGCCATGAGACAAACATACAGAGACAGACATACAACGAGAGAGAGAGAGAGAGAGAGAGAGAGAGAGAGAGAGTCAGATAGAGAGAGACAGAGAGAGAGAGACAAACATACAGAGACAGACATACAATGTGAGAGAGAGAGAGAGAGAGAGAGAGAGAGAGAGAGAGAGAGAGAGAGAGAGAGAGAGAGTCAGATTTATCACCTTTCCGGTAGAGTCGTGAGAGATCCCTTTGCTCCCATCTAGTGGACATATTGCTTTATTGCCCTCAGCCATGAGACAAACATACAGAGGCAGACATACAACGTGAGAGAGAGAGAGAGAGAGAGAGAGAGAGAGAGAGAGAGAGAGAGAGAGAGAGAGTCAGATAGAGAGAGACGGAGAGAGAGAGACAAACATACAGAGACAGACATACAATGTGTGAGAGAGAGAGAGAGTCAGATAGACTTTTGACATCTCTTTTATTACACTCTAATCCATCAAAATTACATACTCCTTATACACATTACTTCATTCAATTCCTCCTCCTCATAAAATATCTTTAAAATTTGCCTTTAAAAACACATCTTTTACACCATTACATTAAATCCTCCCTCTTCATTTGGTTGACATACAATATTTCCAACACCCCAAAAATAGAAGAAAGATTCAGTATCCTTCACCAACTCATAATACTTATACTCCATAACCATCCTACTTTTTAACAGAGCTCTGAACATGTTCAACGGATCAGCATCACTATTAAACTGCATTTTTCTCTTTCTTGTCAACCAAATTGCCATTTTTGCCATACCAAATAAAACATTTATCAAAACAATTTTGCTTTTATTCAAGGTGTTATATTTTGGTCCAAAAATAAAAAAACTATTTTTAAAAATAAAACCAAAATTATGGCTCAATTCATTTAACACACCAAGAATTTCTAATAGCCTTGAACACCCAATAAATATATGAAAGACTGTTTCTGGTAGACCACAAAATAGACACTCTTCTCCTTGCAAAGGATCTAAGTGAACTTTATGACAGTTTGTTGCTATACTCCAATGAGAGATCCTCCATTGCAAATCTCCACTTCTTTTCTCAATTGGTTTCTTATACAATGTCCTCCAACATCCTTTTGGAGAGGCCCCTGATTCAACAAAATGTGTCCATTTGGTCTCTGGAAGATCTTGCAGTGCTCTTATATTAAAATATTTTACACAAACAAGATAAAGTGACTTCTTAGATATAGTGTCAAATAGACCAATCTCAGGTGTTGTAAAAGTAAGAAGTCTCCCCTCCTCCTCCTGCCACTCTCCTACATTTACACCCACCCTGATGCTGGGGAACACAGTTTCAACCATTTCAGCTTGCAATGGTATTACCGTAAAAGACTCCTGTATCTCAGTTAATAATTTTTCAACATTCCTAACCGAGTAAATACCAATCTTCATGGCCAATTTTTCTGCAGAAATCCATGTGTCCCTTGACCGAAGATGACCGATTTTACATATTCCTGCTTTAACCAAGCTTGCGCAGACACCTTTAGATTTTAACATCACATTAGATAAAAGAGGATTAAAAATCAAAGGTTCTTCAAGAACCCACTCCTGATTTTCTTCAGATAGCTCTCTTTTAACAATAAATATTTGCCAAGCATTTAAAACTGATGCATAAAAAGCAGAGAGTCCATTAACATCTACTTCCTTCAAATTCATTAAGAATAAGTGTCTATCCAAGTTCATCCGCCCTACTCTTCGTAGTAAAGCACAAGCTATTTGTGTCCAGTTTTGAGACTGATTATATAGGAGTCTTTGTGCAGTCTGTAGTCTAAAACCAGCTACCTTGGACTTAATGTCTATAAGGCCTTGGCCTCCTTCATTCAACTGCAGATACAGTACTGATTCTCTTAACCAGTGTTGTCCATTCCAGAAAAAATGTACCATCACTCTTTGAATTTCCCTGATTAGTTCATCTGGTGGGTTTAACACAATTACTTTATGCCATAATAATGAGGCTGCAAGATTGTTTATGACTAGCACTCTTCCTCTATATGATAATTGAGGTAAAATCCTATTCCATTTTGATAATCTATTACAAATTTTATCTTTAACACCTTCCCAGTTTTTTCTTTGATATACTTCTGAACCTAAAAAAATGCCTAAAAACTTAAATCCCTCTTTTTCCCACTTTACATTTCCAGGGATAACAGGTTTTGCATTGACATGTCCACATTTATCTTTTTCATTGCACCAAAATGCTTCCGTTTTACTCCAGTTCAGTCTTGCAGATGATGCTCTCTCATATAAAGAGATACTGTAAGTAACCACATCAATATCTCTTTGATCTTTCACAATTACAGTAATATCATCTGCATAGGCTGTTAACTTAAACGCATTGCAGTTACCTTCAACCTTTAGACCAGACAGTTCTTTTCTTAAAATACATAGGAGTGGTTCCACTGCTAAAGCGTATAACTGACCAGACAATGGACATCCTTGTCTTATACCCTTAAGCAACCTTATTGGTTTACTTAACACACCACCTATTTTTAAAATACAAGAGGCATTCATATATAAGAGTTTGATCCAGGAAATAAAACCCTCTCCAAACCCAAAAACACTCATTGTTTCATACAGAAAACCATGATCCACTCTATCAAATGCTTTCTCCTGATCCAAGAACAGAAAGCCAACATTTTCTTCATATAATTTAGAGTAATCTAAAATGTCTCTGATCATAAAGATGTTGTCATATATGGTTCTTTCTGGAATGCAGTAGGATTGATCTTGATGTATTACATCTCCTAATACAGTTTTCAGCCTATTTGCCAACACTTTAGCTATTAGCTTATAGTCAGTTGTTAAAATTGACACCGGCCTCCAGTTTTTTAGATCACTCAAGTCACCTTTTTTTGGTAAAAGTGTTAATACTGCCCGATGGCAACTTGTGGGAAGGCGCTTTTCTTTAAAACACTCTTGGATCACCTCATAAAAGTCTCTTCCAATGTATTTCCACACAGCTTTAAAAAAGTCCACTGATAGTCCATCAATTCCAGGTGCTCTACCCAGGTTCATCTGTTTAACGACATCATTTAACTCCTCGAATGATACAGAACTGTCCAGAATCTCACTCTGTGTTTTCGTGATAGAAGGCAGCTGCTGCAGTGTCTGTGACACGCATTCAGAATCCGTTTCTTCTTTTCTATACAAGTTTGAATAAAAGTCCACCGCAATCTTTCTCATTTCTCTTGCATCAAAAGTCTTTCGTCCATCAGGTTTTGTCAAACAATACATTTCATTTTGTTGTTTTGACACTTTTTCTAAATTAAAAAAATATGCAGTGGGAGCATCTATCTCATGTACAGACATAAAACGAGATCTTATCAGGGCACCTTTTGCCCGCACTTGCAACAAATCTTCTAGATCACGTTTCTTTTCACCCAATATGCCAGCTGAAGATGAATTAGATTTCTGAATCATACCAGATGTGATGTTTACAATCTCTTGTTCTATTTCAGACATTTTTTGTTTTATTTTTCTTTTTGAAAAACAAGTATACTGCTGACAAAATATTTTTATTTGTGTCTTTCCTATTTCCCACCATTGTATCAAATTATCAAATTCATTTTTCTTAGAACCCCATTCTTTCCAAAACATTTCAAATTTCTCTATGAACTCTTTTTCTTTCAACAATGCAACATTAAATTTCCAATATGGACTTTTAGATTTAGCTTGTGTCAGAATAATATTCACTGTAATAAAATTGTGATCTGATAGTGTCAGTATTTTGCTTGTCATGTTTTGTTTTGACCTCTAGAGGTCCTCATGTTACCCTCATGCCCAACTTACTCAGCTGGTAATCAGTGTTATTAGGTTCACATGTGTCTCGTCTGCTGTGTGTATTTAAGTGACTCTGTTTCATAGATTCTTTGCTTGGTGTTTAGTTGTCCTGAAGCCAGTTGCCTGAGTAAGTGCTCTCTTACTCTCGAGATATTGTATTTTCTTTTTGCCTGTGGATTATTCCCTTCTCAACTTATTTTTTGTGGACTTTTCCTCTGGAGTTTTTTGCTTTAAGATATTTTGTATTTTTGGAATATGTTTGGAATCCCCTTTAGGGCTTGTTTTGTTTTTTGAGTACTACCTTTTGCTGTTTTTGCTCCAGCTATGGACTATTGCCTGAACTTTAATTAAACCATTTTTTGCATCTCAAGTTCTCCTAAAGTGCGTCTTACTATTGGGTTCACCATCCTCCTGTGGCTCAAGGATAGAGAGTCTGACTTTCACACCAGAGACCCGAGTTCAAGTCCTGGTCCTGACAGACAACATGGAAAAATCTCACACCCCATTATTCTATTATTTTCAGCACCCTTGACATAAAACCTGTCGAGTCTTGCTACCCTTATCATTCCCTGCGAAACTTTTGTCCATGTATATTGCTTCATCTCTTTATTCCGGTCTCTCCATACATCTACCCAATCATTCTGCACTATAATACTTTTTTAAACAGCTACTGATACAGGATGTGGTTCCTCATTATTCCTATCTAAAAGAAAATTAAGAGTACAATTCCAATCCCCCCCAATGATTAGCATACCATCTACAGTATAACTTTTTAAAAACTCTCCTAATTTCCTAAACATAATAATTTTATCTGACCCTTTATTTGGAGCATAAATATTTATAAAAACGAATATCTGGTTTTCAATTTTAGCTTTCACCATCAAAATACGTCCTATTTCTATTTCTGATAAAATATTAACATTGAGGTGAGTTGAAAATAAAATCGCTACACCTGAACTGACATTTGTGCCATGGCTTAAACAAATATTTCCTTTCCACCACAAATTTAACTCCGATTCATTTTTAATATCACTATGAGTTTCTTGTAAAAATATTACTTCTGAATCTTTAAGCCTAAGAAACTCAGAGAGTAAAACTCTTTTTCCTCCTTCCCTCAGCCCATTCACGTTTAATGATCCTAGTCTAAGAATCTGCATTGCTGGGGAGGGGGAAAAAAACAAATGACAAAAACACAAAACGAAAATTAGGATAGATCCCACACCCATGTGCTTTATTTTTTCCATTTTGACAGTTTTACGTTATCTTTGAGTTTTACGTACATTTGTTAGAAACTTTTTCAGCCGAAAACGTTTGTTTTGAAATGACCTCATAGCCCACCGTCCTCTGAGCCAACGCCACTGATTTGATAAACTTCTTAACATCGGGGAAAAATTGCCACATCAACCTTTTTCCCTTTAGTCAAATCCAGAAACTCATTTAACTCTTCGACAGAATAAACATCCTCCAAAGACTGACTACAATCAATCTCCGATAATTCCGAACAATTGTCACAATCGTCCCCTTCTTCTTCACTGCTTTCACTCTCCATAAGCACGTTATTCTGTAATCCGCTAACACTCGCATCCTCATCATCGTGAACGCCTTCCTTATCTTCCTCCATCACAACAATTGGGCCCACAGCATTATCACCAGCTCGTATAGTTGAAATAAACTCACTCACCTCTGACTTTGAACTTGGATCTAGAGCACTCTTCTCCGGTAGAGAACCAGTTTGAGGAATAAAGCTGGGTTCTCCTGCCGAATCCGTATCCTCTGAATCCTTATCATTAACCCCGTTTATCTTTTGTTTTTTTTCTGGAATGCTCACCTCCTTTACACCAATTGGCCGTTTTTCTTTGTCTTGACTTTTGTTTTTTTCGCTTTGAGCGTTTTGCTTATCATTATTTCCCTCGTTCTTTTCATTTTCTGATTGTTTCTTATGCGGGCACGTGAACTTCTTATGTCCTAAATCCCCGCATTCAAAACAACGCAAACTTTCTGTCGTTGCATAAATCATATAGGAGCTGTCCCCTTGCTGAATGCGAAACGATATGTCCAATTCCTTAGATTGCGCATTTAAAAACATGAATACTTGTCTTCGAAAGGACAACACATGTTTTAATGCTGGGTTTTTACACCCGAACGGCAACATTTTAATGGATCCAGCAAACTTTCCAAAGCGACTCAGTTCTTTTGTAATTTGCTCATTTGTAATAAATGTCGGTGCATTTGAAATGGTAACCCTGGTAGCCGGTGCGCGTAAAGGTATTACTTGCACCAGGGAATCAGCAATAACAATTCCTTTTTCCACAAGGCTGTTTACCAATTTTCCATCTTTCAGAAACACCACCACCGCCTTGTTCATTCTGGACGCCGATACTATATTTTCGTGCCCTACAACCTCGCCCATTGCTAAAAGTACGTCTTCTACGGTAATTGCTTGATCCGAGAACACTTTGCACCCATTTTTGATAGTTATCCCCGGCGCTCCCTCGCCGGAGAGAGACGCCATGGCCTTAGTCAAACTACTTCCTCACACCAGATTTTTCTTAAACTAACCTATATAATAAACCAAAAATTGTGCATTAATAAAACCACCCCAAAAAAAAGATTTTAAACTTGAAATCAAATTCAAACGTGCCGCTCTCACACCCCACGCCACACTTCCGCTCCCAGCATGCAACACACACAAAGAGAGAGAGTCAGATAGAGAGAGAGAGAGAGAGAGTCAGATAGAGAGAGACGGAGAGAGAGAGACAAACATACAGAGACAGACATACAATATGAGAGAGAGAGAGAGAGAGAGAGAGAGAGAGAGAGAGAGAGAGAGAGAGAGAGAGAGAGAGAGAGAGAGAGAGAGTCAGATAGACAGACACAGAGAGAGAGTCAGATAGACAGAGAGAGAGACATCTAGTGGACATATTGCTGTATTGCCCTCAGCCATGTTTAGACTGCTGTGGTCCTTGTTAGCTGTGATCTAGTGTCCTATAAAATAGATGGCTCTCCTCTTCTTATCACTTTGACCAGTCATATTCAAGGTTAGACATTTCCTTTGTCTATAGGTTCTGATGCTTCTAGCCTTGACTTGCATTTTGATAACATATCTACAGTATTTCACTTTTTAATGTGTATAGTATTGTTTCCTAGATGTTGTCCAATGAATAATGTAACCAGTCTCTCTTCAAATCAGGGTTGATTGGAAAATGCTGTTCAAAAGAGGACATTGTATTATCGTATCTTTGTACTCCCTGACAAAGGCCAGCAGTCTAAACTCGTCAGAGTTTTTAATCTTTGTTTCCATTGAACATGTCATAGAAATAAAGGCATTTTAATTAAATATAAAAAAGAGTGCCTTGGTCCTCAAATCTTTTTAATGTTTTATGGATGTTTGAAGAAAGAAAAGTATATTTATATATTAGTATTAAGCTTGTTGTGCCATGAGGTGTAATGGATCATGAAGAACGGATATCAAAACCATCAGTCAAATTAATGTTGAATGATGACAGCACCCATTCCCACATTCAGGATTGTCAATGTGAAGGAATGTGTGGTATCGGTGGAGAAAGTTGTGTGTGTTAGTTGTGGGGGTGTTTATGGGGCTGGAGATCGGAGGAGTCCAGTGAGAGAAAGGGAGATTGAGGTTGCCGGGGTTACAGTAATACAGAAAAGTTATTATGCCTTATCAGTGAAGAGAGTGGTAGAGGAAGATCTGTACAGGGTGAGGGATACTGAGAGGATTCCTGTGAGTAGGCAGAGACCAAGAGAGAGTGATGGGAAGAACATGAGCTTCAGGAAGGTGGGCTTTTTATCATTTATAGCCAAGGTTGTAAATTATACTTCAGAAATGGGTCAAAAGACACAGAAAGTAGCGGTTGTGGTGTCAGCAGCAGAGAAGTAGTTGAGAACAGCTGCAGGGGGTGTTGAGTGGTAGTGTGTTGTCTTCTCAGACCGTTGGTCTGGAGTATGACGAGATAGGGTTACATAGTGGAAAGGGTGGTGTTTTCTTTAGAGTTCAGGGCAATTTTCCCAATTTAGTATTATAGTATCAAAGATTATAGTGTAGGTAAGTGATGAATGACATTACACACCAGTCCAGTAGGTGGCGGTGTTTGCACCTAAAAGTTGGATACAATCCACCAACCAAATCCTGAAGAAGAAGAAGAAGAAGAAGACGAAGAAGAAGAAGTGATGTTCACTGGTTAGGTAGGACACAATATATCTTTTAGATAGGAGCAACAGTTATGATACAAGCCCTCAATGTGAAGTGACATCAATCCATGAAAACAGATTAAGTACAAACCTTTTTATATAAACCTTTTAAGGTAGTAAGAAAATAAACATTCACTTAATATTTCACTTAATCACCTGCTATCAAATCACCTGCTGGCAAATCACCTGCTGGCAAATCACCTGCTGGCAAATCACCTGCTGGCAAATCACCTGCTGGCAAATCACCTGTTAACAAATCACCTGCTGGCAAATCACCTGCTGGCAAATCACCTGCTGGCAAATCACCTGCTGGCAAATCACCTGTTAACAAATCACCTGCTGGCAAATCACCTGTTAACAAATCACCTGCTGGCAAATCACCTGTTAACAAGTCACCTGCTGGCAAATCACCTGCTGGCAAATCACCTGCTGGCAAATCACCTGCTGGCAATAGCTAGTGTGACGTTACAGTGCACTGAGTAACAGTGCTAATAGGCCTTAAAAATCAACGTCTGTGATTGAAGTCACATTAAAACATGAATAAAGCAGAACATTAGCACATTTTAATAATATGGCCCCCAAATTAATTTATAAATATCCAAATGACCCTTGATGGCAAAAAGGTTCCCCACCCTTGCTTTAGAGAGGAAACGACACCAAAAGAGAAGGTATCTGAATCTGCACAACAGGTGTTGCTAGTGCCATGCTCTTAAAAACTGAGCCAGGTACAGGACCACTACAATACATAAGTACAATACAATACTGTAAAATACAATGCAATCCAAGATGTGATCATTGAAGACATCTTTGAAAGATACAGGTAGAAGATGTATGATTGACATCCACATGAACGTACCACCCTCATTCAGGCCATGGATGAGGCACGAAACGATTTCAATCCAGAACTACCTGTATGTCAGGCTTGGATTCCCCAGGATGAACAATTAGGATATTTACTGGGATTTAGGTGAGAACCTATGGCCAAATGCTCAAGACAGGCTTAATCAAACTAGTGCCTGCTAAACATTGTTTCTTTAATATATTTCATTTGATTACATTGTCAAAGATGTCTTCAGTGATCACATCTTTGATCAACCATGGGACAGAAATGATGGGAAATTGGATGTTCGGTCAATTTTAATGGGTAGTGCAAGTTTATTGTCTAATGTGAAAACAGTGCAATGTACTGGAATCTACATTACTGTCACATACTATATTCAAATGGGGCCATTTTGAAAGGTAGGATACACTCAGGTAGGATACACTCAGGTAGGATACACTCAGGTAGGATACACTCAGGTAGGATACACTCAGGTAGGATACAATCAGGTAGGATACACTCAGGTAGGATACAATCAGGTAGGATACACTCAGGTAGGATACACTCAGGTAGGATACAATCAGGTAGGATACACTCAGGTAGGATACACTCAGGTAGAATACACTTATGCTTCCATGAATATATATATAATTAACAACATTTGGACAGGAGCTATAATCCAGACATAATACAACAAAAATGTCAACTAACTATGTGTGTTATTGCTTGAATTCAGGCTTGGAATAACTGCTTTCATCAGGGAAAGATTGCTTCGTACCCCCACTTCCGTGATTTTCGTTGAAAACGTAACTTTGCCGTGTGGATCTTTGCTATAGATCAGGAATCCTATTGAAAGTGTAAAGGTACTCAATGTTTATATTTGGATATTGATCGACGTGGCATATTTCACAAATTGTAATCGTTACTTACAATAATGTTACTTACAATAACGGCACATTGGCACAAAATACATGACCACAGTCCAAACGTAAAAGCATAGAAAGGTTTGAGAACATTTTGCTGACACATGATTTAAGCTACACTAACAATATACAGTACACTGTCTCAGAATATAATAATATGTACAGTACAGTATACAGTATGTACAACCACTAGATGGGGCTGCTAGAATCCTGAGACAGGTGATCATAGATAGATAGATAGATAGGTACTTTATCATATTACTCCAGTGCTATCATCTCTACACTGGCTTCCTACTAGGGCTGATATCAAGGTTAAGGTATTACTGTTAACCTACAAAGCATTACATTGACTTGCTCCTACTTATCTCTCAGATTTGGTCCTGCCGTACATACCTACACGTAAGCTCCGGTCACAAGACGCAGGCCTCCTTATTGTCCCTAGAATTTCTAAACAAAGCTGGAGACGGGGCTTTCTCCTATAGAGATCCATTTTTATGGAATGGTCTGCCTATCCATGTGAGAGACGCAGACTTGGTCTCGACCTGAAGACTCATCTCTTCAGTAGGTCCTATGATTGAGTATAGTCTGGCCCAGGGGGGCAAAGGTGAACGGAAAGGCACTGGAGCGACGAACCACCCTTGTTGTCTCATTTAAACAGACAATACTGAAAAGAAGCTTTGACCCAGCAGTAGCTTAGCAAACATGCTAAGTTCCATTTGTTTTAACCTATAAATTGGGACAATAAGCACTTGAAAAGAGGGACCATCCTACTAATAACCCTAGGAATAGCTATTGAATCTGTCTGTATCAGCTCCATGGCCGGAGCCGTTTACCTCACCGGTACCCAGTCCGGGCCCGGTCATAAGGAAGGGGCATGGGAAGAAACTGTCCACTTCGCCGGAGCCAGAACCTCCCCCGAAGAACTAATCTTCCCTCCCCATTAACCCCCCCCATGTATTTGTGTTTTTTGTTGGCGTCCGGGAGTCTGCGCTTTGGGGGGTGGGTACTGTCAGGCTCTGGTCATAGAGAAGCCTATTGCTTCTGAGTCTGACAGGTCTATTCTTTCTGTTTCTGGTGGTGGTTTGTGTTGGATCCCTAATTAGAGGCAGCTGCAGTGCATCGTCTCTAATTAGGGATCCTACATAGGTTTGTATGTTCCACACCGGGGTGTGGGTCATTATTTCGCAAGTTACGGTGACAGTAAGTGTGCTTCGTTTTTTCCCACGTTTTGTCGTATCTTGTGTGTTGTTCGTGTAGTTCGTACATTGAGTTTTGAATTGTCAGTAAATAAATAATGTTGAACTACAATCCCTGCGCTGCGTCTTGGTCTGTGTATGCCCCCTCTCGTGACATTTGAGCAGGGTGTAATGTGTTTAGTGTCTGTCAGCTTTAATTTTAGGGTATTTTCATCCATATTGGGTAAACCGTTTAGAGATTACAGCACTTCTTGTACATAGTATTGGGACAAATTAACTTATATGTGTATTAAAGTAGTCAAAAGTTAAGTACTTGGTCCCATATTCATAGCACGCAATAACTACATCAAGCTTGTGACCCTACAGATGTGCTGAATGCATTTGCTGTTTCTTTTTGGTTTGCTTGATTATTTTGTGCCCAATAGAACTGATGTATTTTGGGAAATAGGCTCACGTTTTACAATGACCTACATTATCACAATAATTAAAACGCCAAGAAAATTATAGGCAAATGTCAGCTTCATGTTAATTAGTGACTTGACTTGAAATATATCCTCCAAATGTTGTGGTTTGAGGAGAAGCCGAACATTTTTGACAAGGCGGAGATAAGTGGCTGAGCCGGGTGCAGTGTACGCATGAATTTAGGCTACAAGTGTAGCTTAATGACAATCGCTGAATATCGTTACACTTTTCATCCATCAAATTGCTGGTGCTGGAATTATTTTGTGAGTGGACAAAGGTGCTCAGGTTAGCCAACAGGAAGTTGAAGTGGTTGTTTGACAATCAGATGAAAACAGGGTTTATGCCACATTAAAAGTTAATACATTATAAAAGTTATATAACACTACTACTAGGCCTACTAGGCCCACAGAGATCATGCTTTATTAATATGGATTCAAAAAAATAATTATATGATTAAACCCGTTCAATGTTTACATGTATCACAACGCCTATTCCATATTGGTTAAACGTAGCAGCAACAACATTGATTCAACCAGTGTGTGTGTCCAGTGGTATCCCTCTGCTGGTCCAGTTGACCTATTTTAAGAAAATACATTGGTTAGTGGAGATAAAATTGGGGAGAAAAAGGGGTAAAACATACAACATAACAGTGGTAGAAGATTGTTGCGGCTTAACGTCCCACACGGGAATAAGAGGACTAAGTAAGTAAGTATAACTTTTAACACTAAGAAATATTGTAAATCATGAACCTATAAAATCTTGAAGTTAATACCACCATCATTTTGACATCCAAGGCAGTCATTCACATACAGAATATTTGGTAAATATTAGGCTACTTTGAATATAACACGAATATGTACTTCATTACAACAATTCTAGAAAAACTAATTTAATTTGGGATTAATATTGTATTTATTTATCCTTTAAGGAGACCCTTGATGTTAGAAACCTATTTTGAGAGGGTTATGTTAGCTAGTTAAACCATTAAGCAGTTGTCAGTTAATTCAGACGTACTAATGGCACTAAAGCAGTGTTTTTATCCAGAACAAGAACAGTTCACCACGTTCTCACACTCAACTATGAAACTGTGACAACTGACACCCTCAAAACCCACAGCTTTTTTCTTCTCACGCTATAACAGTCTTATTGTTGAGACATTCACAGCATTCTCAACCATCTCCCCCATCTCATTTACTGCTCTGACCACATTATGACGTTTTACGTGAAGCTCACTGCCTGTTTCCTCAACCACTTGTCTCTCACTCTATTATCTAGCTTCTCTATGTGACAGACATTTCCTTTTAAAGCAGAACAGTCTGATACCATTCAATGCATGGGTCGTTTCCCAATTCACTGTTCCTGTTAGTGTCAGAAAAAGTTTGTGGAAACGAGAGCTCTGTCTGTTGGCCAATATTCAAAAGAGACACACACACTACCTGTGGCAATTAACTTGACATAATTTTTTAAATAATACATTATTTCTGTTTTCTTGCCTTTCTCCTCAGCTCGTCAGTAATCTCTGATGTGAGATATTGAAGCGACAAACCGATCAGTTTCTGTTTTGTTTCCTGATAGTTTTGAACGGTTGGGGATATTAGCTATCATGACACCACGCCTGAAAGCTATGACTCTCAGGAACATATACGTGTCTTATATCTCCTTCTACGACACTCACAAGCCACACGGGAAACGTTAGATGAGACTGTGACAAAACAACAATTGAAAACGATGGCAGACAATTATTACCTGATTTTCTTCCCCGATGTTTTCCTGAATTTCCAGAAGTTACCTCTCCGATGCATTTCACTCACTTTGTGATGATAATAAAAATTGTTACATCTTCCCCATATTCAAGTTATTTGATATATTTTCTTTTTAACCTCATGAACATAGAAACATATTTGCAGTTTGTAGCCCATCTGTGCTAGAATGGTTAAAAAGTACATAAAATTAAGAAAGAAATATATATTGCTAAAAATATATATAATAATATATACATATATGGACGAGCAACTTCAGAGCGGCATGGACTAAGATACTGTAGAATAGTATAGAATACAGTATATACAGTTGAAGTTTACATACACCTTAGCCAAATACATTTAAACTCAGTTTTTCACAATTCTTGACGTTTAATCCTACTAAAAATTCCCTGTCTTAGGTCGGTTAGGATCACAACTTTACTTTAAGAATGTGAAATGTCAGAATAATAGTAGAGAGAATGATTTATTTAATCTTTAATTTCTTTCATCACATTCCCTGGGGGTCAGAAGTTTACATACACTCAATTAGTATTTGGTAGCATTGCCTTTAAATTGTTTAACTTGGGTCAAACGTTTCGGGTAGCCTTCCACAAGCTTCCCACAATAAGTTGGGTGAATTTTGGCCCATTCCTCCTGACAGAACTGGTGTATCTGAGTCAGGTTTGTAGGCCTCCTTGCTCACACACACTTTTTCAGTTCTGCCCACAGATTTTCTATAGGATTGAGGTCAGGGCTTTGTGATGGCCACTCCAATACCTTGACTTTGTTGTCCTTAAGCCATTATGCCACAACTTTTGGAGGTATGCTTGGGGTCATTGTCCATTTGGAAGACCCATTTGCGACCAAGCTTCAATATATCTACATAATGTTCCTTCCTCATGATGCCATCTATTTTGTGAAGTGCTCCAGTCCCTCCTGCCGCAAAGCACTTTGTCCCCATGTGCAGTTGCAAACCGTTGTCTGGCTTTTTTATGGCGGTTTTGGAGCAGTGGCTTCTTCCTTGCTGAGCAGCCTTTATGTCGATATCGGACTCGTTTTACTGTGGATATTGATACTTTTGTACCTGTTTCCTCCAGCATCTTCACAAGGTCCTTTGCTGTTGTTCTGGGATTGATTTGCACTTTTTGCACCAAAGTACGTTAATCTCTAGGAGACAGAATGCGACTCCTTCCTGAGCGGTATGACGGCTGCGTGGTCCCATAGTGTTTATACTTGCGTACTATTGTTTGTACAGATGAACGTGGTACCTTCAGGCATTTAGAAATTGCTCCCAAGGATGAACCAGACTTATGGAGGTCTGCAATTATTTTTCTGAGGTCTTGGCTGATTTCTTTTGATTTTCCCATGATGTCGAGCAAAGAGGAGTTTGAAGGTAGGCCTTGAAATACATCCACAGGTACACCTCCAATTGACTCAAATTATGTCAATTAGCCTATCAGATGCTTCTAATGCCATTACATACGTTTTGGGAATTTTCCAAGATGTTTAAAGGCACAGTCAACTTAGTGTATGTAAACTTCTGACCCACTGGAATTGTGATATAGTGAATTATAATTGAAATAATCTGTCTGTAAACAATTGTTGGAAGAATTACTTGTGTCATGCACAAAGTAGATGTCCTAACCGACTTCCCAACTATAACAACATGAAATCTATGGAGTGGTTTGAAAAATTAGTTTTAATGACTTCAACCTAAGTGTGTGTAAACTTCCGACTTCAACTGTAATTACAATATGATAACATGCATTTTGAGTGATTAAAAAAAAAATTCTCTCAGGTTTTACTGTTAAAAATCCAATATGTTATTTCTCCCCTCACTATCCTATAAAATAAGTTGTTAGTGAGCTTCAGCTGGTATCCATCTCCCCCTAGAATTAGAGGAAGTGATGAGCTGACTGTCTGGACGTTGGCTCTGTCCAATGAGATCTCTGCTGAGGTCATTATAAACAGAACCTGCTATTTACTGGTCTGTCATTACGGTCCCTCACTGATCCACAAAATGGAAAAACAATACTGTCAGTGTTGACATACCTTTGAGGGCAGAGCAGGAGGACAATCGAGGGCAGAGTGTTTCAATGTTGAGTGAAGTTGTTTTCGAGTCAGCAGCGTTGGAAGCCTCACAGCTGTAGGTGTCAACGTTTCTTTCTTTTAACTCCAGAGGGAGAGAGAGATTGGCGAGAAGATCAGGGCTGCTGGTCTGGTTGAATGTCTCCTCTCCTCTGTACCAGGACAAGATCCCTTCTATAACAGTGCCACTGATTGATGCTGTAACAGTGCCACTAGATAGTTCACTTTCATTCCCTCTTTTCCCGTCACATTTACAGCATCAATCAGATCTGAAAAGAAGAACGATAACATAGTCTAAGGTCAATAGCTACATCAATACCAGACATTAACAGGACTAAATCCTGTAGGCGATCCCGGATCAAATCCAAGCACATGATAGGCTAGCCTTCATTTATTTCTACTTTTACAGTACGCAGTGACCTAATTACGTTTTGTTTCATTGAGTCGTAGTCATGGCTACTAGATGTAGCCTAGTTCACATTTCAAACCCATGAACACTAAATAAGACTATTTTAATCTTTATTTAACCAGTAAGTCATTGAGAACGCATTTTCTCTTTCACAATAACGACATGACCAAAAAATTATAACAGCATTTCTTTCTGCATTTTTGTAATAATATAGAATATACATTCATATCAATTACACAGAGTAATGCAACATGACAGTAGCCTACTTTTGTAATTCTCTCAGTTTGGCAGGGCAGACATACCACTCTCGAGCAACAGCAACATCCAGAGATCGGATCTGATCATTTTCCATTTCAATTCGGTACTGATTAAGTGGAATTCAAAGATACATTTTCATCAACACTCAACGGTCTTCTCTCTCTGTCTCTCTCTCTCTCTCTCTCTCTCTCTCTCTCTCTCTCTGTCTCTCTCTCTCTGTCTCTCTCTTTCTCACTGTCTCTCTCTCTCTCTGTCTCTCTCTCTCTCTCTCTCTCTCTCTCTCTCTGTCTCTCTCTCTCTCTCTCTCTCTCTCTCTCTGTCTCTCTCTCTCTCTCTCTCTGTCTGTCTCTCTCTCTCTCTGTCTCTCTCTCTCTCTCTTTGGGAGACACAGGAGGTTGGGACACAGGAGGTTGGTGACACCTTAATTGGAGAGAATGGGCTCGTGGTAATGGCTGGAGGGGAGTGGGTAGAATGGTACCAAACACATGGTTCCATTCCATTTGCGCCGTTCCAGACATTATTATGAGCCTTCCTCCCCTCAGCATGACATCGGAATGAGCCAATCGTGGCAGTCCACCTTTAAGGTACAGCATAGGGAGTTTTTTCAGACAGGATTGAGGTCTTTCTATATATGAGGAGAAAGAGAACATGAGCTGTACTCTCCTTTATCTTCAAACTATTGAGCTCTCAGGTTTTTTCCCCATCAGGGAGGGACTTTTGAGAGCACGTCGCATGCAATGTCTGCTTCCCACAACCACAAAATGTTTTGTTCTTTAGCTCACTGGTCACTAGACAAGTCTGTCATTGTGACACATAACCACTTCCCTTATTACTGCAGAATTAGTTTCAATAGAAGTCCAAACCCTCAGTTCATATCATGGAAAGAGGTCTGTCCATGATAGGGCATTGCTCTGCCTTCTTCACATCTCACTCAACCACACAGGTACTTCTGTACATGCCCTAGTTTAGTCACACCTGGACTACTTCCCAGCTTTGTGGTCATGTATGGCAAAGAGGGACATAGATGCACAAGTGTCAGTAACATGCATGTCAATCTCTCCAGGCTCAAAGCTGAGGAGAGATTGACATAGAACCAGAACAGAGGCTGGGAAACACACATTGTTAAATTGAGCCATGACTACGTGGAAGTCTCTGCCACCCCAGGTAACTCAAGCTAACAATAAAACCAGTTAAAAAAAGAGAACAGATACAAGAAAACCTTACTGCACAAAGGGGACTGTGAAGAGACACAGCCATTTTACACATCTTGTAATTTGCACTGTAGTATTTATTAGACCTATATAATGTGTTTATGACTGATGTGTAGGCTATGTTTGATGTTTTAAATATATAATGCTCTGTACTATGTATTATGTATTAGACCTACTGATGTGTAGGCTATGTTTGATGTTTTAAAGGTTATAATGCTCTGTACTATGTATTATGCCATGTTTCATTTGGACCCCAGGAAGAGTAGCTGCTGCTTTTGCAGTGGCTGATGGGGATCCATAATAAATACCAATATAGTGGTGACCTTGACCAAATACCCAGGATGTTTCTGCCACCATTAGAGTGGTGTGTGTTAATGATTGCCACCATTCTGCCACTATTAGAGTGGTGTGTGTTAATGATTGCCACCATTCTGCCACCATTAGAGTGGTGTGTGTTAATGATTGCCACCATTCTGCCACCATTACAAGGAGAATGAGAGTGAAGGAACCATATAGGCTACTGACCTCAGAGAGAACAAATAAGCAATAACCACACTCTGACATAGATGGTATTAGAGAAGCGTACATTCACACACACAATATGGGGTGTTGTGGGGGTTGATGGAGTCTGTGTACGTTGACACTCGTTCATTTTGATACATGTATTTGTGTGGTTTTACTTGAGTTACAGTAACCACAACGCTCCCACTCTCTGTGTGTGAGTGTTGTTTAGAGACTAACATCAGGGCCTTATTCAAAGAACCTTGCAGAGTGATGTACAGAAGAGGTGTCTGTACAGTATGTTCTATACAGCACATTTCTATCAGGACCTCACCATGCTCGTAGATAGGTAGGCAAGTCGGTCGGTCGGTCGGTCGGTTGTATAGATACTTTATTGATCCCTGCACGGAAATTACTTCATCAAGAAAAACACAGGTCAGGAGCAAAATTCCAGAACGAAATACAGGACCGAGTTTCTAGAGATACACCAGAAGAACCTGTTCAAGTGTCAAAACACCTTGATATCCTATACAATGTCAAAACATGAGAGCAACCACAACAACCTTCGGAATAGATTTTATTTCACAGTGTCTTTATGAAAGCAAACATCTTAAAATTGTATTATACATTTTTGGATTGACCTTTCTTTACAACAGTTCATTCTACTGTATGTCAAGTCATATTACAGCTAAACAATAAAACACAATGCTACTTTTACTGTATAGCATTATTAATTTAAACGTTAAAGCAGTTGATGAGCTCTTTGACAAGGCAAATTTCCAACCCCTACACAGCTTGTTTATCCCACTCCTACCAAGTACAATCTGGAGTTAGCCGATGAAACACACCCACGCAGATCTCTGGTTACCCCACACAGGACCCCAACCCTCCCACAATCTGGCTGCTCCTCCCAAATGTATTCCTCAGGCAGATGTTTCCTTTGTTCAGTCACTGCAGCCCAGCCTTAAATCAGGGAGATTCCAAAGACTCTTCCTAGCAGCGTTGTGTTACTATACCACTGGTCTTCAATTACAACACCCTTACTTTCTCTCACTAACTTTGTTCTCAAAGATTCTCTGGAGAATATGTGAGAGAATGAATGCACACAGAATGGGATTAACAGAAAAAGCTCTTTTTGAGGGACGCGTACATGATAAGTGAACTGAGTTACAGTAAATGTATCTTACCTTTGTTGGCGTCTCCCTATGGTGAAGAAGATTCTTGGGAACAAAGCTGCTACTGGGATAACAGGATAGTAGCTTCCTCCATGCCTTGCGACTTTATTGTGTGGTGTGGAATTGAAAAACAAATACAATACATGACATACAGTGCCTTCAGAACCAAAACTTGAATGAAACCCTAGACAGGCATATATATATATACAGTACCATTCAAAAGTTTGGACACACCTACTCATTCAAGGGTTTGTCTTTATTTTTACTATTTTCTACATTGTAGAATAATAGTGAACACATCAAAACTATGAAATAACACATATAGAATCATGTAATAGTGTCACCAGCAAATCACCACCACACCATCACACCTCTTCCTCCATGCTTCACGGTGGGAACCACACATGCAGAGATCATACGTTCACCTACTCTGCGTCTCACAAAGACAAATTTGGACTCATCCGACCAGACAGATTTCCACCGGTCTAAAGTCCATTACTTGTGTTTCTTGGCCAAAGAAAGTCTCTTCTTCTTATTGGTGTCCTTTAGTAGTGGTTTCTTTGCAGCAATTCGACCATGAAGGCCTGATTCATGCAGTCTCCTCTGAACAGTTGATGTTGAGATGTGTCTGTTACTTGGACTTTGAAGCACTTATTTGGGCTGCGGTGCAGTTAACTCTAATGAACTTATCCTCTGCAGCAGAGGTAACTCTGGGTCTTCCTTTCCTGTGGCGGTCCTCATGAGAGACAGTTTGATCATAGCGCTTGATGGTTTTTGAGACTGCACTTGAAGAAACTTTCAATGTTCTTGAAATTTTCCAGATTGACTGACGTTCATGTCTTAAAGTAATGATGGACTGTCGTTTCTCTTTGTTTACTTGTGCTGTTCTTGCCATAATATGGACTTGGTCTTTTACCAAATAGGGCTATCTTCTGTATACCACCCCTACCTTGTCACAACACAACTAATTGGCTCAAACATATTAAAAAGGAAAGAAATTCCACAAATTTACTTTCAACAAGGCACACCTGTTAATTGAAATGCATTCCAGTTGACTACCTCATGAAGCTGGTTGAGAGAATGCCAAGAGTGTGCAAAACTGTCATCAAGTCTGTCACGTATACTCCCTCTCCGGCTCTCGAGGTCGCCAGGCTGCTCAATTTACGCACACCTGTCACCATCATTACACCAGCGCTTCATCAGACTCACCTGGACTCAGAATCTTTTGAAATGTCTTGAGTCAATAAATATTCAAGCCCTTTGTTATGGCAAGCCTAAATAAGTTCAGGACAAAAGAAAGTGCGTTGCATGGACTTACTTTGTGTGTAATAATAGTGTTTAACATAATATCTGTACCCCACACATACAAGTATCTGTAAGGTCCCTCAGTCGAGCAGTGAATTTCAAACACAGATTCAACCACAAAGACCACAGAGTTTTTCCAATTCCTCGCAAAGAAGGGCGCCTATTGGTAGATGGGTAAAAATATAAAAAAGACATTGCATATCCCTTTGAGCATAGTGAAGTTATTAATTACACTTTGGATGGTGTATCAATACACCCAGTCACTACAAATATACAGACGTCCTTTCTAACTCAGTTGCCAGAGAGGAAGGAAAGAAGGAAGCCTGTACAGAATACAAATATTCCAAAACATGCATGTTTGCAACAAGGCACTAAAGTAAAACTGAAAGAAACATACAGTAAAACCGCAGAAAAAGGTGGCAAAGAAATTAACTTGATGTTCTTTGTGTTTGGGGCAAATCCAACAACACATAACTCTTCAAATGTTTAAGCATAGTGGTAGCTGCATCATGTTAATGGTATACTTGTCATCAGCAAGGACTAAGGAATTTTTTTTAGGATAAAAATAAACGGATTAGAGCTAAGAACATTTCCAACAGAATGGGAGACACATTCACCTTTCAGGAGGACAATCCTAAAACAAAAGGCAGAATATACACTGGAGTTACTTACCAAGACTACATTGAATGTTCCCGAGTGGCCTAGCAACAGTTCTGACTTAAATCGGCTTGAAAATCTATGGCAAGACTTGAAAAAGGCTGTCTAGCAATGATCAACGACTAACGTGACAGAGTTTGAAGAATTCGAATATTGTACAAAGCTCTTAGAGACTCAAAGACTCTCAGCTGTAATCGCTGCCAAAGATGCTTCTACAAAGTATTGACTTAGGGGTGTGAATACTTCAGGAAATTAGATATTTCTGTATTTCCTTTTCAATCAATTTGCAAAAATGTCTAAAAACATGTTTTCACTTTATCATTATGGGGTTGTGTGTGTAGATGGGTGAACAAAATATCTATTTAATCCATTTTGAACTCAGGCTGTAACACAAAAAAAATGTGGAATAAGTCAGTGGGTATGAACACTTTCTGAAGGCACTGATTGTACAAAACATTAGGAACACCTCCTAATATTGAGTAGCACCCGCTTTAACCCTCAGAACAGCCTCCATTGGTCGGGGCATGGACTCGTTGACTCTACAAGTTGACAGAAGCGATCCTCAGGGATGCTGGCCCATGTCAACTCCAATGCTTCCCACAGTTGTATCATGTTGAATGGATGTCCTCTGAATGGCACACATACACAATCCATGTCTCAATTGGCTCAAGGCTTAAAACATCCTTCTTTAACCTGTCTCCTCCCCTTCATCTACACTGATTGAAGTGGATTTAGCAAGTGACGTCAGTCTGTCTGTCATGGAAAGAGCAGGTTTTCCTAATGTTTTGTAACAGAGTGTATATACCTCACATAATAGAGGTATACATACGTACAAGGTAATGCCAACTGCTAACAGTTCACAGTGCAATTCTCTATGTTCTCCACTAGAAAGAGCTCTTTAACAACCTACACTCTGGTTCCTCACTACACAACAAGCTCTCTTTATCTCAAGAGGGATGGGTATTATAGTGTAATGAGCTCAGAGCTGAACGTCACATCTGTCTGGTTCTTCACAGTGAA
The DNA here is from genome assembly GCA_023634145.1 of Thymallus thymallus. Lineage (NCBI taxonomy): Eukaryota > Metazoa > Chordata > Actinopteri > Salmoniformes > Salmonidae > Thymallus > Thymallus thymallus. Next base: position 14,071,109 of record CM042424.1, read on the forward strand.
CAACACTGAACAGCTCAAGCTTTAGAACAATGAACCATTTGTTGGGATGGAGAAGGCTGGCCAGACTGACCTTCATGCTGCTGTATTTTGTCATTGATGGTATGTTTATTTTGTTGTTACTGATTTGCTGCACTAACTAACAGTGTATGTGGGAGATGATAGATTTTTCTAAATGTTCAATGTTTTAATTAGTAACTTTGGAAATGAAAAACATTTAGGTGTATTTTTGTATGTTTGTTGTGTTTCCTGACAAGGGAGCCTGGACTAGCAGTCTAGGGTCTTTAGTGCGTGGAGCACAGAACGAACGGGAATCCCCTCCCCCATATTAAATGTGGTTGAATTTGTCATTTAAACAGTGTGTATCCTCTCACTAAGACTCATTCCAAAACAAAATTCCTATCCTGTTCGAGCATCAGACTAATATTTACAGTAAGGGAGTTGCAATCTATACACAGAGTTTTCTAATACTTTATTTATCCATAAACGTAGATTAGAAATTAATAATCTTTTGGAAAAAAACAAGCTGAAAACCTTTTGTAATTCTCTGAGACTGACTGTCATTTGAATCTAATTTGCGTTCTATTCAAATTTTGGCCAACTGACAGAGCTGTGTTTAGGCTCACAGTGCCTAATGACTATGAATGTGATAATAAAACATGTACCTTTATGGTGTTGGGACCTGGGAATTCCCTCAACCATGTTGAATCATTGAAGGACAATGGATATGGCTTCATCCATAAAATGAAGAACGCCTTTCATGGATATCAATATCTAAAAGTCATTAGGTAAAATGAACATTCAAACTCAGTGGTATTTAAGCTACATTCGAATGGGACATTAGATTGTTCCCCTCTAAACAGGAAATGTTGGTGATTTCCTGTGATTATGTGATCAGTGGCTGTCTGTGACATACTGTACAGTTGAAGTCGGACGTTTACATACACTTAGGTTGAAGTCATTAAAACTCAACCACTCCACAGATGTCATGTTAACAAACTATAGTTTTGCATGACACAAGTAATTCTTCCAACAATTTTTTACAGACAGATTATTTCATAATTCACTATATCACAATTTCAGTGGGTCAGAAGTTTACATACACTAAGTTGACTGTGCCTTTAAACAGCTTGGAAAATTCCAGAAAATGATGTCATGGCTTTAGAAGCTTCTGATAGGCTAATTGACATAATTTGAGTCAATTGGAGGTGTACCTGTGGATGTATTTCAAGGCCTACCTTCAAACTCAGTGCCTCTTTGATGGACATCATGGGAAAATCTAAAGAAATCAGCCAAGACCTCAGAAAAACAATTGTAGACCTCCACAAATCTGGTTCATCCTTGGGAGCAATTTCCAAATGCCTGAAGGTACCACGTTAATCTGTACAAACAATAGTACACAAGTATAAACACCACGGGACCGCATAAAAAAGCCAGACTACGGTTTGCAACTGCACATGGGGACAAAGATAGTACTTTTTGGAGAAATGTCCTCTGGTCTGATGAAACAAAAATAGAACTGTTTGGCCATAATGACGTTATGTTCTCACGGGTGTGGCAGCATCATGTTGTGGGGGTGCTTTGCTGCAGGAGGGTCTGTTCTGCCTTCCTCACAGGGTGGGCATTTCTAATGTTCTGCCTTCCTCACAGGGTGGTCATTTCTAATGTTCTGCCTTCCTCACAGGGTGGGCATTTCTGCAGTTTTTTTGTGGAAAATAACAAAAAGGTTTTTCTGGGAGATGCGAAATGTACTCCCAATTCTAGAACTAGCCATATGTCCAGAGATAACGAGCAGTTGATGTTGCAACTTCATAACTCAAACGCTGATTAACAAAATCACAAACAACTTATTCAACAACTGTTGTTGCTAAAGATGATGATCTGTTTGCATCTGCCAATCCAGACGACCCAGAGATTCCTTCCTATACAGTTCTGTAATGTCTCTTTCTGTAATGTGTTGAGGCCGAACATTAAGGAGATTAAAGATGTCATGGAATTGCTGTATTTCCCATCTGGGTTGTTTTCTTTAAAAAGAGAAAGGTTGCATTCAGAAAGTGTTCGGAAAAAAACAGGTTTGTAGAAATGTTTACAAAAATGTATTAGAAATAAAAAATAGGAATAATAAAATGTACATAAGTGTTCAGACCCGTTGCTATGAGACTCGAAATTGAGCGTCAAGTTTCCATTGATCATCCTTGACATGTTTCTACAACTTGATTGGAGTCCACCTGTGGTAAATTAAATTGATTGGACATGATTGTGAAAGGCACACACAGTGCATGTCACAGCAAAAACCAAGCCATAAGGTTGAAGGAATTATCCGTAGAGCTCAGAGACAGAATTGTGTCGAGGCACAGATCTGGGGAAGGGTACCAAAACATGTGGGCAGCATTGAAGGTCCCCAAGAACACCGTGGCCTCCATTATGAAATGGAATTTGTTTGGAACCACCAAGACTCTTCCTAGAGCTGTCCACCTGTCCAAACTAAGCAATCTGGGGAGAAGGGCATTGGTAAGCGAGGTGACCAAGAACCCGATGGTCACTATAACAGAGCTCCAGAGTTCCTCTGTGGAGATGGGAGAACCTTCTAGAAGGACAACCATCTCTGCAGAACTCCACCAATCAGGCCTTTATGGTAGAGTGGCTAGACTGAAGCCACTCCTTAGTAAAAGGCACATGACAGCTCTCTGGTCTGTTGAAACAAAGATTGAAGCCTTTGGCCTGAATGCCAAGCTTCACGTCTGGAGGAAACCTGGCACCATCCCTACGGTGAAGCATGGCGGTGGCAGCATCATGCTGTGGGGATGTTTTTCAGCGGCATGGACTGGGAGACTAGTCAGGATCGAGGGAAAGATGAACGTAGCAAAGCACAGAGAGATCCTTGATGAAAACCTGCTCCAGAGCACTCAGGACCTCAGACTGGGGCGAAGGTTCACCTTCAACAGGACAACAACCCTAAGCACACAGACAAGACAACACAGGAGTCTCTTAATGTCCTTGAGTGGCACAGCCTGAGCCCAGACTTGAACCTGATCAAACATCTCTGGAGAGACCTGAAAATAGCTGTGCAGAAACTCTCCCCAAAGCTTGAGAAATCTTGAGAGGATCTGCATAGAAGAATGGGTGAAACTCCCCAAATACAGGTGTACCAAGCTTGTAGCATCATACCCAAAAGGACTTGAGGCTATAATCGATGCCAAAGGTGCTTCAACAAAGTCCTGAGTAGAGGGTCTGAATACTTTATATTTCAGTTTATTTTTTAAACAGTACATTTGCAGACTCTAAAAACTCTAAAAACCTGTTTTTGCTTTGATAAGGGAAAATAACAATTTAATCTCCAGCCACTTTGAACAACATGTACTTGCATTGACACTGCCATCTCACAAGGGAATTATGGTGTTTAAGCAATAATACATGAGAGGCCATGTGTAACCCATGGACTCAAGTGTTTTTATACAATGTGTTACCAGCATTAAGAATCAAAATTTTATAAAGTTTCAACAAAACGTGATGCTACATTCACTAACACTGGATGTCAAGTGACATGTTAGGCGTTCTCTGGTTGTTGCTTCTATTCGTATTGACTGCCATGTAGAGCAAAACTAATCATGTGTTGGTTGATAGTTCCAGAACCTTGTTTTCTAGGGCCCATGGTTCTGAAAACAGCGCTGAAACATTGTAGCATTTCTTTTCAGATTGTCACAGCATTGACAGCTATTTATTTATGATACTGAATTGCAAATTTCCACGGGCAGAGCTCGATCCCTAGGTTCTCATATGTGCAGCCGTGACGATTCTCTCTGTCTCTGAACCATTTTGGGTGACCATGAGGTAATGAGGCGCCATAGAAAATGTGCTCAGTCATCAGAAATCTGTTGTTTAGAGAAGCTAGCCAACAGCTAACAAAATCACTTCAAAATGAAGATAGAAAGACTACAAACTAGCTGCACTTCATTTGACCTTTTTCAATTGACATTTCTTTGTATACAGTGGGGAGAACAAGTATTTGATACACTGCCGGTTTTGCAGGTTTTCCCACTTACAAAGCATGTAGAAGTCTGTACTTTTTATCATAGGTACTCTTCAACTGTGAGTGACGAAATCTAAAACAAAAATCCAGAAAATCACATTGTATGATTTTTAAATAATTAATTTGCATTTTATTGCATGACATAAGTATTTGATACATCAGAAAAGCAGAACTTAACATTTGGTAGAGAAACCTTTGTTTGCAATTACAGAGATCATACGTTTCCTGTAGTTCTTGACCAGGTTTTCACACACTGCAGCAGGGATTTTGGCCCACTCCTCCATCCAGATCCTTCAGGTTTCGGGGCTGTCGCTGGGCAATACGGACTTTCAGCTCCCTCCAAAGATTTTCTATTGTGTTCAGGTCTGGAGACTGGCTAGGTCACTCCAGGACCTTGAGATGCTTCTTACGGAGCCACTCCTTAGTTGCCCTGGCTGTGTGTTTCGGGTCGTTGTCATGCTGGAAGACCCAGCCACGACCCATCTTCAATGCTCTTACTGAGGGAAGGAGGTTGTTGGCCAAGATCTCGCGATACATGGCCCCATCCATCCTCCCCTCAATACGGTGCAGTCGTCCTGTGGAGTTTAGACCAAAAAGCTCTATTTTTGTCTCATCAGACCACATGACCTTCTCCCATTCCTCCTCTGGATCATCCAGATGGTCATTGGCAAACTTCAGACGGGCCTGGACATGCGCTGGTTCGAGCAGGGGGACCTTGCGTGCGCTGCAGGATTTTAATCCATGACGGCGCAGTGTGTTACTAATGGTTTTCTTTGAGACTGTGGTCCCAGCTCTCTTCAGGTCATTGACCAGGTCCTGCCGTGTAGTTCTGGGCTGATCCATCACCTTCCTCATGATCATTGATGCCCCACGAGGTGAGATCTTGCATGGTGCCCCAGACCAAGGGAGATTGATCGTCATCTTGAACTTCTTCCATTTTCTAATAATTGCGCCAACAGTTGTTGCCTTCTCACCAAGCTGCTTGCCTATTGTCCTGTAGCCTATCCCAGCCTTGTGCAGGTCTACAATTTTATCCCTGATGTCCTTACACAGCTGTTTGTTTGAGTGTGTGGAGTCCGTTTGATTGAGTGTGTGGACAGGTGTCTTTTATACAGGTAACGAGTTCAAACAGGTGCAGTTAATACAGTTAATGAGTGGAGAACAGGAGGGCTTCTTAAAGAAAAACTAACAGGTCTGTGAGAGCCGGAATTCTTACTGGTTGGTAGGTGATCAAATACTTATGTCATGCAATAAAATGCAAATTAATTATTTAAAAATCATACAATGTGATTTTCTGGATTTTTGTTTTAGATTCCGTCTCTCACAGTTGAAGTGTACCTATGATAAAAATTACAGACCTCTACATGCTTTGTAAGTAGGAAAACCTGCAAAATCGGCAGTGTATCAAATACTTGTTCTCCCCACTGTATATCCATAACAATTATCCATATTATCATTTTAATATTGAAACAATGCTGCAAATGTCGGAGAGACAGACAGCAAGGTTTATACAAATCTCAGCTGTTGAAAACAAAATGTTAGTGTAAAAGAAATGTGAGATAATGTCTAGATGCTTTTTATAGTGGAGAACAAGTTTATAAATTGATCGGAATTTTAATGTAATAGATTTTAGCCCGCAACTTGTGGAATAGACACCGGCTGGAATGCGGTTTTAACCAATCAGCCTTAAGGATTAGACCCACCCGTTGTATAATGTTTATTATTGTTCTTAAAATTCGATATTGTGCAAAATTTTCACTCACCCCATGTTTTATAATGTTGTCATGGTAAATTTGAATGTTGTTTCCAACTACCAATCAGCAACTGCCCCGAATGCATATTGAATGATGAGATTGCAGATAGGCCAGTGCGAATGACAGGAGTGGCAAGGAGGGGAATGTAAGCTAAAGAGACTGGTGCCCAGATTACCTTGCATCCACAATCCACAGCAATTACTTTTGCGCTTTTTGACATTGTTTAAAAAAAAAAAATAATTGTTATTGAATTTACATTCAAATACTTCCTTAAAAGCTTCCACCGCCTCCTGAGTGGTGCAGTCAGGTCTAAGGCTCTGCATCGCAGTTCTAGATAGCACCTTTTTTTTAGCAAAGAGTGTACTGATATTGTATTTTTTATTTAACCTTTATATTATCATGTAGTCATACTGAGACAAAAGTCTCTTTATAACTGGTATGTCTTAAAGTTTAGTAATGATGTTAGGATGTTGTTGAACTAGGTAATGTTAGCTGGCTGGCTTGGTAGTGGCAAGAAAGTATGTAAACCCTTTGAAATTACCTGGATTTCTGCATAAATTGGTCATAAACTTTGATCTGATTTTCATCTAAGTTACAACAATAGACAAACACAGTGTGCTTAAACTAATAACACAAAAATTAAAGTATTTTTCTTGACTATATTGAATACAGAATTTAAACATTTCCTGGCTCTGCCTCAGCTTGTCCTCCATCTTCTCCTTATACACTCTTACCCTCAGCAATCCGCAACTTAAACTCCCTCTGGACGCATTTCAATTTGTCCCTGTCCCCCTCCTTGAAGGCCCTCTTCTTCTCGTTCAGCAGGGACTTCAAGTCGCTGGTGACCCAGGGTTTATTATTTGGAAAACAGCGTACCTTCCTGGTAGGTACAGTATTGTCTACACAAAAATGTATATAGTTCACAAACTGTTATCATTCAGCCATGTCTCTGTAAAGCACACTAGACTAGCTTCCCTGTAGTCTCTTTGTCCACAGACCAGACTCTTTAGCTCATCCACCTTGTTATGTAGCGATCTCACGTTGCCCATAATGATAGACGTTATAGCCGGCTTGTACTTACTCAGCTTTGCCTTAGACTTACGACCTGCCCTGCATCCACGCCGTCACCTTTTCAACTCGTCCAGAATATTGAACTTTTCCCTGGGGTGCAGCAGCGCTGAGTGTGCTAAATCCAGGAGCTGGGTTCGGTTGTAAATAATTGAGGACTCGTGTGTACGTTAGGCGCTGAGAAAAATAAAAAGTGCCTCAGTGATAAAAAGGACCGTTAAAACCTTCTTAAAACAGTAGCACTCCATATTCCTGAACTATTATAGTTTAACTGTTGCAAAAAATAACATACTAAAACAACAACTAACGCACAAACAATGGGAGCTGCTTAACAGGCGACCAGCAGGGCGGCGCCAATCTCTGGATGTTGGTTAGAGTTGCCCTACCCTATAAAAAACATTCACAAAATTTGCCTGATGTGAACCATGCCTCGAACAAAAAAGACCTAAGATTAAGAATTGTTGACATGCATAAAGCTGGAAAGAGTTACAAAAGTATCTATAAAAGCCTTGATGTTCATCAGTCCATGGTAAGAAATATTGTCTATAAATAGAGAAAGTAATCGAAAGCCTCAAATTGTTAAATATATATTTTTTTAAATGGCCCAAACAACAATGTGTTGGCAGGGCAATTCAAGCAAAGCCAATATGAGGCGATGATGTATTGGGTCTATAGCTTACTGCACAAACCTCGTTGCTACAGTACTGTTTTTTGCATATGCTTACGTTTTTTTTAACATGAGTCATGTTAAAACAAAAATCTGAGCAGTAGATCTCGGTTTGCATTTTGCCTCAGAAAGTGATCTTGAGAAAAGGTTGGTGACCACCGGTGTAGACGAAGAGCTCTTCACTAGGTACCAGAACATTAAAATGCAATTTTCTCAAAAATGTGTTTACTAGTTCATCAACTTTCAAAGTTACTTTCCCATTGTTCCTCAAAAATGCAGTGTACTATTATGTAGCTCTACTTTTATCCAATAAAAAAACAACATTACAAATGTTGCAACATAAGACCAAATCCAGGTGGAAATTATGATTTAAAGCATCACTTTTCCCCTTCTTCTCATTTATGATGCCAGAGTCAGACAGAACTTGCTTAGGCAGGGAAGAATAGGAATTTCACACTTTAGTGCAATTACTGTTTTCCAAAATGTTGAAGGATTACCAGTAGAGTCAGAGATAGAGCTTAAAAAGTAGCTTGATTTAGCTTTCTTAATCTACAGTCGTGGTCAAAAGTTTTGAGAATGACACAAGTATTGGTCTCCACAAAGTTTGCTGCCTTAGTGTTGATGATGGCAATTTGCATATACTCCAGAATGTCATGAAGAGTGATCAGATGAATTGCAATTAATTGCAAAGTCCCTCTTTGCCATGAAAATGAACTTCATCCCCCAAAAACAGTTCCACTGCATTTCAGCCCTGCCACAAAAGGACCAGCTGCCATCATGTCAGTGATTGTCTTGTTAACACAGGTGAGAGTGTTGACGAGGACAAGGCTGGAGATCACTCTGTCATGCTGATTGAGTCAGAATAACAGAATGGAAGCTTTAAAAGGAGGGTGGTGCTTGAAATCATTGTTCTTCCTCTGTCAACTATGGTTACCTGCAAGGAAACACGTGCCGTCATCATTGCTTTGCACAAAAAGGGCTTCACAGGCAAGGATATTGCTTCTGGTAAGATTGCACCTAAATCAACCATTTATCGGATCATCAAGAACTTCAAGGAGAGAGGTTCAATTGTTTTGAAAAAGGCGTCAGGGCGCCCAAGATAGTCCAGCAAGCTCCAGGACCGTCTCCTAAAGTTAATTCAGCTGCGGGATCGGGGCACCTCCAGTGCAGAGCTTGCTCAGGAATGGCAGCAGGCAGGTGTGAGTGCATCTGCACTCACAATGAGGCGAAGACTTTTGGAGGATGGCCTGGTGTCAAGATGGGCAGCAAAGAAGCCATTTCTCTCCAGGAAAAACATCAGGGACAGACTGATATTCTGCAAAAGGTACAGGGATTGGACTGCTGAGGACTGGGGTAGAGTCATTTTCTCTGATGAATCCCCTTTCCGATTGTTTGGGCCATCCGGAAAACACCTTGTCCGCGCTACCATCAGTCCTGTGTCATGCCAACAGTAAAGCATCCTCAGACCAATGTGTGGGGTTGCTTCTCAGCCAAGGGAGTGGGCTCACTCACAATTTTGCCTAAGAACACAGCCATGAATAAAGAATGGTACCAACACATCCTCCGAGAGCAACTTCTCCCAACCATCCAAGAACAGTTTGGTGACGACCAATGCCTTTTTCCAGCATGATGGAGCACCTTGCCATAAGGCAAAAGTGATAACTAAGTGGCTCGGGGAACAAAACATGAACATTTTGGGTCAATGGCCAGGAAACTCCCCAGACCTTAATCCCATTGAGAACTTGTGGTCAATCCTCAAGAGGCGGGTGGAGAAAAAAAAAACACAACTTCTGACAAACTCCAAGAATGGCCTGCCATCAGTCAGGATGTGGCCCATAAGTCAATAGACAGCATGCCAGTGCGGATTGCAGAGGTCTTGAAAAAGAAGTGTCAACACTGCAAATATTGACTCTTTGCATAAACTGAATGTCATTGTCAATGAAAGTCTTTGAAACTTATGGAATACTTGTAATTATACTTTTACCATAGTAACTACTGACATAAAGATCTAAGAACACTGAAGCAGCACACTTTGTGGAGACCAATACTTTTGGCCACGACTGTATATAGTATGTTTCTCAATGGTCAGATAGCTCAGAAGAAAACCAAGAGTTAGATCAATCTTCTACTCTGAATTGTTTAAAAGGGGTGTGTTTATCTGCCAGATAAACAAATATGGAGGATAACCAACTCAGGATCCGGAATCCTGAGTTGGAAGTGGCTCCATCAGAGTAGAACATGTCATGTAAAACCCTTGAGGAGAGAACTTTTAAAAATGTATCTTCTTAATTAAACAAGGATTAGTAATTTGCTCTAAAACATACTATGTGACAATGATCATATTGTCGTGGATATTCAACACCATGTCGTGGAAATTACCACCAGGGACGTCTGAAGTCAATATTAAATGAATCATCCTTTATTATCAGCGCGCTGGAGAGGTTCCAACCAACACAATATACCAAGTAACAGCAGTCCCGTTAGTTCTCTTATATACTTACACAGTAAATACAATTTCCATCAACTTCCCTCCTCTTATCACCTTTATGATAATGATCATTACATTTTAATTCAAGCATTAGATTACAGCTTCTATCAAAGGAGGTTCTATAAAAATATTTATATTAAAGTAAATATAAAATCAATGCATAAAACCAGACACTTCATCCTTTCAAACCGTTCAATCTGGGTTTTACAATCTAAAATATACACCAGGGATCTGTAGACTCAGAGTTGACTAAATCTCCCAATGTTTAACCATTGTTTCCATAGCTTTTACCACAATCGGGTTGCAGTGACTGTCCCTGAGAATAGTCAGAACACAAAACCTGTTGTGTAACAAATCCGCTAGGGCCATCTAAACTTGGCAAACAAAAAATAACCTTCAATTCTCACTCATAGCTCTAATTATTTATAACACCAAGGGGCTGTCATTACTCCTGCCACTGAAATGGGTGGGATTAGAGTATTTTCTGGCCTAGCAAAAGAATGTGGGCCTGTGTGTTTGTATAATGCAAACAATGCATGTTCCATCCCACCTAGAAACCATATTGACTTTCACAGAGCGAGAACACAAGTTAAAACTGTTTCACACCAACGTTGATAAGAATGAGGTTGGGGCAAGCTACATTCTAGTTGCTCTCCTCAGATTTTAGGGCATCGCTCTGTGACCCCTTCTTGCCTTTACAAATAATAATTAGAACCCAATCAATTAATTATCCAACACAAATTTAAAATGCCAGTTCTTAGTGCTTCACATTGGTTCTATTACTCGAAGTTAAGACCCTCAACTTAGCACGCACCGATACTGGCAGAATGTACATTTATGTTGACATACAGTATATTCATGTTATTTTTCTAGCATTAACTTTTAATGCCCCATTTGCCCCATTTGTGCTAATGACAGACTGGTATCTCAATTCATTCTTAGTCTTAATTACTATACATTTCGCAGTGTGCAGACATACACAATCAATCTGATACCACAAATAAACTATTTGACAAGCCTTTAGCTTATTAATTATTCTTAATTAATTAATTATTGACTTACCAATACCTTAATCAGTCCTAAGAAATCTTAATCTTATCAGCTCAATATTCGGTCCTAAAAATATTTACTTGGATCTACTTCGATTTTGGACACAGTTACATGTAATGGAAACAGATTGTTGTTTTAGATGACATGACCTTCTTACTTAAATCACTGGTGCTACCCAAACTAAAGAATTGAGTAATAATAATTGGAAATGGTCAAAAACATGTCTTATTCAATTAATTACTCATACCTCTGTCCCAAATGTCCCCACTGTGTCCTTTACAGCCTGTTTGAGTTCAGTTAGTACTGGCTCTCTAACCCAAACACCAGATGGGGGCCTCTAATTTAATATCAGTCCCAATGCTCAATCCCTCTGTTTGTCATGTGTGTATAGAAATCTTAGCATCTTTAAATTCACAAAATAGAAAAATAGCATTATTAGAATCCCATCTGAACCCTACTAATATTACCTTTCACATACTTGCCAACATTAATTACACATTTGGCATCACCTTCTTTATCAATGTTTTTGTCACTTTCACTGTTTCCTTCGAAATAAAACCCTTCTACTCTTTCCAGTAAAAACAACACAAACATGATAACTTTCTCCATATTGGAAGGCATTGTTTATATTTTAGTCTGCCTAACAACGTTACTGTATATATTTATTATCTCTGTTGGATATTCACTTCCTGCTTCACACTAATTACATATTTTAAGATTCATATGTAATTCTGAATGTATAAAAAAAATACATTGGTCACTTCAGAAGGGGAGAGAGAAACAGTTATTATAACTGGGCTAGCACTACCTATCAGTCCACTGTCATTGGAATGTTCTATCCATAAGTTTTCTGGCACCTGAGACAAAATAGACTGGGAGTCAGTGTCAGACCCCCACTTCTTCTGGGGGAGTGGTTCAATTTGCCTGCTTACTATCAAGTTGTAGCATTAAGTTTACATAACAAGTCTATACATGTTTAATATGCATTGTTTCTATTTAACAGAGCATGGTTTTTTTTTGTCAAGTCCCCTACAAAGTTTTGCATATCTATAGTCTCTCAGTGTCTATAGTCTCAACGGTCTGTGTAGTACATAGTCTACAGTATCTATACACTCTACAGTATCTATAGTCTCTCAGTGTCTATAGTCTCAACGGTCTGTGTAGTCCATAGTCTACAGTATCTATACTCTCTACAGTATCTAGGCTTCCTCTCTCCAAGCTGAGACCATGAATCTGAGATATCTTTCATTCTCAAACCAATGTTCTGGGCGTACTGACAAATTGTCTATACTGATAGTGAGGATTCCTCCAGGCACGTTCAATCAATCATCTGTATCATCAACACATTCCAATTGGTTATTAGAAAAGCAGCATTGATCTGATATACAAATAACATTTTCCATCACAATGTGCAAATATTCAACTAGACAAATATTTATGTGGGTTATTAGTTAGAATCAAATCAATCAATGAGTTAACAGGGTCACATTTAGTCGCGTGGGTTTTGAGATCAATTGAGTCAGATTCAAATCAATTCATATATACTTAAATTGATCTGAGGCTGGGGATGGCCAATACAGATTAAAGTCGCCTAAAATGACCAACTCCAAGAACAGAAAATATGTTAAACACTCAGATAGTCAGATATAGCACCAAGAGCATTCGCCATGGCAGCACGGAGCCGGTAAATCCCACTAACAAGCTTAGAGCTCAGTCTACCCGGATGAAGCTCCCGCCAATGGATTGGAGCTGCTGCAGCGGACTGGAGTGGCTGCCAATGCTCCATCTAGGGTGTTCACAGGAGGTCCTGTTGCAGGGTTGGGGCTGCTATTGGCAGCAGGAGTGTCCCCATGCCTGGGAGGGAGGTTGTGGGGGGAATTGACGAGGGTGGTGAGAAGGGAAGTGTGTCTGGAGAAGCTCCAAACTCTCAGCAGATGAGGGCTGATGATGAGATGTTATGATGTGGACTACATCATGTGATGCACTACCCTCAACAGAGTTTCGCCAGAGCCTAGGGTAGTGGTCGGTGCTGTCTGGCTAAACTGGGAAGCTTATCAGAAGTAGACTTGCTCATGTTATTTATATTGGAGCTGATTGAGCTGCACACAGTGGACTTCCTACTAGGGCACACCGCCTCAGTGCTAACAGCTAACAGGTTCATAGGCACATGATTACTGCATACAATAGCTGTAGGATCAACAAAGGTATTCAGGGCAGTTAGGGGGACATCAATTAAGTTACTTACATTGTGTTTGCCAACGCCCCTGGGATAATGTACATTTGATGCAGCATTATGATGACTCATTGTCACAATGGTAGGAATTAACGGAGCTGGTCTTGGGTCATTGAGAAGTCATTGTCTTAACGCAGCCTTGAAATGAGTGGACAGAGTTCAGGAAACAAGATGATTTGGATGGACTCTGTCATTCCTGTAGAGTATCTTCTGTTTACAGAAGGTGTCAAAATGATCTATGAAAGTGATTCCAACAGAGCTGCAGTAATCTTTTAGCCAGACGTGTAATGCCAGTATCCTGCTGAATCTTGGGTTGTGTTGGACTAAGCTGAGCTGCGTCAGGCACCACTGGGTTGAGCTGGGCTTGTTCTGGCACCACTGGGCTGAGCTGGGTTGGTTCTTGCACTGCTGGGCTGAACTGGTCTGTCTCTAGGGCCGCTGGGCTGAGCTGGGTTGGTTCTGGCACCGCCGGGCTGAGCTGGTCCGGGTCTAGCGCCGCTGGGCTCTGACATGTTTTTAGGGGCTGTGTCTGGATCAGCTGAGATGAGATTGTCCTCCTCTCTCTCTCCTTGGATAGCTGGGTGGTGGGAGGGTTTTGTTGCTGGCCTGGTGTGATTGTGGAACTCTGCTTAACGTGGCATCCTTCATGTCCTTGGCAAAGATTCTGACTCCGTCATGGTCCAGATGGTCATTCAAGTGCTCACATGTCAGGGTGTGTTGGTGAGAGATGCATGGTGATTTTTTTGATTGACATTTTGGATTATTATTCAGGGGAGATCTTTCCTTGGTAGAAGGGTGAATATAATAATGTTTCTCCTTGGGAACAGGGTGTATGCTTTCTCTGACACCTTTCTCACTTCCTCAGACGCTCTTTCTCCTTTAGTGAGAGAGCAGTTGTAGTTCACTGTCAGTAGTGGGACTCCAGAATTTAGCTGTCTCATGTCTGAGGTATAGTCTCCTATCTTCCAGATACTTCCCGTTAGAGTCTTTCAGAACTGCAGTTTAGGGAGGTTTCCCGGGTTGAACTGGATCCTGTCCTCTGGAGGTGTATTCGGCTGAACATGGTTAGACTGCTGGGTGGTTGGTGAGGCAGGGTAGGCTGTGTCAGGCTGGGAGGTTGGCAGGTCAGGGTAAGCTGTGGCAGGCTGGGAGGTTGGCTCGGGGGCTTGTGAGGCAGATTCGGTGAAGGCTGCACTGGGCTCAGGGGTACCTGGGCTTCTACCAGGCTGATGGGGCTGTTGGTAGCATGGTCAGAAGCTGCTGACGGAGGGCATTGATGTCTCTCTCTCTCTCTCTCTCTGCTACAGCTCCACCTTTACCACACACAGCTCCTCTTGGACTGTGTCATTTGTTCAGTGTTCTGTCTTAACTGTTCTGTTGAACCACGGTTCCTCAACTCTTCCATCAGCGTCTGGACAGTGTCACATTCTAGTTGTTTGCTCTCCCTGAATTCCATAATCTCCACTTCAAGAAGGGAGAGGCAGTTCTGGTTTCGTTTCACTGATAATGTTTTTGGTGTGCACACAGCTGCTACAAGTGAGGGAGGGAGTGATGTACTGTGGGCTCCCTGTTTTGATAACAAGGTTTTGGGAGTTACAGGCATTGTTAGTGGAGACATGCCAGTTTTTAGTTAATCATCCACTAGGTTTTATAATTTCAAATTCTTCTACAAACACGTCTAGACTGGCCTCAGAGCCTTGGATCCTTACTGTTCCGTTATAATATATATTAATATTACATTTTGGCGTTGTGTCCACATACAATTCTTGTTTCCAGACGTTTTAAGATGTTTGTTTGCCTTGCACAGGGATACATGCCAAGCGTTTGGACGTTCAGTGTATTTTTGTTGCCTAAAGTCTGCTCTTAGGGTCTCTGTGTGCTTTCAGAGTTGCCTGAGACCGTATGTGTATTTTATTATCAAGTGCCTGGAATATGTAGGCTGGAGGCTCCCTTGTGCTGAAGAACATGCCACACTAGGGAGGCTATCACCACAATGTTCATCATCTCATCACAGATTTTCATAGTTCATTTGCTTAGAGAATGTGAAAACAATGTTGTAGAAAAATACTGTAGTTACACTCCTAGGCCTTCCCTCCCAAGCAACATAACCTTCCTTTTCCCAGTTTAAATTCACTGTTATAAATCCAAAGACCCTTATCAGGTCTACACTGACCTGACAACTGTAAGAATTATACGAGTCACAAGTAGACCTTTAGCATTACTGAGGACATTTCTGTTTGCTGCAGTTGAAAGTATTCATTGCAGAGGAAACATATTTCACCACATAGGCCTGCGTGTGAGACGGTACTCCTGTACGCAGGGCAGAATGTGTGGGGCTGCTTCTCAGCGTGGTCAAACCACTAACGTGACAGAGAAAGGCAGAACACACGATGTGACAGACTGATGGGAAAGGAAACAAGCAGAGTCACATATTCATACAGACAATGTATACAGTTGACTACAGGAGGACAATACATTATGTTAGTGGGTGTGCATGTGTTTTATTCTATACACCTGTATAACTAATACTGAAAAGATGTTCATGTATGTAGTGTTGTCTCTCTTGTCGTGATGTGTGTTTGGTCCTATATTTATTTTTATTTTGAATCCCAGCCCCCGTCCCTGCAGGAGGTATTTTGCCTAAAACCATAGCCATCTGCAGCACGGGCAAAAAAAACATCTCACCCCCACCCTAAAACCTTCAAATCTTTTGCAGTTAGCACTTTTTTATTTAGGAAAAGAGAAAATATGTGTTATTGAAAGTGGTGTAAAGTACTTCAGTAAAAATACTTTAAAGTACTAATTAAGTAGTTTTTTGTGTATCTGTACTTTACTATTTATATTGTTGACAACTTTTACTTTTACTTCACTACATTCCTAAATAAAATAATGTACTTTTTACTCCATACACCCAAAATTACTTGTTATATTTTTAATGCTTAGCAGGACAAAAAATGGTCAAATTGACACACTTATCAAGAGAACATGCCTGGTCATCTACTGCCTCTGATCTGGAGGACTCACTAAACACACTGCTTTGTTTGTACATTATGTGTGAGTGTTGGAGTGTTCCCCTGGCGATCTGTACATAAAAAAAAAAAAAAGAAAATCGTGCCGTCTGTTTTTTTTATATAAGCAATTTGAAATGATTTATACTTTTGAGACTTACGTAGACTTAAAACCAAATACTTTTAGACTTTTACTAAAGTAGTATTTTACTGGGTGACTTTCACTTTTACTTGAGTCATTTTTTATCAAGGTATCTTTACTCAAGTATGACAGTTGGGAACCTTTTCCACCACTGATTATTGATATACATTACTTCTGTCTAGATAATTACATTTGAGTAATTTAGCAGACACTTTTCTACAGGCTACAGCTGCTTACAATCAGAATATTTTTGCAGCGTCCATATGTCCAGAATCCCTTCCTCTTTCCTACTGCTAGTAGAACAACCATCATGACCCTGATCTGTTTCTGTGTTGTCAACACAAAACCTTGTTTCAACAAATAACACATAAGCTAACGCCTACAATAGTCCTCTATCATGCTGGAATGTTCCTCTGACCCTGAAATTCATAGAATACCTTCAAAAGCTATTTAATAACCTCTTGACTTGCCTAGTTAAATAAAGGTTACATTTTAAATAATTAAGGATCGGACCCTTTTTTTCAATTTTCTACTAAAATGACATACCCAAATCTAACTGCCTGTAGCTCAGGAGATGGAGCAAAGATACGCATATTCTTTATATCATTTGAAAGGAAACACTTTGAAGTTTGTGGAAATGTGAAATTAATAAATGCGTTTTCTATTTAACATTTTTGGTTGCATCATCTTTGAAATGCAAGGGAAAAGCCAGACAAGGATGTAGGTTTCTAGGTGTAATTTATATGATGTCCACCAGATGGCAGCAGTGTATGTGCCAGTGACAGCATAGGGGTCAAACTGTAGAACCCAGTTCTTATATTTGAATATAAAAATACATTTTTCAAACAAAACTACACTATATTTTATTTCTGGGACCCTCAGGATGACCGATCCCGCAGAGGTTTTAAGAGGCTTTAGTGGAAATTATATTGGTGGTAATGAAATATCTCTGTAAAGTCATGTGCTTTTTCAGTGATTTCCTTGACTTTTATTTTGGGGGAAAAACAACAGTCAATTGGGGAAGAACTTCCCTCACTCAGAGAATGTATTATTTCCTGCAACCAACCATGCCATGTTGTTGTCTTAGGTCTCTCTCTATGTAATGTTGTCTCTCTTGTCGTGATGTGTTTGGTCCTATATTTATATTTTATTTATTTTTATTTTGAATCCCAGCCCCTGTCCCTGCAGGAGGTCTTTTGCCTTTTGGTAGACCGTCGTTATAAATAAGAATTTGTTCTTAACTGACTTACCTAGTTAAATAAAGGTTAAATAAAACCATCACATTAGGCCTATAAATAACTAAGGACTGTGATACTCAAGTCAGTAGTGTTATTCCAGGCGACTACATTGTAGACATGAGGCAAAAATCAACTAATGATTGAATGTCATTGTCATCTTCAGTGCAGTCTGGCATCAGATCGTATTATCATATGGATGTGATTACTGACATGTTAAACACTTAGTATTGTGAGATTTAGTGTGCGACTGTTTTACAGTCCCCCTAAAATGCACTCATTGTGTTGATATTGAGTCTCTCTCTTTCCACAGAACTCTGTGCTTCCCAGCAAACAGTCCAGTCTGAGACTCAGCAGGTGAAAGGCATCGTGGGACAGTCTTTCTCTTTTACAGAGAGGGTGAACAAGTCTGCCAATTTAGGGTATGGAGACCTTGGCACTATTGCAAATGTGTACCCTGGTAAAGAAGGCAAAATCACCCTTGAGAATAGATTTGAAAACCGCATCCACTTGAACATTGTTACAAGATACTTCACTCTGTCAGACCTTCAGATAGACGATGCTGGGGTTTATACTGTGGAGAATACAGATGGAGGGAAAAAAATCAAATTTGAGCTCACTGTATACAGTAAGTGTGTGTGTGTGTGTGTGTGTGTGTGTGTGTGTGTGTGTGTGTGTGTGTGTGTTGTATATTACAAAAGCATCAACTCTAAGTTCCATTCTTCCAATGTATTTACTATTTGTCTTCCAGATGTTGTTTCCAAACCTCAGGTGACAGAGTGTGACAGCAGCTCCTGTAGTGTGGTGTGTTCTGTGGGCAATGAAAAAGAGGTGACCTTGACCTTGTACAGGGGAGAGGAACAACTAAACCAGACCAGCAGTCCTGATCTCACCACCAACCTCCGTTTGGAGGTAGAGGGAAAGGACTACAACTCCACCTACAGCTGTGTGGCTGCTAACCCTGTCAGCCATGAGACAGTTCATGTCCCAACATGTTGCAGTGAAGATGGTCATCTTAAGGAGGCAGGTTAGAGACAGTTTGAATTAAAACCATCCAGAAAATAGCAATTACCAAATGAAACTAAAGTGTAGTTGAACTCATTCAAAACATATTTTACCAAAATAATTTCCTTGTGTTTTATATATTTCAGACAGTGATGAGAGGACTCGGGTTATGCTTATTATTGCTGTAATCTGCGTTTTAATTGTCTTTGGGCTGGTTGGAGTTACAATCTATATGAAGAAGAGTGGATATGAACCTTCACAAGGCAGGTATTCATCTTTTAGCGGTGTGAGGTCTCTCACTTTATTTATTTATTTTTTACAATCAATTATTTTACATGTTTATCTGAACAACTGATGCAGGTCAAATGAAGTTCATATCTTCCACACTTCCTCTGCTTGGACAGACAGTGTCATTTTCTCAGACAACTTTTCTAAATGTTGAAAAAGCAGAAGGTACACACTCTGACAATCATTACTTTATAGCTTCTCTGGCGCCAAAAAGACCGCTAGCACAGACACAGGTATCCATAGTAACATGAGTCCTTAGTGTTTGCAGAACCTGTCCTGGAGGTGAGCATTTGTGCATATCTGTCAGTTCCTCCCAGCCACACTGTATATTTCATTTCCTTTATTTACCTTTATAGATTCACCAGGAAGAAAGCAAGATGACATTCTGTATGCAGAGATAACTCACATTAAACCAGCAGGTAACCAGGTTAGTAATAATGCTACAGGCTGATAAACATAGGAGACGTAATACAGCAGCTTTTACAGTCCTCATGGCTACAACTGTAGACTTTAGCTCTGTACCAGTGGGTTAATGTGATCTTGAGTTGTACAGACAACCTGAGTTTAATAACCGGTCTGATGTCATTGTAACCAGTTTTGCCCATATTATATGGTTGGGTTGTACATGAGAAGCCACACAGCATATTGTATATACAGAGATAATCCATCCACCTGACAGGTGTGGCATATCAAGGAGCTGATTAAGCAGCATGGTCATTTCTGTCTGTAATAAAGCCCTTTTTTGTTGAAAGACTCATTCTGGTTGTCTGGGCCTGGCTCCCACCTATGCTGTGAAACCCATAGATTAGGGCCTATTTCATTTATTTAAATTGACTGATTTCCTTATATGAATTGTAATTCAGTAAAATCTTAGAAATTGTTACATGTTCCATCTATATTTCCGTTCAGTATAGTAATGACTTTGATCTTCCTTTGACTTGAACAGTAGTCTGTGTACTTTTAAGTTAATTACACATCCTCCCCCCCACCCCTTTTCCTTGTCCCTCTCAAACCTTCCCTCCCTCCACACCTCCCTCTCTCTCTCTCCCTGTCTAGGAGGATCAAACAGGTTTACAAGGACTGGAGTCTCGTACAGACAACCCTAAGCTGACAACAGTTTATGATAAACTCCAGTTACATCACATGGCTGCCAGCGAGGATGTTAACACTTCATGAAGGAGCAAAACAGGTTCTGAGAGGGAGACATAATAATTCACATCCAAGAGAAGGTGTTACATCTTAAAGAGGACCTTAAGACTAATTAGAGTTAATATTAATCTATAAAACATAATGGAGGAACAGTTGTTACAGGAGAAAATTCCCATTTAACCATTGAACTGTTGTTATTATTTCAGACTTCCTGTGTTGATCATTCTCACAGTCTGTTGAATTGGGGCTTCGATGAGATTCACTGATACAGACAGATTCAATAGCTATTCCTAGGGTTATTAGTAGGATGGTCCCTCTTTTCAAGTGCTTATTGTCCCAATTTATAGGTTAAAACAAATGGAACCTCTCTTTGAATCCAATTCACTAGTGTGTTTTCTAAGCTACTGCTGGGCCAAAGCTTCTTTTCAGTACTGTCTGTTGTGTTGTTTAAATGTAGGTCTCTCCCCTGTATCTTTTTATAGCTGGTCATTGTTTAGCTTGTCAGTGGATAGCAGCTGTGTACATATTATAAAGAGCAGATGTTTGGTGAGGTACGTATTATAAAGAGCAGATGTTTGGTGACGTAAAGCCACCAGGTATTTAGTTGTGAGTGTGTGTTTTAGCTAGTGTTTTGACTGACCTGGTCCCTTACTGGCGAACATGTCTCTTATTTTGCAGCATTTAGCTGCGTCTGTGGCAAGGGCCTTTCTCTTTTTTATTCTCTCCCTCTCTGCTCCAACTTTCCTTTTCTGATCGTCCATTTTGCTGTGCGACTTGTCTAAAATGTTATCGGTAGAGAAGCAGGTAGACGGTTGCTATGTGTCTAAAATGTTATCTGTAGAGAAGCAGGTAGACGGTTGCTATGTGTCTAAAATGTTATCGGTAGAGAAGCAGGTAGATGGTTGCTATGTGTCTAAAATGTTATCGGTAGAGAAGCAGGTAGACGGTTGCTATGTGTCTAAAATGTTATCCGTAGAGAAGCAGGTAGACGGTTGCTATGTGCGTGAGAGACTTGATGTCAATTTTGGGGCAGAGAGAGAGTGAGAGTCTGCCTGATGCGTGGATTCTCCGTCAACTCATTCCTGCTTGCTATATTATCGCTGGTCAAGTTGACTATTCACGGCAGGCCAAAACAACCCTCAGGTTTCCAGGAAATGTCCCGGAGCTCCCGACAGCCAGTCCGCCACTGACGTTAAACATATGAGCATTTAATCCAATCAAGATGCTATTGGTGATCTTGTGGTTGTGTACTTCACAGCAAGAAGAAGATCGTTTAAAACCTGAACACATCTCAAACACTAAGACCTCGTCTCTCTGTCCTCCTGTCTGTGCATGGCAACCACACTCTCCAGTTCTGGCTAAGCCTGGTAAATCATTATTACCACACGATTCAAGCATTTTAAAATGTTTTCCAATGGCTAGTTAATTCTTTATTATCTTGATTGTGTCTCCACTTAGCAATGTTTCCTACTGCACTCTGAAATGTCTGATGGAGCTCTCTCTCTGACTCTCGCTCTCCATCCCGAGTGTCTCTCTCTCTCTCTCTCTCTCTCTCTGTCTCTGTCTCTGTCTCTGTCTCTCTCTGTCTCTCCTCTGAAAGTGAGAGGAGGGGACATATAATGTTAAAATGTCAACATGTCACCATACATTTTATGTCTCAGTAATCAAACCCACTATCCTCGTGTTGCAAGGGCCACACTCTACCACTGAGATATGGAAGACTATGCTCCCCTGATAGTTAAGAGGGACACGTTGATAACAGGTTGGAAGCCGTCTATTTGCCTTTGACCACAGAACAACAGCCGTCATCTGTTCTGTTCCTTTCCCTTTCTGTTCAGGTTAAACTAAGTTGAGGTTAAAGGTTAGGCACAGGAGTCCTTAATCTGACTAGTGTACTACAGTAGCACAGATCTGACTTGCACAGAACTGGCTGATAGAGGATTTTTTGGTATGATTGTGATTCTGTATCTTACCTACTTTAGTTGAAAGCACTGACTGTAAGTCACTCTTGATAAGAATGTCTGCTAAATGTGGGTGCAGGGGACTGAGAGAATGGTTTGTGGTTTCAGCTCTCTTGCTTGAGAGAAGCTGTGCAGAGAAAGAGGAAGGTACCACATCTTCCATACAAGGAGAATGAGAGCGAAGGAACCATATAGGCTACTGACCTCAGAGAGAACAAATAAGCAATAACCACACGCTGACATAGATGGTATTAGAGAAGCGTACATTCACACACACAATATGGGGTGTTGTGGGGGTTGATGGGGTCCGTGTACGTTGACACTCGTTCATTTTGATACATGTATTTGTGTGGTTTTACTTGAGCTACAGTAACCACAACGCTCCCACTCTCTGTGTGTGAGTGTTGTTTAGAGACTAACATCAGGGTGTGAGTGTTGTTTAGAGACTAACATCAGGGTGTGAGTGTTGTTTAGAGACTAACATCAGGGTGTGAGTGTTGTTTAGAGACTAACATCAGGGTGTGAGTGTTGTTTAGAGACTAACATCAGGGTGTGAGTGTTGTTTAGAGACTAACATCAGGGTGTGAGTGTTGTTTAGAGACTAACATCAGGGTGTGAGTGTTGTTTAGAGACTAACATCAGGGTGTGAGTGTTGTTTAGAGACTAACATCAGGGTGTGAGTGTTGTTTAGAGACTAACATCAGGTTTAGTTTTTTGGCCTAGCACTACGCTACCAATTTCAAATCATCAACATTTTATTAGACATTTTTGGATTGACCTTTCTTTACAACAGTTCATTCTACTGTATGTCAAGTCATATTACCGCTAAACAATGAAACACAATGCTACTTTTACTGTATAGCAACACACACCAGGTTCAATTATGAAGGGAACCAGAGAGTCAGAGAGTATATGCCAATATGATACATTCAGCACTTTATGTCTGGTTGTGGCCAGGCTAAATTATTAATTTAAACGTTAAAGCAGTTGATGACCTCTTTGACAAGGCAACCCCCCCCCTCACACACACAGCTTGTTTATATCACCTCTACCAAGTACAATCTTCTAGGTTTCACCTGACTGAGTTCACCGATGAAACACACCCACACAGGTCTCTGGTTACCCCACACAGGCCCCCAACCCTACCACAGTCTGGCTGCTCCTCCCAAAGGAATCATTCCTCAGGCAGATGTTTCCTTTGTTCAGTCACTGCAGACCAGCCTTAAATCAGGGAGATTCCAAAGACTCTTCCTAGCAGCGTTGTGTTACTATCCCACTGGTCTTCAATTTCAACCCCCTTACTTTCACTCACTAACTTTGCTCTCAAAGATTCTCTGGAGAATATGAAGTGAGAGAATGAATGCACACAGAATGGGTTAGACAGAAACAGCTCTTTTTGAGGGACGCGTTCATGATAAGTGAACTGTGTTACAGTAAATGTATCTTACCTTTGTTGGCGTCTCCCTATGGTGATGAAGATTATTGGGAACAACTGGATATTATCTTCCTCCATACGTCTCATCTTTTTTGTGTGGTGGAAAAACGAATACAATACACGGCATACAGTGCCTTCAGAACCAAAGCTTGAATGAAACCCTAGGCCTACAGTATATATATATATATATATATATATATATATATATATATATATATATATATATATATATATATATATATATCACAGTTAGTGCAGTTAGAAAGTACTCACAGCCCTTGACTTTTTACACATTTTGTGGTGTTACAGCCTGTATTTAAAATGTATTACATTGGTATAATGTGTCACTGGTCCCATAATGTCAAAGTATAATTTAGTTTTTAGACATTTTTACAAATTAATAAAAAAATGAAAATCTAAAATGTATTCAACCCCTTTGTTATGACAAGCCTAAATAAGTTCAGGACAAAAGAATGTGTTTAACAAGTCACATAATAACTTGAATGTGCAATAATAATAATAGTGGTTAACATAATTTTTTAATGAATACCCCATCTCTGTACCCCACACACAATTATCTGTAAATAAAAAACAAACATTGAATATATCCCTTTGAGCATGGTGAAGTTATTAATTACACTTCGGTTGGGGTATCAATACACCCAGTCACTACAAAGATACAGACTGCTGCTACTCTGTTTATTATCTATGTATAGTCACTTTAACCCTACCTACATGTACATATTACCTCAACTACCAACACTGCTGCTACTCTGTTTATTATCTATGTATAGTCACTTTACCCCTACCTACATGTACATATTACCTCAACTACCAACACTGCTGCTACTCTGTTTATTATATATGTATAGTCACTTTACCCCTCCCTACATGTACATATTACCTCGTCGGCTCCACTCCCAGGTGGAGTACGGTAAGTAAGGTCCGCATCCCGAAGCCTACAGCGAAGGTCCGCAGCCCGGAACCTCCAGCGAAGGTCTGCAGCCCGGAACCTCCAGCGAAGGTCCGCAGCCCGGAACCTCCAGGGAAGGTCCGCAGCCCGGAACCTCCAGGGAAGGTCCGCAGCCCGGAACCTCCAGGGAAGGTCCGCAGCCCGGAACCTCCAGCGAAGGTGCGCAGCCCGGAACCCTCAGCGAAGGTCCGCAGCCCGGAGCCTCCAGCGAAGGTCCGCAGCCCGCAACCTCCAGCGAAGGTCCGCAGCCCGGAACCTCCAGCGAAGGTCCGCAGCCCGGAACCTCCCGAAGTCTGCTCCGCTCCTGAGCCAGAGCAGTCCGCTCCACCGGTGCCCATTCCGGGTCCAGCCGTCTGCTCCGCTCCAGAGCCAGAGCAGTCCGCTCCACCGGTGCCCAATCCGGGTCCAGCCGTCTACTCCCCTCCAGAGCCAGAGCAGTCCGCTCCACCGGTGCACAATCCGGGTCCAGCCGTCTGCTACGCTCCTGAGCCAGAGCTGTCCGCTCCACCGGTGCCCATTCCGGGTCCAGCCGTCTGCTCCGCTCCAGAGCCAGAGCAGTCCGCTCCACCTGTGCCCAGTCCGGGCCCGGTTGTTTTCCCCGCTCCATGGCCGGAGCCGTTTGCCCCACCGGTGCCCAGTCCGGGCCCGGTTGGTTGCCCAGCTCCATGGCCGGAGCCGTTTGCCCCACCGGTACCCAGTCCGGGCCCGGTTATAAAGAAGGGGCATGGAACAAAACTGTCCACTTCGCCGGAGCCAGAACCGCCACCGACGGACTAATCTTCCCTCCCCTAATAGCACCCTCCATGTACAGTGGGGCAAAAAAGTATTTAGTCAGCCACCAATTGTGCAAGTTCTCCCACTTAAAAAGATGAGAGAGGCCTGTAATTTTCATCATAGGTACACTTCAACTATGAGAGACAAAATGAGAAAAAAAATTCCAGAAAATCACATTGTAGGATTTTTTATGAATTTATTTGCAAATTATGGTGGAATATAAGTATTTGGTCACCTACAAACAAGCAAGATTTCTGGCTCTCACAGACCCGCAACTTCTTCTTTAAGAGGCTCCTCTGTCCTCCACTCGTTACCTGTATTAATGGCACCTGTTTGAACTTGTTATCAGTATAAAAGACACCTGTCCACAACCTCAAACAGTCACACTCCAAACTCCACTATGGCCAAGACCAAAGAGCTGTCAAAGGACACCAGAAACAAAATTGTAGACCTGCACCAGGCCGGGAAGACTGAATCTGCAATAGGTAAGCAGCTTGGTGTGAAGAAATCAACTGTGGGAGCAATTATTAGGAAATGGAAGACATATAAGACCACTGATAATCTCCCTCGATCTGGGGCTCCACGCAAGATCTCACCCCGTGGGGTCAAAATGATCACAAGAACGGTGAGCCAATATCCCAGAACCACACTGGGGGACCTAGTGAATGACCTGCAGAGAGCTGGGACCAAAGTAACAAAGGCTACCATCAGTAACACACTACGCCGCCAGGGACTCAAATCCTGCAGTGCCAGACGTGTCTACTGTGAAGCATGGGGGTGGAAACATCATGCTTTGGGGCTGTTTTTCTGCAAAGGGACCAGGACGACTGATCCGTGTAAAGGAAAAAATGAATGAATGGGGCCATGTATCGTGAGATTTTGAGTTAAAACCTCTTTTGAGTGGAAAAACTTCCATCAGCAAGGGCATTGAAGATGAAACGTGGCTGGGTCTTTCAGCATGACAATGATCCCAAACACACCGCCCGGGCAACGAAGGAGTGGCTTCGTAAGAAGCATTTCAAGGTCCTGGAGTGGCCAAGCCAGTCTCCAGATCTCAACCCCATAGAAAATCTTTGGAGGGAGTTGAAAGTCCGTGTTGCCCAGCGACAGCCCCAAAACATCACTGCTCTAGAGGAGATCTGCATGGAGGAATGGGCCAAAATACCAGCAACAGTGTGTGAAAACCTTGTGAAGACTTACAGAAAACGTTTGACCTCTGTCATTGCCAACAAAGGGTATATAACAAAGTATTGAGATAAACTTTTGTTATTGACCAAATACTTATTTTCCACCATAATTTGCAAATAAATTAATTAAAAATCCTACAATGTGATTTTCTGGAAAAAAAATTCTAATTTTGTCTCTCATAGTTGAAGTGTACCTAAATTACAGGCCTCTCTCATCTTTTTAAGTGGGAGAACTTGCACAATTGGTGGCTGACTAAATACTTTTTTGCCCCACTGTATTTGTGTGTTTTGTTCGGCGTCCGGGAGTCCGTGCCTTGGGGGGGAGGTACTGTCAGGCTCTGGCCATAGAGAAGCCTATTTGCTTCTCTATGTAACCATGGTCAGAGTCTGATAGGTCTATTCTTTCTGTATCTGGTGGTGGTTTGTGCTGGATCCCTAATTAGAGGCAGCTGCTGTGCATTGTCTCTAATTAGGGATCCTACATAGGTTTGTAGGATTCACACCGGGTTGTGGTTTATTGTTTCGCATGTCACGGTGAAAAGTAAGTGTGCCTGATTTACGTCTGTTCATTCGTGTTTGTTTTGTGAACGTGACGTTTTGTCAATTCGTGTTTTTGTGTTTCAGTAGTTTGTCATTTTTGTCTTGTTATACATAGTAAAGAATATTCTTACATAGTATAATAAAATATGTCGAACTACTATCCCTGCGCTGCGCATTAGTCTCTCTATGCACCCTCTCGTGACAATATGCTTAAATCATCAGATATTTTTATACACTAGGCCTGCGTTTGAGACGGTACACCTGTACCCAAGGCAGAATGTGTGGGGCTGCTTCTCAGCGTGGTCAAACCACTAACGTGACAGAGAAAGGCAGAACACACGATGTGGAAAGGAAACACAGTCACATATTCATACAGACAATGTATACAGTTGACTACAGGAGGACAATACATTATGTTAGTGGGGTTACTGTACAAGCCCAATAATATGCTGTTGGAACTAGGAGCCAATAAACAGATCAGTGATCTAATGACCTGGGTAACCTAATGCCTAATGGAGCCCACCTGCTGCATACAATAAGCCTATGTCTCCTCAGAGGATGTGACACTGAAACATTTGTTCTACATTACTCAAGGTCTAAAACCATAGCCGCGGGAAGTAGGGGTGCTGAACCCCCTGAAAAATCTGAAGGAAAACAAATATGTATTTTTTTCACAAAGGTAGTCCATGTTGGGCAAATTTGAAATAATTTAAACTTTTAATTTTGATATTTAAGTTAATTTTAGCAATTACATTTATTTTTGATACTTACGTAGATTTAAAACCAAAAACTTTTAGACTTTTACTCAAGTAGTATTTTACTGGGTGTCACGAGCGGGTGCAGAGACAGACCAAGACGCAGCGCAGGGATTATAGTTCGACATCTTTATTTTATTATACTATGTACAGTGGGTAGAACAAGTATTTGATACACTGCTGATTTTGCAGGTTTTCCCACTTACAAAGCATGTAGAAGTCTGTCATTTTTATCATAGGTACTCTTCAACTGTGAGTGAAGGAATCAAAAACAAAAATCCAAAAAATCACATTGTATGATTTTTAAGTAATTAATTTGCATTTTATTGCATGACATAAGTATTTGACACATCAGAAAAGCAGAACTTAATATTTGGTACAGAAACCTTTGTTTGCAATTACAGAGATCATATGTTTCCTGTAGTTCTTGGCCAGGTTTGCACACACTGCAGCAGGGATTTTGGCCCACTCCTCCATACAGACCTTCTCCAGATGCTTCAGGTTTCGGGGCTGTCGCTGGGCAATATGGACTTTCAGCTCCCTCCAAAGATTTTCTATTGGGTTCAGGTCTGGAGACTGGCTAGGCCACTCCAGGACCTTGAGATCCTTCTTACGGAGCCACTCCTTAGTTGCCCTGGCTGTGTGTTTCAGGTCGTTGTCATGCTGGAAGACCCAGCCACGACCCATCTTTAATGCTCTTACTGAGGGAAGGAGGTTGTTGGCCAAGATCTCGCGATACATGGCCTCATCCATCCTCCCCTCAATACGGTGCAGTCGTCCTGTCCCCTTTGCAGAAAAGCATCCCCAAAGAATGATGTTTCCACCTCCATGCTTCACGGTTGGGATGGTGTTCTTGGGGTTATACTCCTTCTTCTTCCTCCAAACACGGCGAGTGGAGTTTAGACAAAAAAGCTCTATTTTTGTCTCATCAGACCACATGACCTTCTCCCATTCCTCCTCTGGATCATCCAGATGGTCATTGGCAAACTTCAGACGGGCCTGGACATGCGCTGGCTTGAGCAGGGGGACCTTGCGTGCGCTGCAGGATTTTAATCCATGACGGCGTAGTGTGTTACTAATGGTTTTCTTTGAGACTGTGGTCCCAGCTCTCTTCAGGTCATTGACCAGGTCCCTCCGTGTAGTTCTGGGCTGATCCCTCACCTTCCTCATGATCATTGATACCCCACGAGGTGAGATCTTGCATGGTGCCCCAGACCGAGGGAGATTGACCGTCATCTTGAACTTCTGCCATTTTCTAATAATTGCGCCAACAGTTGTTGCCTTCTCACCAAGCTGCTTGCCTATTGTCCTGTAGCCCATCCCAGCCTTGTGCAGGTCTACAATTGTATCCCTGATGTCCTTACACAGCTCTCTGGTCTTGGCCATTGTGGAGAGGTTGGAGTCTGTTTGATTGAGTGTGTGGACAGGTGTCTTTTATACAGGTAACGAGTTCAAACAGGTGCAGTTAATACAGGTAATGAGTGGATAACAGAAGGGCTTCTTAAAGAAAAACTAACAGGTCTGTGAGAGCCGGAATTCTTACTGGTTGGTAGGTGATCAAATACTTATGTCATGCAATAAAATGCAAATTAATTATTAAAAAATCATACAATGTGATTTTCTGGATTTTTGTTTTAGATTCCGTCTCTCACAGTTGAAGTGTACCTATGATAAAAATTACAGACTTCTACATGTTTGTAAGTAGGAAACCTGCAAAATCGGCAGTGTATCAAATACTTGTTCTCCCCACTGTATCTTCTAAATACTATGTATAACAAACGCACGAATGACGAACTACAGCACACAAACAAACACTACAGACAAAACGTCACGTTCACTAAACAAACACGAATGAACGGACATAACAAAGGCACACTTACATTCACCGTGACTGCGACATATAACGACATAACGATAACGACCCACAAACCAGTGTGAAAATCTACAAACCTATGTAGGATCTCTAATTAGAGACGATGCGCTACAGCTGCCTCTAATTAGGGATCAACACAAACCACCACCAGAAACAGAAAGAATAGAACTGTCAGACTCTGACCATGGTTACCTAGAGAAGCAAATAGGCTTCTCTATGGCCAGAGCCTGACAGTACCCCCCCCAAGGCGTGGACTCCCGGACGCCAAAGAAAAACCACAAATTCAAGGGGGCTTTAAAGGGAGGGAAGACTAGTCCATCGGCAATATGGACAAAGTGGACAGTTTTCTCCCGTGCCCCTTCTTTATAACCGGGCCCGGACTGGGCACCGGTGGGGCCAACGGATCCGGCCATGGAGCGGGACCATTAACCGGGCCCGGACTGGGCACCGGTGGGGTAAACGGCTCCGGCCATGGAGCGGGGAAAACAACCGGGCCCGGACTGGGCACCGGTGGGGCAAACGGCTCCGGCCATGGAGCTGGGCAATTAACCGGGCCCGGACTGGGCACCGGTGGGGTAAACGGCTCCGGCTCAGGAGCGGGGAAAACAACCAGGCCTGGACTGGGCACCAGTGGAGTAAACTGCTCCGGCCATGGAGCTGGGCAAGGAACCGGACACGGACTGGGCACCGGTGGGGTAAACGACTCCGGCCATGGAGCGGGGAAAACAACCGGGCCAGGACTGGGCACCGGTGGGGCAAACGGCTCCGGCCATGGAGTGGGGCAAACAACCGGGCCCGGATTGGGCAGCAGTGGAGCGGACTGCTCTGGCACTGGAGCAGAGCAGATGGCTGGACCCGGATTGCGTACCGGTGGAGCGGACTGCTCTGGCACTGGAGCGGAGCAGACGGCTGAACCCGGAATGGGTACCGGTGGAGCGGCCTGCTCTGGCACTGGAGCGGAGCAGACGGCTGGAGGTTCCGGGCTGCGGACCTTCGCTGGAGGTTGCGGGCTGCGGACCTTGGCTGGAGGTTCCGGGCTGCGGACCTTGGCTGGAGGTTCCGGGCTGCGGACCTTCGCTGGAGGTTCCGGGCTGCGGACCTTCGCTGGAGGTTCCGGGCTGCGGACCTTCGCTGTAGGCTTCGGGCTGCGGACCTTCGCTGGAGGTTCCGGGCTGCGGACCTTCGCTGGAGGTTCCGGGCTGCGGACCTTCGCTGGAGGTTCCGGGCTGCGGACCTTCGCTGTAGGCTTCGGGCTGCGGACCTTTGCTGGAGGTTCCGGGCTGCGGAGGGCCGGCACATGACGTACCGGACTGGGGAGGCGCACCGGATTTCGGGTGCGTGGAGCTGGCACAGGAAGCACCTGGCTAGGTGCACGCACTGGAGGTCGGGTGCAGGGAGCCGGCACAGGTCGTACCGGACTGGGGAGGCGCACCGGAGGTCGGATGCGTGGAGCAGGCACAGGAAGCACCTGGCTAGGCGCACGCACTGGAGGTCGGGTGCGGGGAGTAGGGCAGAGGTCCGGACCCGGACTGGACATCGGTGAAGCGGATTGCTCTGGCATGGGAGTGGAGTAGACGATCGGACCCAGACTGGGCACTGGAGGAGTGGATTGCTCTGGCAGGGAGGTTGAGTAGACAACCGGACCCAGACTGGGTACCGGTGGAGCGGACTGCTCCGGCCTGGGAGTGGAGTAGATGACCGGACCTGGACTGGACCACTCCGCCATCTCCCTCTCGACCTCTTCCTCTATCTCCACCAATTCCTCCAGAACCTCTCCAAAAGGCTCCTCCAGATACTCCTCCTCCACCTTGCTCTGAGCCCCCCCATCTATACTTCGGCCTCTCCATGGATAGTAGTTCGACATTGATTTTTATTTACTATGTAATAATAAATGTTCAATGAACGAACTACCACAATCAAACAAACACGAAAGACAAAACGTCACGTTCCCTTGAAACAAACACGAAATGACCGGACGTAACAAAGGCACACTTACATTCACCGTGACTGCGACATATAACGACATAACGATAACGACCCACAAACCAGTGTGAAGATCTACAAACCTATGTAGGATCCCTAATTAGAGACGATGCGCTACAGCTGCCTCTAATTAGGGATCAACACAAACCACCACCAGAAACAGAAAGAATAGACCTGTCAGACTCTGACCATGGCTACATAGAGAAGCAAATAGGCTTCTCTATGGCCAGAGCCTGACACTGGGTGACTTTCACTTTTACTTGAGTCATTTTTTATCAAGGTATCTTTACTCAAGTATGACAGTTGGGTACCTTTTCCACCACTGATCATTGATATACATTACTTCTGTCTAGATAATTACATTTGAGTAATTTAGCAGACACTTTTGTACAGGCTACAGCTGCTTACAATCAGAATATTTTTGCAGCGTCCATATGTCCAGAATCCCTTCCTCTTTCCTTCTTGTAGTAGAACAACCATCATGGCCCTGATCTCTGTTTCTGTGTTGTCAACACAAAACCTTGTTTCAACAAATAACACATTAGATAACGCCTACAATAGTCCTCTATCATGCTGGAGTGTTTCTCTGACCCTGAAATTAATACAATACAATCAAGGCTATTTAAGAGTCTGTAGTGGAAACGATGTTGGTTGTAATGAAATATCTCTGTAAAGTCATGTGCTTTTTCAGTAATTTCAGTCTGCCAATTTAGGGTATGGAGACCTTGGCACTATTACAAATGTGTACCCTGATAAAGAAGTTAAAATCACCCTTGAGAATAGATTTGAAAACCGCGTCCACTTGAACATTGTTACAAGATACTTCACTCTGTCAGACCTTCAGATAGACGATGCTGGGGTTTATACTGTGGAGAATGCAGATGGAGGGGAAAAATCCAATTTGAGCTCACTGTATACAGTAAGTGTGTGTGTGTGTGTGTATGTGTGTGTGTGTGTGTGTGTTGTATATTACAAAAGCATAAACTCTAAGTTCCATTCCTCCAATGTATTTACTATTTGTCTTCCAGATGTTGTTTCCAAACCTCAGGTGACAGAGTGTGACAGCAGCTCCTGTAGTGTGGTGTGTTCTGTGGACAATGAAAAAGAGGTGACCTTGACCTTGTACAGGGGAGAGGAACAACTAAACCAGACCAGCAGTCCTGATCTCACCACCAACCTCCGTTTGGAGGTAGAGGGAAAGGACTACAACCCCACCTACAGCTGTGTGGCTGCTAACCCTGTCAGCCATGAGACAGTTCATGTCCCAACATGTTGCAGTGAAGATGGTCATCTTAAGGAGGCAGGTTAGAGACAGTTTGAATTAAAACCATCCAGAAAATAATTACCAAAATAATTAAGTGAAACCTTCACAAGGCAGGTATTTATCTTTTAGAGGTGTGAGGACTCACTTTATTTATTTATTTTTACAATCAAGGGTAGTGTTTTGGAAGAGGTAGTAAAAGTTTTCTTGAACACAGGATGCAGGTCAAATACACAGGATGGCATATCTTCCACACTTCCTCTGCTTGGTCAGACAGTGTCATTATCCCAGACAACTTCTCTAAATGTTGAGAAAGCAGAAGGTACACACTCTGACAATCATTACTTTAATAGCTTGGTTCTGTGACACCAAAAAGACTTAGTAACACCTCACCAAATGAGTCCTGAGTGTTTACAGAACCTGTCCTGGGGGCTGAGCGTCTGTATGTCTGTGTCAGTTAGTAACACCTCACCAAATGAGTCCTGAGTGTTTACAGAACCTGTCCTGGTGGCTGAGCGTCTGAATGTCTCTGTCAGTTAGTAACACCTCACCAAATGAGTCCTGAGTGTTTACAGAACCTGTCCTGGGGGCTGAGCGTCTGTATGTCTCTGTCAGTTAGTAACACCTCACCAAATGAGTCCTGAGTGTTTACAGAACCTGTCCTGGTGGCTGAGCGTCTGAATGTCTCTGTCAGTTAGTAACACCTCACCAAATGAGTCCTGAGTGTTTACAGAACCTGTCCTGGGGGCTGAGCGTCTGTATGTCTCTTTCAGTTAGTAACACCTCACCAAATGAGTCCTGAGTGTTTACAGAACCTGTCCTGGGGGCTGAGCGTCTGTATGTCTCTGTCAGTTAGTAACACCTCACCAAATGAGTCCTGAGTGTTTACAGAACCTGTCCTGGTGGCTGAGTGTCTGTATGTCTCTGTCAGTTAGTAACATCTTACCTCATATTTACTTGACTTTATTTGTCTTCATAGATTCATCCGGAAGAAAAGTTGACATTGACTATGCAACGATAACTCCTAAAAACCAAAAAGATAACCAGGTTAGTAAAAATGCTACAGGCTTCATGGTTCCTCCCACTAGATTTAGGAATGGTCCTGGATGTGTTGTGTTGACCTCTGGTACAAAGATTCTAATAAAGACACATAATAGTCCAGAACAATGATAATAGACCAGAGAGCATCAGACGTGTCCTGTTTCCTTCCTCTGGTACAAAGATTCTAATAAAGACACATAATAGTCCAGAACAATGAGAATAGACCAGAGAGCATCAGACGTGTCCTGTTTCCTTCCTCTGGTACAAATATTCTAATAAAGACACATAATAGTCCAGAACAATGATAATAGACCAGAGAGCATCAGACGTGTCCTGTTTCCTTCCTTTGGTACAAAGATTCTAATAAAGACACATAATAGTCCAGAACAATGATAATAGACCAGAAAGCATCAGACGTGTCCTGTTTCCTTCCTCTGGTACAAAGATTCTAATTCCTTTTTGCTTTTTGTTGCTTTCCTACATCTTTAATCTCCCGTCGCTCTACCCTTCTTTCTCTGCCTCTCGTTCTCTGTCCATCTCCATCCTCCCCTCCCCTACCTCCCTCCCTCTCCATCCTTCCCTCCCTCCCTCCCCCTCCATCCTCCCCTCCCTACCTCCCTCTCTCTTCCTGTCTTGGAGGAGCGAACAGGTTTACCAGAACTGGAGTCACGTAGAGACAAACCTGAACTGACATCAGTTTATTATACAGTCCAGTTACATCGCATGGCTGCCAGCAGGGATGTTAACACAGGGACTTCCCATTTTGCTCTTTCATGCTGAGAGAACAACATCCATGATGGGCAGCTGATGAGCGCCCTCTTGTGGTAGAGAGAGAGTGCTACAACTGGGAGAAAGCAAGGGTTCAATTGTAGACTATTTTCAGCTCAACCAAGGCAGAGGGGACAGAATGATGTCAAACCAAACAGAATAAGTTCCCGCAGGGCATCAGGCTCCAGACCATAGACTTATATCCAGACTAAATCAGTTCAGCAGGATACTGTAGCAGGATAGCAGCAGCATCTCCAGTAGTAGAGAGAGAGAGATCTTTCTCCTCAGGCCAAAAGTTTTTCTTTCCTTGCAGTCAAAATGTCAGTGCTGCCCTCTGACCCGGACCGAATGTGACCCCCAGGGAAAAATGAGTTCAACATCCCTGCTTTAGTGTGTCTATAGCTTTGTTTCCATCCAATTGGTGACATATTTTCATGTGAATATTCTCAAATCTGCATCAAAACAATATGTACATTTTCCCATCAGTTGTGTTTCCATCAAGTTGACCAATTGCGGATAAAAGTCTGTGCGTAAATACGTAGTGCACATAAAAATAACTTTTGCAGTTAAATTCCCATTTCCTGAATAAAATATACCAGTTAAATGGGTTTCCATCTAATTTTCAACTCTGGGCCTACTGATGTTGCATAGTTACTATCAGCGTACAGGTAACACCCAGGAGCAGACAACGTTGGAATTACAATGTTTATTACACCAACAGGGGCAGACAAAAGACAGGTCAGGACAAGCACAGGTATAAATACACAGGGGATAATGAGGAAGATGGCCGACACAGACAGGTGAAACTACTTTGTCCATATTTTGTTACGTTACAGCCTTATTCCTCATCAATCTACATACAAAACCCATTATGACGAAGCAAAAACGTTTTTTTAGATTTTTCTGCAAATTCTTTAAAAATAAAAAACAGAAATACTTTATTTACATAAGTGTTCAGACCCTTTGCAATGAGACTAGAAATTGAGCTCAGGTATTTCCTGTTTCATTGACCATCCTTGAGATGTTTCTACATCTTTATTGGAGTCCACCTGTGGTAAATTAAATTGCATGTTAGAGCAAAAACCAAGCCATGAGGCCTCCATCATTCTTAAATGGAAGAAGTTTGGAACCACCAAGACTCTTCCTAGATCTGGCTGTCCGGCCAAACTGAGCAATCGGGGGAGAAGGACAGGGAGGTGACCAAGAACCTGATGATCAATCAGCTCTAGAGTTCCTCTGTGGAGATGGGAGAACTAATCAGGCCTTTATGGTAGAGTGGCCAAAGTAAAAGGCACATGACAGCCCGCTTGACAGTTATCAAAGTGTCCCTCT
The DNA here is from genome assembly GCA_023634145.1 of Thymallus thymallus. Classification (NCBI taxonomy): domain Eukaryota; kingdom Metazoa; phylum Chordata; class Actinopteri; order Salmoniformes; family Salmonidae; genus Thymallus; species Thymallus thymallus. The sequence continues at coordinate 14,107,106 of CM042424.1, forward strand.
GTTAGTTCTCAGGGGAGCATAGTCTTCAACTGTGACCTGTTATCAAAGTGTTCCTCTGATAGTTCTCAGGGGAGCATAGTCTTCAACTGTGACCTGTTATCAAAGTGTCCCTCTGTTAGTTCTCAGGGGAGCATAGTCTTCAACTGTGACCTGTTATCAAAGTGTCCCTCTGTTAGTTCTCAGGGGAGTATAGTCTTCAACTGTGACCTGTTATCAAAGTGACCCTCTGTTAGTTCTCAGGGGAGCATAGTCTTCAACTGTGACCTGTTATCAAAGTGACCCTCTGTTAGTTCTCAGGGGAGCATATAGTCTTCAACTGTGACCTGTTATCAAAGTGACCCTCTGTTAGTTCTCAGGGGAGCATAGTCTTCAACTGTGACCTATTATCAAAGTGTCCCTCTGTTAGTTCTCAGGGGAGCATAGTCTTCAACTGTGACCTGTTATCAAAGTGTCCCTCTGTTAACTATCAGGGGAGCATAGTCTTCAACTGTGACCTGTTATCAAAGTGTCCCTCAGTTAACTATCAGGGGAGCATAGTCTTCAACTGTGACCTGTTATTAAAGTGTCCCTGTTAACTATCAGGGGAGCATAGTCTTCAACTGTGACCTGTTATCAAAGTGTTCCTCTGTTAGTTCTCAGGGGAGCATAGTCTTCAACTGTGACCTGTTATCAAAGTGTCCCTCTGTTAACTATCAGGGGAGCATAGTCTTCAACTGTGACCTGTTATCAAAGTGTCCCTCTGTTAACTATCAGGGGAGCATAGTCTTCAACTGTGACCTGTTATCAAAGTGTCCCTCAGTTAACTATCAGGGGAGCATAGTCTTCAACTGTGACCTGTTATTAAAGTGTCCCTGTTAACTATCAGGGGAGCATAGTCTTCAACTGTGACCTGTTATCAAAGTGTTCCTCTGTTAGTTCTCAGGGGAGCATAGTCTTCAACTGTGACCTGTTATCAAAGTGTCCCTCTGTTAACTATCAGGGGAGCATAGTCTTCAACTGTGACCTGTTATCAAAGTGTCCCTCTGTTAGTTCTCAGGGGAGCATAGTCTTCAACTGTGACCTGTTATCAAAGTGTCCCTCTGTTAACTATCAGGGGAGCATAGTCTTCCATATCTCACTGGTAGACATGCTGACATTTTAACATTATATGGGGAAAAGACAGAAAGAGAGAGAGGATAGGGAGTCAGAGATACAATGAGAGAGAAAGAGAGAGAGAGAGAGAGAGAGAGAGAGAGAGAGAGAGAGAGAGAGAGAGTCAGATAGAGAGAGACACTTGAGATGGAGAGCGAGAGCTCCATCCGTTTTAAAGGGCTTGAATCGTGTGGTAATAACCTGGGATTTACTGGTAGAAAAAAAAGGTAAACTATGAATTTCTCCAGAAAATGTTGATACGACAAAACATTCATCAACATAATCAAAAAAGTATTACATTTTTAAACAGTATCAATTAATTGCATTTGATCATGCAAGTTTACTAAAAATAAAGGCCTAGTGTAGGTAATTATTCAGGTTATTAATCACCCAAAAAAATATCGGTACTGAACACACATTCCACCAAACATAGAATATGCAAATGTTAATATTAAAATATTTTTATTCACATGAATAATTATCTGATATGAGCTACACTCCAAATACAGTAAGTATGTTTGAAGTGCTAAACAATGTTTTAATTAATACATAACTGCTATACATGAAACTGGTGACAAGTAATATTTACAGTTTATCACATTTGCTGGCACTTGCTGAACACTTGCCATAAACCCAAATAAAACTCCATCATTTTGACTAATTGAAGTCAGTATGTTGGCCTCATAAAGAATTGTCTGCAAGTTAAGTGTGTTTTCACAGATTTCAATGCCGACTATTAATTCCTCTTTAGGAGACGGACGGACGTGATCACTATAAGCGACTCCCCTGTACTTCAAAATGTCTAGGCCATTATTATTCATTTATTAAATACATTTAACAGCATTTATTGAATACAAATGGTAAGGCACTCACCAATGTCCCTTACTTCCTCTAGGTTTCTCTCTGCATAACCTGAACAATACAATAAGATACAACTTACTGGGCACGAGCCCTTCTCGAGACAGTAACTATAAAATACAACTTACTGGGCACGAGCCCTTCTCGAGACAGTAACTATAAGATACAACTTACTGGGCACGAGCCCTTCTCGAGACAGTAACTATAAGATACAACTTACTGGGCACGAGCCCTTCTCGAGACAGACATTAATTAAATCTACAAATACACATACATTAAACATCACACAACCCGTGTGAACAAGAAAGACAGAACCTATTCCCAAGCCTGACACCCCACCCCAGCCAAATTGGTCTTACTTAAACAAAGCTACATGTAGCTGTAGGTGGCTAGCCAAATAACTGAAATATGGGAAATACAGTATTTGATTTACCATTTGCCTCCTCATCAAAGAGGCAGAGTTTTTTCGTGGAAGGTGAAGACAAGGAAGTCGCAGGAGTTAATGGACGTTTTAAAAAGTGTCTTTGTTGCGTTCGCTGGTTCTACAGGATGGGATTATGAGGTTGGGTAATTCTACTGGGATTATGAGGTTGGGTAGTTCTACGGGGATTATGAGGTTGGGTAAATCTACTGGGATTAGGAGGTTGGGTAGTTCTACTGGGATTATGAGGTTGGGTAGTTCTACTGGGATTAGGAGGTTGGGTAGTTCTACTGGGATTATGAGGTTGGGTAAATCTACTGGGATTAGGAGGTTGGGTAGTTCTACTGGGATTATGATGTTGGGTAGTTCTACTGGGATTATGAGGTTGGGTAGTTCTACTGGGATTATGAGGTTGGGTAGTTCTACTGGGATTATGAGGTTGGGTAGTTCTACTGGGATTATGATTATTATTATGGATAGATTAATCAGTGCATGCGCAGGCGAACATAACGAGCATTACTAGCGTGCCTGAGCAATGCTGGGAACGCGGTAATAAGTAGGTAAATAACAATTTATTGAATGAAAAGGTGAGTAAACGCTATTTCACAAATAAAAAGGTCCGTAAACAGAGTCAACTTGACCAGCGATAAAATAGCAAGCAGGAATGAGTTGACGGAGAATCCACGCATCAGGCAGACTCTCACTCTCTCTCTGCGCCAAAATTGACATCAGGTCTCTCACGCACATAGCAACCGTCTACCTGTTTCTCTACAGATAACATTTTAGACACATAGCAACCGTCTACCTGCTTCTCTACAGATAACATTTAAGACGCATAACAACCGTCTACCTGCTTCTCTACCGATAACATTTTAGAGTCGCACGGCGAAATGGACGGTCAGAAAAGGAAAGTTGGAGCAGAGAGGGAGAGAATAAAAAAGAGAAAGGCCCTTGCCACAGACGCAGCTAAATGCTGCAAAATAAGAGACATGTTTGCCAGTAAGGGACCAGGTCAGTCAAAAACACTAGCTAAAACATACACACCCACAACTAAATACCTGGTGGCTTTACCTCACCAACCATCTGCTCTTTATAATATGTACACAGCTGCTATCCACTGACAAGCTAAACAATGACCAGCTATAAAAAGATACAGGGGAGAGACCTACATTTAAACAACACAACAGACAGTACTGAAAATAAGCTTTGGCCCAGCAGTAGCTTAACAAACACACTAGTGAATTGGATTCAAAGAGAGGTTCCATTTGTTTTAACCTATAAATTGGGACAATAAGCACTTGAAAAGAGGGACCATCCTACTAATAACCCTAGGAATAGCTATTGAATCTGTCTGTATCAGTGATTCTCATCGAAGCCCCAATTCAACAGACTGTGAGAATGATCAACACAGGAAGTCTGAAATAATAACAACAGTTCAATGGTTCAATGGGAATTTTCTCCTGTAACAACTGTTCCTCCATTATGTTTTATAGATTAATATTAACTCTAATTAGTCTTAACATAATCTTTAAGATGTAACATCTTCTGTTGGATGTGAATTATTATGTCACCCTCTCAGAACCTTCCTGTTTTGATCCTTCATGAAGTGTTAACATCCTCGCTGGCAGCCATGTGATGTAACTGGAGTTTATCATAAACTGTTGTCAGGTTAGGGTTGTCTGTACGAGACTCCAGTCCTTGTATACCTGTTTGATCCTCCTAGACAGGGAGAGAGAGAGAGAGAGAGAGAGATGGAGGGAGGGAAGGATTGAGAGAGACAAGGAAAAGGGGTGGGGGTGGGGGGAGGGAGGAGGTGTAGGAAAGCAAAAAATAAAAAATCAGTCAATTTAAATAAATGAAATAGGCCCTAATCTATGGGTTTCACAGCATAGGTGGGAGCCAGGCCCAGACAATCAGAATGAGTCTTTCAACACAATAGGGCTTTATTACAGACAGAAATGACCATGCTGCTTAATCAGCTTCTTGATATGCCACACCTGTCAGGTGGATGGATTATCTTGGCAAAGGAGAAATGCTCACTAACACGGATGGAAACTAATTTATGCAGAACAATTTGAGAGCATATGCAACATTTCTGGGATCTTTTATTTCAGCTCATTAAACATATGGGCTCCCGAGTGGCGCAGCGGTCTACAAATAGGACCAACACTTCACATGTTGCATTTATATTTTAGTTCAGTGTATATTCAATATGTGCTGTGTGGCTTCTCATGTACAACCCAACCATATCATATGGGCAACACTGGTTACAATGACATCAGACCGGTTATTAAACTCAGGTGGTCTGTACAACTCAAGACCACATTAACCCACTGGTACAGAGATAAAGCCTACAGTTGTAGCCATGAGGACTGTAAAAGCTGCTGTATTACGTCTCCTATGTTTATCAGCCTGTAGCATTATTACTAACCTGGTTATCTGCTGGTTTAATGTGAGGTATCTCTGCATACTGAATGTCATCTTGCTTTCTTCCTGGTGAATCTATAAAGGTAAATAAAGGAAATGAAATATACAGTGTGGCTGGGAGGAACTGACAGATATGCACAAATGCTGACCTCCAGGACAGGTTCTGCAAACACTAAGGACTCATGTTACTATGGATACCTGTGTCTGTGCTAGCGGTCTTTTTGGCGCCAGAGAAGCTATAAAGTACTGATTGTCAGAGTGTGTACCTTCTGCTTTTTCAACATTTAGAAAAGTTGTCTGAGATAATGACACTGTCTGACCAAGCAGAGGAAGTGTGGAAGATATTAACTTCATTTGACCTGCATCAGTTGTTCAGGCAAACATGTAAAATAATTGATTGTAAAAAATAAATAAATAAAGTGAGAGACCTCACACCTCTAAAAGATGAATACCTGCCTTGTGAAGGTTCATGTCACCTCTTCTTCAGATAGATTGCAACTCCAACCAAGACAATTAAAAAGCTGATTACAGCAATAATAAGCGTAACCCGAGTCCTCTCACCACTGTCTGAAATAAATAAAACACATGGAAACTATTTTGGTAAAATATGTTTTGAATGAGTTCAACTACAATTTAGTTTCATTTGGTAATTGCTATTTTCTGGATGGTTTTAATTCAAACTGTCTCTAACCTGCCTCCTTAAGATGACCATCTTCACTGCAACATGTTGGGACATGAACTGTCTCATGGCTGACAGGGTTAGCAGCCACACAGCTGTAGGTGGGGTTGTAGTCCTTTCTCTCTACCTCCAAACGGAGGTTGGTGGTGAGATCAGGACTGCTGGTCTGGTTTAGTTGTTCCTCTCCCCTGTATGAGGTCAAGGTCACCTCTTTTTCATTGTCCACAGAACACACCACACTACAGGAGCTGCTGTCACACTCTGTCACCTGAGGTTTGGAAACAACATCTGGAAGACAAATAGTAAATACATTGGAGGAATGGAACTTAGAGTTGATGCTTTTGTAATATACAACACACACACACACACACACACACACACACACACACACACACTTACTGTATACAGTGAGCTCAAATTTGATTTTTTTTCCTCCATCTGTATTCTCCACAGTATAAACCCCAGCATCGTCTATCTGAAGGTCTGACAGAGTGAAGTATCTTGTAACAATGTTCAAGTGGACGCGGTTTTCAAATCTATTCTCAAGGGTGATTTTGCCTTTTTTACCAGGGTACACATTTGTAATAGTGCCAAGGTCTCCATACCCTAAATTGGCAGACTTGATCACCCTCTCTGGAAAAGAGAAAGACTGTCCCACAATGCCTTTCACCTGCTGAGTCTCAGACTGGACTGTTTGCTGGGAAGCACAGAGTACTGTGGAAAGAGAGAGACTCAATATCAACACAATGAGTGCATTTTAGGGGGACTGTAAAACAGTCGCACACTAAATCTCACAATACTAAGTGTTTAACATGTCAGTAACCACATCCATATGATAATACGATCTGATGCCAGACTGCACTGAAGATGACAATGACATTCAATCATTAGTTGATTTTTGCCTCATGTCTACAATGTAGTCGTCTGGAATAACACTACTGACTTGAGTATCACAGTTCTTAGTTATTTACAGGCCTAATGTGATGGTTTTATTTTATTTGTGGGTAAATTTGTTTGATAAATATGATAACTCAACTGGATAGCTAACGAGCTAACAGTTGTTGACACGTTGCTAGGGAGTTGCTAAGAGTTTCTCTGCTGCATCCGTAGTTATAAATTACGTGGTTAACTGTGTGGATAAAAGTCAACATTGAGCTGCTATCTTCATTGACCTGTCAAAGGCTTTCGATATTGTCCATCCCTCACTTGCTAATTCAGAGGCTTTGCTTAATTGGCCTGGACCAGGCTGCATGTAACTGTTTTAAAAACGACGGTTTTCATCACAGATCTCTCTGTACTTTGCTCCGTTCATATTTCCCTCGATCCTGACAAGTCTCCCAGTCCCTGCTGCTGAAAATCATCCCCAAAGGATGATGCTGCCACCACCATGCTACACGGTAGGGATGCTGCCAGGTTTCCTCCAGACATGACACTTGGCATTCAGGCCAAAGAGTTCAATCTTGTTTTCATCAGACCAGAGAATCTTGTTTCTCATGGTCTGAGAGTCCTTTAGGTGCCTTTTGGCAAACTCCAAGCAGGATGTCATGTGCCATTTACTGAGGAGTGGCTTCCGTCTGGCCACTCTACCATAAAGGCCTGATTGGTGGAGTGCTGTAGAGATGTTTGTCCTTCTGGAAGGTTCTCCCATTTCCACAGATGAACTCTGGAGCTCTGTCAGAGTGACCATCAGGTTCTTGGTCACCTCCCTGACCAAGGCCCTTCTCCCCTGATTGCTCAGTTTGGCCCTAGGAAGAGTCTTGGTGGTTCCAAACTAATTCCATTTAAGAATGATGGAGGCCACTGTGTTCTTGGGGACCTTCAATGCTTCAGAAATGTTTTGCTACCCTTCCCCAGATCTGTGCCTCGACACAATCCTGTCTCGGAGCTCTACGGATAATTCCTTCGACCTCATGGCTTGGTTTTTGCTCTGACATGCACTGTCAAATGTGGGAACTTAAATAGACAGGTGTGTGCCTTTTCAAATCATGTCCAATCAATTGTTGTAGAAACACCTAAAGGATGATCAATGTAAACAGGAAGTTTTTTTATTTTTAATATATTCGCAAACATTTCTACAAACCTGTTTTTGTTTTGTCTTTAAGGGGTATTGTGTCTAGATTGATGAGGGATAAAAACAATTTAATACATTTTAGAATTAGGCTGTAACGTGACAAACTGTGGAAAAAGGGACGGCGTCTGAATACTTTCTGAATGCACTGTATATCAACAACCCTGCATTAACAACACAACCTTTCTCTTTTTAAAGAAAACAACCCAACTAAGTGACCCAATGCCTGCAAACCATCCAAACAACCCAGCATTTCTTAATGTAGGCAGTTCTAGTTTAGAAAAACGATCAGAAGTGACAGTTACAGGGATGGTAAAAAAACAGCTTGATTGCCATAGCAACATTAGGTTAAACTGGGCAGAAGGAAGTTGTGCTTCAAATACAGCAGTTCTGAAACGTCTTTAATTGAGCCTCCCATTCTCCTTAATTGCCTCAACACATTACGGAAAGAGATCAGTTGTATAGGAAGTAATTTCTGGAGACAGGACGTCTGGATACTGGACAGCCAATAAATTGGCAGATGCAAACAGATCCTCATCTTTAGCAGATAACAAAAATTATGCAGAAAAGCTAATCCATGCTTTTGTCACTTCTAGATTAGACTAATGCAATGCTCTAGTCTCCGGCTACCCGGATAAAGCACCAAATAAACTTCAATTAGTGCTAAACACGGCTGCTAGAATCCTGACTAGAACCAAAAGATGTATCACATTACTCCCATGCTAGCCTCTCTACACTGGCTTCCTGTTAAGGCTAGGGCTGATTTCAAGGTTTTACTGCTAACCTACAAAGCCTTACATTGGTCCTGCCGTACATACCTACCTTTCCTAGACTCCGGGCTTCTACATCTGCATTGCTTGCTGATTGGGGTTTTAGGCTGGGTTTCTGTATAGCACTTTGTGACATTGGCTGATGTAAAAAGGGCTTCATAAATAAATTTCATTGATTGATTGTACAACAGTCCTTGAAAAAAATTGGTTGTTTGCAATTTTGTTAATCCTCGTCAACCAGTGTTTGAGTTCAGTTGCAACATCAACAGCTCGCTATCTCTGGCTGCGCGATGGACATATAATGCACAACGTCTCAGAAAAGACTGTTTGGGACCTACAACCTGGACCCACAGGCCGTGGTGAAAACATTTGCACACTAAAAAGGAGGTCTTCTGGACAGGGGAGTCTCAAGTTGGATTTAATAACATTTATTGCAGCCCATTTGTGTAGAGTATTAGCCAGACAAAACACACTGAGTTAAACAATCAATAGTGGGTCAATTTATCCTCCAGCCGACTACTTTATTTACTCATCGTTAGGCTATTTGATGTGTAATGTTTATAAAATGTTTATAAATAGCAGCTAAATGCGGTATATACTGTAGCTATTGTACTGTCCTCCTTAAGGTGTATGCAAACGTAGTTTGACAGCCAGCCAAACTCCAATCAAGAACTGAACCAGAGTCAGGGATAGGCTTTCCATAAACCTCCAGTTTTATAGTTGAAACGGTGTAAAACTGGAACAATACAGAAAAATGACATTATTTGAGCAGCTCAGACTTCATATATAAATATAAATGCACAACAGAGTCTAACCGATGTTTCATAGTCGCACAGTGAACAATACAATACTCGACCAACACTGTACATAGAAAAGCTACACATCCTACTTGAATATTGTTCTAAACAGGATTAGTGTCTAAATAACAAGAAAGATAACTTAAGTCTGGCGTCTGAAAGAGGACCTCTAATAATTCACGTTATTTAGACAAGCAAACCCTCAGCCTCCTTTGGCTAAAAGTAGTATGACCTCTGAGAGGTCGCAGGAACTTCTTAGTGGCTCCCCTGAGCAGTAATCTTGAGTCCCACTTTGCGCACCTTACTGTCACTGCTGGTGAAGGTGGAAGTGACCAGTGCCATGGGCCACTCGTTGCAGGTGACTTGATTGTCTTTTTAGAGCCGAGATCTCCCTGTTGTAGGTTGCGGTGAGCTTGGTTAGGCTTGTACAGGAACGCTGGTCCGGTGAACCATGATTTACTGGTGAGCTCGGAAGCATGAACCAACCATGAGGCGTGGTCGGCGGGATTGTGTTCTGTGGGCACGTAGTGCCACTGCTTCAGGCGTGTTGATTGACGGTTGCGTTGGACTCTGTTGTGCACATACATGTAGAAGCGCTTAGTCTCATTGTATATGTATCCCATGACTACTTTACTGTCGCAGTAGAAGTTTACGATGTCTGGTTTGAGGTCTATATCGTCTAGGATGAACTCTGCCATTTCTACTGCCAACACTAGTTCGAGGTGGTAGGCTTAGACTGAGGGGTTAACTTGGCTTTTCCCCGAAACAAAGAATTTCACTGTATGGTCTACACCTGTTGATTCGGCGCATGTGACAAATACAACTAGATTTGATTTGATTCCCTTTGTCCATCTTCATCAGTGGCACTGATGTACGTCACTGCACCGATGGCTTTATTGGAAGCATCTGAAAAGTTCTAAGTGTAGGTGTTCGGGATATGGAGCTGCTTCAGATCCTGTAGTGAGTCCCTCCATGCTTCCCATTCTTTCAGCTTTTCTAAAGGGAGTGGTGAATCCCAATCACAAGTGTCTGAGGAGAGTTCCCTACGTATGGCTCAGCCCTGTATGGTTACTGGAGCTAACAGGCAGAGGGTCGAAGAGGCTGTTTGCTGTTGACAGGATGCCACGTCGTGTGAATGGTTTGCTGCTGACCGATACTCCGTGAAGGTGTCTGTTACTATTTCCCAGCATTCCATGTGTTGCATGGGTGTGGTTTCTCCTCCGAGGCCTAACTCTTTTACGCCCTTGGCATGGTCTTCTGGGGACAATGCCTCCATCACACTGTTTGATGCAATCTTTTGCAGTGGTGGGTTTGACTCCGCGAGGGAATCTTGTGTTCTCCGTAGCAGGTCGATGGAATCTGGGTCTGTGGGTAGAGACTTGAGTACATCATCCACGAACTGTGTGTCAGCTCCGTGGTCTTGCTCACGAAACACACTGCATGTAACAAACAGTTACATGACCTACAGCATGGTCAAGCAAGTTAATGTTTCTGACATTTTCGGACTACTAAACAACTATTGATTTAGAACCACGGAGACTTACCACAAGTTCCAAAGAAAACTGGCTACATATTGAACTTCCATCCTCTCAGGCCAGCTAGTTAACGTTAGCCTATAGGCCTACTACATTTAGCTGCATGTTGAACTTCCATCCTCTCAGGCCAGCTAGTTAACGTTAGCCTATAGGCCTACTACATCTAGCTACATGTTGAACTTCCATCCTCTCAGGCCAGCTAATTAACGTTAGCCTATAGGCCTACTACATCTAGCTACATGTTGAACTTCCATCCTCTCAGGCCAGCTAGTTAACGTTAGCCTATAGGCCTACTACATCTAGCTACATGTTGAACTTCCATCCTCTCAGGCCAGCTAGTTAACGTTAGCCTATAGGCCTACTACATCTAGCTACATGTTGAACTTCCATTCTCTCAGGCCAGCTAGTTAACGTTAGCCTATAGGCCTACTACATCTAGCTACATGTTGAACTTCCATCCTCTCAGTCCAGGGACACAATGTATGAATTAATGGTTGGATCAGAATCACTGTTATAATCATTAGCCAGTACGGAGAATTAGGCTAAATTAAACCACAAGTCCTAATCCCTATCTCCATCCATGGCTACTTTAGGAAAGGGATGATTTTAGCTAGCTAGCTAGCTAGCCACCGGAGTACAAAGACACAATGAGATGCAACATCTCAAGACGAAAGATAGGCCTACATTATTTTTTTTCCTGTTCATTCTTTTGGGGAAGCTTGTCTTCCCTTGGTATCCATGAATACACATCCGTTGATATTCTAAAATGTTTTATTGGAAGCTGATTATTATGATGTTGCATAAAACATTTATTTTACAATCAGCAATGAATGAATTTCCAAAAAGTAGGTCCCTAATTTCACTGTATATACAAAAGTATTATTTCAGCCACACCCGTTGTTGACAGGTGTTTAAAATCGAGCAAACAGACATGCAACTCCATAGACAAACATTGACAGTAAAATGGCCTTACTGAAGAGCTCAGTGCCTTTCAACATGGCACGGTCATAGGGTGTCACCTTTCCAACAAGTCAGTTCATCAAATTTCAGCCCTGCTAGATCTGCCCCGGTCAACTGTAAGTGCTGTTATTGTGAAGTGGAAACTTCTAGGAGGAACAACGGCTCAGCCGCAAAGTGGTAGGCCACACAAGCTCACAGAACGATAAGTGCTGAAGCACGTAGTGTGTAAAAATCGCGTGTCCTCGGCTGCAACACTCACTTCCAAACTGCCTCTGGAAGCAACGTCAGCACAATAACGGTTTGGGGAAGGCCCTTTCCTGTTTCAGCATGACAATGCCCCCGTGCACAAAGCGAGGTCCATGCAGAAATGATTTGTCGAAATCGGTGTGGAAGAACTTGACTGGCCTACACAGAGCCCTGACCTCAACCCCATCAAACACCTTTGGGATGAATTGGAACGCCGACTGCGAGCCAGGCCTACTGCCCAATATCAATGCCCGACCTCACAATTGCTTGTGGCTGAATGGAAATAAGTCCCCGCAGAAATGTTCCAACATCTAGTGGAAAGCCTTCCCAGAAGAGTGGAGGCTGTTATAGCAGCAAAAGGGAGGGACCAACTCCATATTAATGGCCATTATTTTGGAATGAAAATGTTCGACGAGCAGGTGTCCACATACTTTTGGTTATGTAGTGTAGCTCTTATTGCTCTTGAATGTCTTCATTCTCAGTTAAGACGTTCAAGCGAGACACTTCCACCCTAAAAACAACAGCTGTACCACGCTAAGAAATTCATCTTGAGTCACAGAACAGCATGACCAGTGACCAGACCATTTCCTTTTTAACAAAGTACATCGCCTGTTCCAACGACCTACTTCTCGCTCTTCCATCCATCTACAGTTTGTGACAGACAGTCACTGATCAGATAATCACAGGAAACCACCAACATTTCCTGTTTAGAGGGGAACATTCTAATGTCCCATTCGAGTTTGAGTGTTCATTTTACCTAATGATATTTAGATGTTGATATCCATAAAATGATAAAAAATGTATTTTGTCCAGTGTCCTTCAAAGATTCAACATGGTTGAGGAAATTCCCAAGTCCCAACACCATAAAGCTGCTTATTTTATTATCACATAAATAGTCGTTAGGCACTGTGAGCCTAAACAAAGTGAGTCTGTGAGCTCTGTCAGTTGGCAAATGTTATGCAATTTAGTTTCAAATTATCTCAGTCTAAGATAATTATAAAAGGTTTTCAGCCTGTTGTTTCCAAAATATTATTAATCTCTCATATAAATTAGTCTATGAATCAATTAAATATTGGCATACTCTGTAGTTGGTGTATAGATTGCTAACTTTTATAGCCGACACCTCTTTCTTCCCATGAAAGAACTCTGTTTCAGAACCTACGCTCTGTCGTCTTCTATCCCTTACTGTAAATATTTGTTTAATGCTCAGACAGGATACAGGATGTCTCTCCAGAGAGAGGAATGTAATTTTGGAATGAGTCTTAGCGATAAGGAACACACTGTTTAAATGTGGCACTGTTTAATTATTTCACATGTACAAACTTGACCATACGGCTGCTAGTCTAGGCTCCCTTATGAGGAGACACAACAAACGTGAAAACAAATACATATATACATATATATGTGAGAAAAAAATATATATATATTAGCCTACTAATATTAAATTAGTAATATTTAATAATACTAATATTAAATGAACTATGAAAATCTGTGATGAGATGATGAACATTGTGGTGATAGCCTCCCTAGTGTGGCATGTTCTTCAGCACAAGGGAGCCTCCAGGCTACACATTCCAGGCACTTGATAATAAAGGACGCATACGGTATAAGCCTAATATCATTCTGTGTTTATGTCTCACCCACACATACTCACATACCAAAGTCCTGTTCATTCAGGATAAATATACGTGTCAGCAGAGTCATGGTAAAAAAACAGTAAAAAAAAAACTGGCAACGTTTGAGGGGGTTTCTGAAGCTATTGAACTAAGTATATGTTGCTCTCTAGAGTGTATAAAAATAACTGATGATTTAAGCATATGTACTTCGGATGTTGTCCATATTGATCATGTCCCTGCTTGCAAATTGGGTCTGTGCTCTACGCACTACAGACTCTAGGCTGCTAGTCTAGGCTCCCTTGTCAGGAAATACAACAATCGTACAAAAATAAACCTACATTATTTTTTAAAGTTATTAATTAAAACATAGAACATTTAAAAAAAATAACAATATTAGCCTACTTATCTATCATCTCCCACATACACTGTTAGTAAGTGCAGCAAATCAGTAACAACAAAATAAACATACCATCAATGACAAAATACAGCAGCATGAAGGTCAGTCTGGCCAGCCTTCTCCATCCCAACAAATGGTTCATTGTTCTAAAGCTTGAGCTGTTCAGTGGTGTTCACTGTGAAGAACCAGACAGATGTGACCTACAGCTCTGAGCTCATTACACTATAATACCCATCCCTCTTGAGATAAAGAGAGCTTGTTGTGTAGTGAGGAACCAGAGTGTAGGTTGTTAAAGAGCTCTTTCTAGTGGAGAACATAGAGAATTTCACTGTGAACTGTTAGCAGTTGGCATTACCTTGTATGGTAGCCTTCTATGTTTTACTAGGTAGGTAGGTAGGTAGGTAGGTAGGTAGGTAGGTAGGTAGGTAGGTAGGTAGGTAGGTAGGTAGGTCGGTCGGTCGGTCGGTCGGTCGGTCGGTCGGTAGGTAGGTAGGTAGGTAAGTAGGTAGGTAGGTAGGTAGGTAGGTAGGTAGGTAGGTAGGTAGGTAGGTAGGTAGGTAGGTAGGTAGGTAGGTAGGTAGGTAGGTAGGTAGGTAGGTAGGTAGGTAGGTAGGTAGGTAGGTAGGTAGGTAGGTAGGTAGGTAGGTAGGTAGGTAGGTAGGTAGGTAGGTAGGTAGGTAGGATAGATAGATAGATAGATAGATAGGTACTTTATTGATCCCCCGGGGGGGAAATTTCATTATCAAGCAGCTACAACAAAAACACAGGGCAGGTGCAAAATGCCACAACGAAAGTACACAAAAGACAGATACACGGTACATGATACATAGAGCGGCAGTATGAAAAAGTATAGAAATACAGGATATCTGGAGTGCAAAAAAAAAGCTATAAAAGGACATTGCATAGTATGAGTGGTTGGCTGAATATGTACACTATACATTGGTGGATGTTGGATGGTTAACTATACTATACAGGTTGATGGCAGAGAAATACTTCAGTAGCTAATGCGTATGATATGAGCGAGGGTAATAATAGTTTACTTAATAGACAGACTGGGTAAATGAACAGGTAGGTGAAAATTTTGCATGGTTAAATTAGCTGTACAGTTAGGTATACAGTTATATTTACAGATAAGTGAATACTTGCATGTTTACACAAACTGTACAGGTAAATGACAGGAAGAGATACTTTAATAGCTAAATGTGTGTATGATATCATTGGGGTAATAATAGTAATTCCCTTAAAATACAGTCCTTAGTGCGCAGGGTTTAATTACAGACAACTGCACTTATTGCACATTTGATATACTAAAAGCAATGAGAAAAGGTGCAACTGGCAGGATACTAATATGCATTCCCGAGTGAATGCCTAGGTCCAATAATTACTTACAATATTGCATGTGATATAATATAACAACTGTACATGGGTATGTATATACAGGTAGGTAGGTAGGTAGGTAGGTAGGTAGGTAGGTAGGTAGGTAGGTAGGTAGGTAGGTAGGTAGGTAGGTAGGTAGGTAGGTAGGTAGGTAGGTAGGTAGGTAGGTAGGTAGGTAGGTCGGTCGGTCGGTCGGTCGGTCGGTCGGTCGGTAGGAAGGTACTTCATTGATCCCAGAGGGGAAATTTCTTCGTCAAGCAGCTACGAAAAAACACAGGGCAGGTGCAACATGCCAGAACGAAAATACACAAAAGACAGATACATGATACATGATACATGATACATAGAGCGGCAGTATGAAAAAGTATAAAGATACAAGAAGTCTGGAGTAATTTAGGGTAATAATAGTAATTCCCTTAAAATACAGTCCTTAGTGCGCAGGGTTTAATTACAGATAAATGCACGTTTTGCACATTCGATATACTAAAAGCAATGAAAAAAGATACAACTGACAGGATAGTAATATGTATTCCTACATTACCTTGTATGTATGTACAGTCGTGGTCAAAGTTTTGAGAATGACACAAGTATTGGTCTCCACAAAGTTTGCTTCCTCAGTGTTGATGATGGCAATTTGCATATACTTTAGAATGTCATGAAGAGTGATCAGATGAATTGCAATTTAATTGCAAAGTCCCTCTTTGCCATGAAAATGAACTTAATCCCCCAAAAACATTCCACTGCATTTCAGCTACAAAAGGACCAGCTGCCATCATGTCAGTGATTGTCTCGTTAACACAGGTAAGAGTGTTGACGAGGACAAGGCTGGAGATCACTCTGTCATGCTGATTGAGTCAGAATAACAGACTGGAAGCTTTAAAATGAGGGTGGTGCTTGAAATCATTGTTCTTCCTCAGTCAACCATGGTTACCTGCAAGGAAACACGTGCCGTCATCATTGCTTTGCACAAAAAGACCTTCACAGGCAAGGATATTGCTGATAGTAAGATTGCACCTAAATCAACCATTTATCGGATCATCAAGAACTTCAAGGAGAGAGGTTCAATTGTGGTGAAGAAGGCGTCAGGGCGCCCAAGAAAGTCCAGCAAGCGCCAGGAACGTCCTCTAAAGTTGATTCAGCTGCGGGATCGGGGCAGCACCAGTGCAGAGCTTGATCAGGAATGGCAGCAGGCAGGTGTGAGTGCATCTGCACTCACAATGAGGCGAAGACTTTTGGAGGATGGCCTGGTGTCAAGAAGGGCACTTCTCTCCAGAAAAAACATCAGGGACAGACTGATATTCTGCAAAAGGTACAGGGATTGGACTGCTGAGGACTGGGGTAGAGTCATTTTCTCTGATGAATCCCCTTTCCGATTGTTTGGGCCATCCGGAAAACACCTTGTCCGGAGAAGACAAGGTGAGCGCTACCATCAGTCCTGTGTCATGCCAACAGTAAAGCATCCTGAGACCATTCATGTGTAGGATTGCTTCTCAGACAAGGGAGTGGGCTCACTCACAATTTTGCCTAAGAACAAAGCCATGAATAAAGAATGGTACCAACACACCCTCGAGAGCAACTTCTCCCAACCATCCAAGAACAGTTTGGTGACGACCAATGCCTTTTCCAGCATGATGGAGCACCTTGCCATAAGGCAAAAGTGATAACTAAGTGGCTCGGGGAACAAAACATCAACCTTAATCCCATTGAGAACTTGTGGTCGATCCTCGAGAGGCAGGTGGACAAACAAAAACCCACAACTTCTGACAAACTCCAAGCATTGATTATGCAAGAACCTTTGAAGAAACTTTGTGGAGACCAATACTTGTGTCATTCTCAAAACTTTTGACCACGACTGTAGAACTTACAGTGAAATGCTTACTTGCAAGGCCTTCACCAACATTGGAGTTTTAAGAAAAATAAGTGTTGAGTAAAAAATGTATAAGAAAAAAATAAAGTATTGTATACAATAAGATACGATAATACAGCATTTTCCAATCAACCCTGATTTGAAGAGGGACTGGTTACATAATTCATTGGACAACAGCTAGGAACCAATACTATACACATTAAAAAGTGAAATACTGTAGATATGTTATCAAAATGCAAGTCAAGGCTAGAAGCATCAGAACCTATAGACAAAAGAAATGTCTAACCTTGAATATGACTGGTCAAAGTGGTAAGAAGAGGAGAGCCATCTATTTTATAGGACACTGCTGTGGTCCTAACAGTCTAAACATGGCTGAGGGCAATAAAACATTATGTCCACTAGAAGGAAGCAAAGGGACGTCTCACGACTCTACAGGAAAGGTGAGAAATCCATATCTTCATTTAAACCAGGGTATTTAGTGGCCTGTAGTTTGTAACTCCAAAAGCTTTCTCTTTGGTTTAGATGTTTAAGACAGTCCCCTTTTCTAATTGAGGCTGGAACATGATCAATACTCATAGCTTATAGGGAGGCAGGGTTGCCATGGTGTCAGGATTTCCATGGTGTTTTTTTTGTAGATTTCAATTCACCCCAGAATAATTTCTTAGTGTGGCTCTGTGGTTGAGAGGGTAAAATTCCAATGAAATGTACCATCTTACTGCCTGTGGTGAAGGGGACTGAGAGAATGGTTTGTGGTTTCAGCTCTCTTCCTTGAGAGAAGCTGTGCAGAGAAAGAGGAAGGTACCACATCTTCCATACAAGGAGAATGAGAGCGAAGGAACCATATAGGCTACTGACCTCAGAGAGAACAAATAAGCAATAACCACACGCTGACATAGATGGTATTAGAGAAGCGTACATTCACACACACAATATGGGGGTGTTGTGGGGGTTGATGGAGTCTGTGTACGTTGACACTCGTTCATTTTGATACATGTATTTGTGTGGTTTTACTTGAGCTACAGTAACCACAACGCTCCCACTCTCTGTGTGTGAGTGTTGTTTAGAGACTAACATCAGGGCCTTATTCAAAGAACCTTGCAGAGTGATGTACAGAAGATGTGTCTGTACAGTATGTTCTATACAGCACATTTCTATCAGGACCTCACCATGCTCATAGAAAGAGACATGCCACTCTGATCTGATAGAGGCAACATGTGTAATAACTTTCCAATACAGTGTTCTTTACTGTTTTATTTTGACCTGCATTTATTTGTCTTGACACATGAACTACCATCTACCATTCTATCTAATGGACATGAACATTCAGTAACCATCACTGTAATCTACATAATACCCTGGCCTGATACTCGGGTCTTCAGGCAGTTTTCCTTTCTATCTGTTGTATCATATTTCATAGGCTGTTTTAAAATATGATGTATTAGATAAGCAGCAGTGCCTTCAGAAAGTATTCACCCCTCTTGACTTTTTCCACATTTTGATGTGTTACAGCCTGAATTTAAAATGGTGTCACTGGCCTGTGTTAGCAGGTTAGCTACTGTACAAAGCTACTTAAACTATTTGCTGCCAGTCAAACTGCTATCATTGTCTGACCACCCAGTTTCTTGACAATTTCTCGCATGGAAAAGCCTTCATTTCTCAGAACAAGAATAGACTGACGAGTTTCAGAAGAAAGTTCTTTGTTTCTGGCCATTTTGAGCCTGTAATCGAACCCACTAATGCTGATGCTCCAGATACTCAACTAGTCTAAAGAAGGCCAGTTTTATTGCTTCTTTAATCAGCACAACAGTTTTCAGCTGTGCTAAAATCATTGCAAAAGGCTTTTCTAATGTTCAATTAGCCTTTTAATGGTGGTATAGCTAACACAACGGGCCATTGGAACACAGGAGTGATGGTTGCTGATAATGGGCCTCTATACGCCTATGTAGATATTCCATTAAAAATCAACAATAGTCATTTTCAACATTAACAATGTCTACACTGTATTTCTGATCAATTTTATGTTATTTTAATGGAATTAAAAAAAGTGCTTTTCTTTCAAAAACAATGACATTTCTAAGTGACCCCAAACTTTTGAACGGTAGTGTACCTCACATTATAGAACATAGAAGGCTAGGGATGTAATCAAACAGTTAAATGTAAAACGACAGTTTCTATTGGTCAAATTCAGGTAGGCCCCTCCCTGTTCCGTTTGCTTCCGTTAAGAAAGGTTTTGCAACAGAATCAGCTGTAATGAATACACCCCAGGGGGCTGCTGGTCTGGTTGAGTTTATTCTCTCCTCTGTACAATGACAAAGTCACATCTGTCTGGTTCTTCACAGTGAACACCACTGAACAGCTCGAGCTTTAGAACAATGGACCATTTGTTGGGATGGAGAAGGTTGGCCAGACTGACCTTCATGCTGCTGTATTTTGTCATTGATGGTATGTTTATTTTGTTGTTACTGATTTACTGCACTAACTAACAGTGTATGTGGGAGATGATAGATAAGTAGGCTAATATTTTTTTAATTTTTTTTAATGTTTTATGTTTTAATTAATAACTTTAAAAAAATAATGTAGGTTTATTTTTGTACGATTGTTGTATTTCCTGACAAGGGAGCCTAGACTAGCAGCCTAGAGTCTGTAGTGCGTAGAGCACAGACACAATGTGAATTTCCCTAATTGCATTCCCAATTTAACCAACTGTTATTGGTTCAGGGACCTCTTCTATCTGATCCGTAGCAATAACTTTTGTATTTTTTTATTTTTTTCAAAACCAGAGACAAAAACATTTTTTGGGTCTGACGCACAATATGGGACAATGAATTTAAGTTGAACTTGGACATCGCCAAATGCGTCATGTTTATATAAACGTGTAATAAAACAAATATAATGCCTAGGCCGGTTGAATTAAACCCTGTCTGTTGAGGTGGACAACAGATCGTAAAACAGTTCACTTTCTCATCCCTAAAAGCATATCAACTGCATGTTTGCTATCCAGCAGCTCACATCAGCAGGATGGGGACCTTTTTATTAGGAGGGACGTCTAACATGGATCGATAAAATAATTATAATGTCCTCTATTTAAATATTAGGCCAATGGGGACATCTATACATTTGGCAGCCAAACACGAGTGATCAGTGCAGCCTTTTATTGTCTAGACTTTTAGGGTGTGAGTGTGAGTTATTTCATTCTCTCTAAATCCATTCTGAAACTTTCCTAAAGTAGACTCCATCTCTTAATAAGAGAAGAGGGACAAATAATATAACTAATGAGGATAAAAACAATTTAATAAATGTAAGAAAATCCAGATTAACAGCATGTTCTCCCAGTCGGTATGAGATAGAACGACGCGACCGCTCCTGTGGAGAAAACAGATGATCTCTGAATTACATCAATTACAGAAAATACACACATCAATATAAATACAAGCAGAAATAAAAACACGGTCATAAAAACAAACCCATTCATCAGTAATAAGATCCTCAATCAGTGTTCTGAATTATCCTACCGTTTCAGAACGTTTTGAAGATTGTTCAACAAATAAGGTTAAAAAAAGCTAAAAATCTGATGTACCTAACTCAGTAGAGACCAGAGGAATGTCCAGGGTTAGCCATCCCTGAGACCGGGTGTGGTAACTGCTATGTCTAAAGTTTAGTAATGATGTTAGGTACGGTGCTAAAACTGTCGCCCGTAATAAAGCACAGTGCGCTATGATAAACTCCATCTAACTGCTTTAATGAAGTAACAGCTGTGTTCAAATAGATGATGTCGCCGTAGTCCAGGACCGATAGAAACGTTGACTGAATAATCTGTTTTCTCCTATTTAACGAGAGGCAGGACCTATTTCTATAGAAGTCCATTTTTATTCTTAACTAACTCATCAATATGCTTTTTAAAAGACATCTTTTTATCTCTCCAGATGCCCATACATTTGCAAGCAGGGACATGATCATTATGGACACCATCCGAAGTACATATGTTTAAATCATCAGTTATTTTTATACACTCTAGAGAATAACATATACTTAGTTGAACCTGCATTCAATACTCAGTTCAGGTCAATAAAGTGTTTCTGTAATACAATGAAGACAGACTGTAGTTCAGATAGAGCCTGGTCAAACGTGGGAGAAATAACATTCACAACAGTATCATAGGCATACAAGTGCATGTTACAATTTTGTTAATGTAAACAGTAAAAAGTACCTGATTCAACACCATCAGTAGATATACATTTTTAACCCAGTTACATGCAGCCTGGTCTTGGCCAATTGAGGAAAGCCTCTGAGTGATCAACAGTATGGAAAGCCTTTGACAGGTCAATGAAGAGGGCAGCTCAATGTTGCCTTTATTCACACAATTAACCACTTCATTTAGAAACTCTTAGCAACTCCCTAGCAACTGTCAACAGCTGTTATCTTGTTCTCTTCTTCTGATGTTATATTCTTAGATCTTCTTTCTTCATCTTTAACTCACTTGTTTTTCTCAAATGTACTCTTCCTCAAAATCATTTGAAATATTATATATAATACTAGATATTAGGAGCTCATGATTTATCCATACAATTAAACACACAATTTATGCACACACTGTTTTAATATATGGCTACTGCAATAGCTGTGTCAAAATAACACAGTTAGTCACTTTTGTAACTGCAGGGATAATGTTATTATGTTGTTTTTACAGTCTTTAATGTCCAACAACTACAAAAAAATTATAATAATGTTGCTCAGAAAACGTGTGTGTACACAGTAGTAGGAGACAGTAGTAGGAGACAGTAGTAGGAGACAGTAGTAGGAGACAGTAGTAGGACACGGTAGTAGGAGACAGTAGTAGGAGACAGTAGTAGGAGACAGTAGTAGGACACAGTAGTAGGAGACAGTAGTAGGACACAGTAGTAGGACACAGTAGTAGGACACAGTAGTAGTACACAGTAGTAGGACACAGTAGTAGGAGACAGTAGTAGGGGACAGTAGTAGGAGACAGTAGTAGGACACAGTAGTAGGACACAGTAGTAGGAGACAGTAGTAGGAGACAGTAGTAGGAGACAGTAGTAGGACACAGTAGTAGGACACAGTAGTAGGACACAGTAGTAGGAGACAGTAGTAGGGGACAGTAGTAGGAGACAGTAGTAGGACACAGTAGTAGGACACAGTAGTAGGAGACAGTAGTAGGAGACAGTAGTAGGACACAGTAGTAGGACACAGTAGTAGGAGACAGTAGGAGACAAATACTGTAGTTACACTCCTAGGCCTACCCTCCCAAGCAACATAGCCTTCCTTTTCCCAGTTTAAATTCACTGTTAGAAATCCAAAGACCCTTATCAGGTCTACACTGATCTGACAACTGTAAGAATTATACGAGTCACAAGTAGACCTTTAGCATTACTGAGGACATTTCTGTTTGCTGCAGTGAAAAGTATTCATTGCAGAGGAAACGTATTTCACCACATAGGCCTGCTTGTGAGACGGTACTCCTGTACGCAGGGCAGAATGTGTGGGGCTGCTTCTCAGCGTGGTCAAACCACTAACGTGACAGAGAAAGGCAGAACACACGATGTGACAGACTGATGGGAAAGGAAACAAGCAGAGACACAGTCACATATTCATACAGACAATGTATACAGTTGACTACAGGAGGACAATACATTATGTTAGTGGGGTTACTGTACAAGCCCAATAATAAGCTGTTGGAACTAGGAGCCAATAAACAGATCAGTGATCTAATGACCTGGGTAACCTAATGCCTAATGGAGCCCACCTGCTGCATACATTAAGCCTATGTCTCCTCAGAGGATGTGACACTGAAACATTTGTTCTACATATCTCAAGGCCTAAAACCATAGCCGCGGGAAGTAGGGGTGCTGAGGGAGCCGAACCCCCTGAAAATTCTGAAGGAAAACAAATATATGTATTTTTTTCACAAAGGTAGTGCATGTTGGGCAAATTTGAAATAATTTAAACTTTTAATTTTGATACTTAAGTATATTTTAGCAATTACATTTATTTTTTATACTTACGTAGATTTAAAACCAAAAACATTTAGACTTTTACTCAAGTAGTATTTTACTGGGTCCCTTTTACTCAACAGTTGGGTACCTTTTCCACCACTGATTATTGATATACATTACTTCTGTCTAGATAATTACATTTGAGTAATTTAGCAGACACTTTTCTACAGGCTACAGCTGCTTACAATCAGAATATTTTTGCAGTGTCCATATGTCCAGAATCCCTTCCTCTTTCCTTCTGCTAGTAGAACAACCATCATGGCCCTGATCTCTGTTTCTGTGTTGTCAACACAAAACCTTGTTCCAACAAATAACACATAAGTTAACGCCTACAATAGTCCTCTATCATGCTGGAATGTTCCTCTGACCCTGAAATTAATATAATACAATCAAGGCTATTTAAGAGTCTGTAGTGGAAATGATGTTGGTTGTAATGAAATGTCTCTGTAAAGCCATGTGCTTTTTCAGTGATTTCCTTTGTGGAAGAACTTCCCTCACTCAGAGAATGCATTTCCATGTGAACTTAATTTCTGACAAAATATTCAACTACTAGTCCTAACAATTATTTCCTGCCCCAACCATCACATTAGGCCTGTAAATAACTAATAACCCGTTCGTGTTTGGCGCCGCCCTGAGTGGTCGCCTGTTAAGCAGCTCCCGTTGTTCGTGCATAAATTGTTGTTTTAGTTCGTTTTTTTCGTCTCTTTTCTTTAGTTTTATTTTTTATTTTGCTACAGTTGAACTATTATAGTTCAGGATTATGGATTTTATGGATGTTATCGCAGCTGAACGTCGACAGGAGTCGTCAACTGTTATTGTTTACAACAGAGCCCAGCTCCTGGATTTAGCCCATGCAGCGCTGCTGCTCCCCAGGGAAAAGTTTGATATTCCGGACGAGTTGAAAAGGCGACGCTGTGGACGCAGGGCGGGATTGAAATGTAAGGCAAAGCGGAGGAGGTTCAAGTACAAGCCGGCTATACCATCTATTATTATGGGCAATGTGAGGTCTCTACATAACAAGATGGATGAGTTGGAGGGACTTGTTCGTGGACAAAGGATTTCTCGGGAAACAAGCCTAATGTTTTTTTCTGAGACTTGGCTGAACGATAACATCCCCATACAGAACGTCACTATCAATGGTTTCCAGACCATCAGAGTGGACAGGGATCGCATCTCTTCCGGTAAGAGTAAGGGTGGTGGGCTGGCTTTATTAGTTAACAACAGATGGTGTCATCCGAACCATATTACTCTTAAGGAAGAGTTTTGTAGCCCGGACAATGAGCTGTTAGCCGTTAGCCTGAGACCCTACTATTTACCGAGGGAATTCACGGCGGCCATTGCTGTTATTGTTTACATCCCGCCCTCTGCTGACGCAAACGCAGCGTGTGACGTCATCCACTCTGTTATCGCGAGGTTACAGACAGCGCATCCCAGTGCTTTCTTTGCCATTTCGAGGGATTTTAACCATGCATCTCTCTCTTCAACGCTGCCCACGTTCAAACAGTTCGTGAAGTGCCCAACCAGGAATAATAAAACTCTGGACTTGTTATATGCTAATGTGAAGGATGCATACATCTCCACTGCACTCCCTCCCCTCGGTAGATCGGATCACAACCTTGTCCACCTCACCCCACTCTACAGGCCTTTGGTCCAACAGCAGCCTGCAACCACCAGGACTATTAGGAGATGGTCCCCGGAGACGAATGAGGCCCTACAGGACTGTTTTGAAACAACAGACTGGGATGTGCTCTGTGAGGCTCATGGGGAGGACATCGATGGACTCACTGACTGCATAACAGACTATATTAATTTTTGTGTAGACAACACTGTACCCACCAGGAAGGTACGCTGTTTCCCAAACAATAAACCCTGGGTCACCAGCGACCTGAAGGCCCTGCTGAATGAGAAGAAGAGGGCCTTCAAGGAGAGGGACAAGGACAAGGACAAATTGAAATGCGTCCAGAGGGAGCTGAAGTTGCGGATTGCTGAGGGGAAGAGAGTGTATAAGGAGAAGATGGAGGACAAGCTGAGGCAGAGCCAGGTGAGAGAGGTGTGGAAGGGTATGAGAAATATCACTGGCTTCAAAAAGTCAAACAGTGGGCAGACGGAGGGGACCCAGGACAGAGCCAATGAGCTGAACCAATTTTTTACCAGGTTTGATACTGGCCCTGTCCACCTCCCCTCCAGCTCCCCAGACCACACACGCTCACGGCTGTCCCACCCCCACTTTGCTCACAGCACCTCTTTCTGCTGAGACAATCAGTGACCCCACCTCCGCCACTGCTCCCCCTGGACTGATCCTCAACACCCCCCTTCCCCTCACCTCCCCACCTGGGCTGGCTTTCACCACCAACCAAGTGAAGAGAGAGCTGGAGATACTACATCAGTGGAAATCGGCTTGGGCTGTGGAAAACATCCTGCCTCGTCCCAGTGCCCAAGAAGGCACACCCCACTAACCTGAATGACTTCAGACCTGTAGCGCTAACATCCCACATCATGAAGACCCTGGAAAGGTTAGTCCTCGCTCACCTCAGACCCCTGGTGTGTTCATCAATGGACCCCCTGCAGTTTGCATACCAGCACAACATCGGGGTGGATGATGCAATCATCTACCTTCTGCAGAGGGCCTACTCTCACCTGGACAACGCAGGTTGCACTGTGAGGGTTATGTTTTTTTACTTCTCCAGTGCCTTCAATACCATTCAGCCCCTGCTACTGGGTGAGAAGATGAGGAGGATGAAAGTGGAAGCACCCTTAGTCTCCTGGGTCACGGACTACCTGACCGGTAGGCCACAATTTGTGCAACTACAGAGCTGTGTGTCAGAACGGGCAGTTAGCAACACAGGGGCCCCCCAGGGAACGGTCCTGTCCCCCTTCGTGTTCACCCTCTACACCTCAGACTTCAGATATAACTCTAAAACATGCCACCTACAGAAGTTCTCGGATGACTCTGCTATTGTAGGGTGCATCAGGGGTGGGCAGGAGGAGCAGTACAGGAGCACAATCAGTGACTTTGTGTTGTGGTGTGAGCAGAACCACCTTCAGCTCAACATCAGCAAAACAAAGGAGATGGTGGTGGACTTCAGGAGAACCAAGGCACAACTGACTGCAGTCCCTATACAGGGGATGGATGTGGAAATGGTTGGGTCATACAAGTTCCTGGGAGTCCATATGGACAACAGGCTGGAATGGGCTGGTAACACCGGGGCCATGTACAAAAAGGGCCAGAGCCGACTCTACTTTCTGAGGAGGCTCAGGTCCTTCAACGTGTGCAGTAAACTACTGCATACCTTCTACCAGTCTGTGGTGGCCAGTGCCATCTTTTTTGCAGTGGTGTGCTGGGGAGCAAACATCAAAGCCGGTGATGCTTCTCAGGTAAATAAGCTGATCAGGAAGGCTAGCTCTGTCCTGGGGATGAGCCTTGACACTCTAGAGGAGGTGGCGGAGAGACGGATCCTGGCCAAACTGCTGGCCATCATGGACAACGTCACCCACCCTCTGCACGCTATGGTTATGACGCAGAGGAGCACTTTCAGTCAAAGACTGATCCCACCACGGTGTGCCAGAGAGCGCTACAGGAGGTCCTTCCTGCCGGCGGCTATTAGACTATATAATGCCTCACCGGGGTGCCGTGCCGTCGGCAACATAGATCTGGAACTGTTGGGGTGCTAGGACCTAGTTTAACAATTATGCATCCATCCTTGAGTAACTCTGGTCCGTCAGCACTCATCCACTCAGGACCTATTTATTCATACAGGTCTGTATATACATACTCATGTACAGTTGTTATATCATATCACATGCAATATTGTAAGTAATTATTGGACTTAACTTACGTAGGCATTCACTCAGGAATGCATATTAATATCCTGCAAGTTGCACCTTTTCTCATTGCTTTTAGTATATCGAATGTGCAATACGTGCAGTTGTCTGTAATTAAACCCTGCGCACTAAGGACTGTATTTTAAGGGAATTACTATTATTACCCCAAATTATATCATACACACATTTAGCTATTAAAGTATCTCTTCCTGTCATTTACCTGTACAGTTTGTGTAACTATGCAAGTATTCACTTATCTGTAGATATAACTGTATACCTAACTGTACAGCTAATTTAACAATGCAACATTTTCACTTACCTTTTCATTTACCCAGTCTGTCTATTAAGTAAACTATTATTCCCTCGCTCATATCATACGCATTTTTAGCTACTGAAGTATTTCTCTGCCATCGACCTGTATAGTATAGTTAACCATCCAACATCCACCAATGTATAGTGTACATATTCAGCCATCCACCCCATACTATGCAATGTCCTTTTATAGCTTTTAGTTTTTTGCACTCCACATATCTTGTATTTCTATACTTTTTCATACTGCCGCTCTATGTATCATGTACCGTGTATCTGTCTTTTGTGTACTTTCGTTGTGGCATTTTGCACCTGCCCTGTGTTTTGTTGTTGCTGCTTGACAATGAAATTTCCCCCCCGGGGGATCAATAAAGTACCTATCTATCTATCTATCTATATATCTATCTATCTAACTACTCAAGTCAGTAGTGTTATTCCAGACGACTACATTGTAGACATGAGGCATAATCAACTAATGATTGAATGTCATTGTCATCTTCAGTGCAGTCTGTCATCAGATCGTATTATCATATGGATGTGGTTACTGACATGTTAAACACTTAGTATTGTGAGATTTAGTGTGCGACTGTTTTACAGTCCCCCTAAAATGCAGTCATTGTGTTGATATTGAGTCTCTCTCTTTCCACAGAACTCTGTGCTTCCCAGCAAACAGTCCAGTCTGAGACTCAGCAGGTGAAAGGCATCGTGGGACAGTCTTTCTCTTTTCCAGAGAGGGTGATCAAGTCTGCCAATTTAGGGTATGGAGACCTTGGCACTATTGCAAATGTGTACCCTAGTAAAGAAGGCAAAATCACCCTTGAGAATAGATTTGAAAACCGCGTCCACATGGACATTGTTACAAGATACTTCACTCTGTCAGACCTTCAGATAGACGATGCTGGGGTTTATACTGTGGAGAATACAGATGGAGGAAATAAAATCAAATTTGAGCTCACAGTATACAGTAAGTGTGTGTGTGTGTGTGTGTGTGTTTGAGTGTGTGTGTGTGTGTTGTATATTACAAAAGCATCAACTCTAAGTTCCATTCCTCCAATGTATTTACTATTTGTCTTCCAGATGTTGTTTCCAAACCTCAGGTGACAGAGTGTGACAGCAGCTCCTGTAGTGTGGTGTGTTCTGTGGACAATGAAAAAGAGGTGACCTTGACCTCGTACAGGGGAGAGGAACAACTAAACCAGACCAGCAGTCCTGATCTCACCACCAACCTCCGCTTGGAGGTAGAGGGAAAGGACTACAACTCCACCTACAGCTGTGTGGCTGCTAACCCTGTCAGCCATGAGACAGTTCATGTCCCAACATGTTGCAGTGAAGATGGTCATCTTAAGGAGGCAGGTTAGAGACAGTTTGAATTAAAACCATCCAGAAAATAGCAATTACCAAAATAATTAAGTGAAACTATTAGTTCAGACCATTTGAAACATACTGCTAAAGCCCTGTGATATTTCACACTAATCAGGGGTTTTATTTATTTCAGACAGTGATGAGAGGACTCTGGGTTTTCTTATTATTGCTGTAATCTGTGTTTTGATTGTCTTGGGGCTGTTTGGACTTGCAATCTATCTGAAGAAGATGAGACATGAACCTTCACAAGGCAGGTATTTAAAAGGTATTCATCTTTTAGAGGTGTGAGTTCTCTCCCCAAAGTGACTACCTTTTATTTATATATTTTTACAATCAATTTGGAAATGGAAATGGAAATGGAAAAGGTAGTAAATGTTTTCTTAGAGGTGTGAGGTCTCTCACTTTATTTATTTATTTTTACAATCAAGGGTAGTGTTTTGGAAAAGGTAGTAAATGTTTTCTTGAACACAGGATGCATGTCAAATACACAGGATGTCATATATTCCACACTTCCTCTACTTGGTCAGACAGTGTCATTTTCCCAGACAGCTTCTCTAAATGTTAAAAAAGCAGAAGGCACACACACACTCTCTCTCTGACAATGATTACTTTAATAGCTTGGGTTCTCTGACACCATCTCACCAAATGAGTCCTGAGTGTTTACAGAACCTGTCCTGGGTTCTGAGTGTCTGTATGTCTCTGTCAGTTCCTCTCAGCCACACTGTATATTTCATTTCCTTTATTTACCTTTATAGATTCACCAGGAAGAAAGCAAGATGACATTCAGTATGCAGAGATACCTCACATTAAACCAGCAGATAACCAGGTTAGTAATAATGCTACAGGCTGATAAACATAGGAGACGTAATACAGCAGCTTTTACTGTCCTCATGGCTACAACTGTAGGCTTTAGTTCTGTACCAGTGGGTTAATGTGGTCTTGAGTTGCACAGACAACCTGAGTTTAATATCCGGCCTGATGTCATTGCAACCAGTGTTGCCCATTGTCAGGCTCTGGCCATAGAGAAGCAAATAGGCTTCTCTATGTAGTTATGGTCAGAGTCTGACAGTGTCGTTCTTTTCTGTTTCTGTGTGGGGTTTGGGTTGGATCCCTAATTAGAGGCAGCTGCACCGCATTGTCTCTAATTAGGGATCCCATATATGTTGAGTCTGTCCTTCACTCTGGTGTGGGTCATTGTCGTTATAATTCGCAGTCACGGTGAAAGTAAGTGTGTTTTCGTTACGTCCGTTAATTAGTGTGTTTTGTTAACGTGACGTTTTCCCTTAGTGTTTTGTTTTTTGTGTTCGTTAGTTCGTCATTCCCTTTTTGATTATACGTAGTATTTGTTAACTTAAGTACATAGTATAATAAAAACCATGTCGAATTACTATCCTTGCGCTGCGCTTTGGTCTCTCCACACACACAACCCTGACAGAACGACCCACCAGTACGAGACCAAGCAGCGCAAATGGGGAGAGACGGAGAGCGAGAGACCCCCGCGTCGTTTCACCAACACCGAACTCCTCGGAGGGTTCGAGTTGGACTCGTCAGAGGAGGACGACGACGAGGAGGTGCTTCGGTTCCCTCACCCGTGGGGGCTCCATGGTCCACATGGGGAGGCCCAGGTACCAATGGGGGGCTCAGAGCAAGGAGCAGGAGGAGGAGCTGGAGGAGCATTTTGGGGAGGTTCTGAGGGAATTGGTGGAGATAGCGAAGGTCAGCAGCCCTGAGCCTCCAGCAAAGGTCAGCAGCCCTGAGCCTCCAGCGAAGGTCAGCAGCCCTGAGCCTCCAGTGAAGGTCAGCAGCCCTGAGCCGTCATCCACGGCCCGTAGCCCGGAACCTCCAGCGAAGGTCCGTAGCCCGGAACCTCCAGCGAAGGTCCACAATCCGGATCCAGCCGTCTGCTCCGCCTCAGTGCCAGAGCAGTCCGCTCCACCGGTACCCAATCCGGGTCCAGCCGTCTGCTCCGCCTCAGTGCAAGAGCAGTCCGCTCCACCGGTACCCAATCCAGGTCCAGCCGTCTGCTCCGCCTCAGTGCCAGAGCAGTCCGCTCCACCGGTACCCAATCCGGGTCCAGCCGTCTGCTCCGCCTCAGGGCCAGAGCAGTCCGCTCCACCGGTACCCAATCCGGGTCCAGCCGTCTGCTCCGCCTCAGTGCAAGAGCAGTCCGCCACACCGGTACACAATCCGGGTCCAGCCGTCTGCTCCGCCTCAGTGCCAGAGCAGTCCGCTCCACCGGTACCCAATCCGGGTCCATCCGTCTGCTCCGCCTCAGGGCCAGAGCAGTCCGCTCCACCGGTACCCATTCCGGGTCCAGCCGTCTGCTTCGCTCCAGTGCCAGAGCAGTCCGCTCCACCGGTACCTAGTCCGGGTTCAGCCGTCTGTTCCGCTCCTAAGCCAGAGCAGTCCGCTCCACCGGTGCCCAATCCGGGTTCAGCCGTCTGCTTCGCTCCAGTGCCAGAGCAGTCCGCTCCACCGATACCCAGTCCGGGTTCAGCCGTCTGCCCCGCTTCTGAACCTGAGCAGTCCGCACCACCGGTGCCCAGTCCAGGCCCGGTTGTTTTCCCAGCTCCATGGCCAGAACCGTTTGCCCCACCGGTGTCCAGTCCAGGCCCGGTTGCTTTCCCAAATCCATGGCCGGAGCAGTCTACCCCACCGGTGCCCAGTCCGGGCCCGGTTTATTGCCCAGCTCCATGGCCGGAGCCGTCTACCCCACCGGTGCCCAGTCCGGGCCCGGTTGGTTTCCCCGCTCCATGGCCGGAGCCGTCTGCCCCACCGGTGCCCAGTCCGGGTCCGGTTGTTTTCCCCGCTTCATGGCCGGAGCCGTTTGCCCCACCGGTGCCCAGTCCGGGCCCGGTTGTTTTCCCCACTCCATGGCCGGAGCCGTCTGCCCCACCGGTACCCAGTCCAGGCCCAGCCATAAGGAAGGGCCATGGGAGTAAACTGTCCACTTCGCCGGAGCCAGAGCCGCCCCCAAAGGACTAGTTTTTCCCTCCCTAATTAACCCCCCCCTTGTTTTGTGTGTTTTTTTTGGCGTCCGGGAGTCCGCGCCTTGGGGGGGGGGGGGGGGTACTGTCAGGCTCTGGCCATAGAGAAGACAATAGGCTTCTCTATGTAGTTATGGTCAGAGTCTGCCAGTGTCGTTCTTTTCTGTTTCTGTGTGGGGTTTGGGTTGGATCCCTAATTAGAGGCAGCTGCACCGCATTGTCTCTAATTAGGGATCCCATATATGTTGAGTCTGTCCTTCACTCTGGTGTGGGTCGTTGTCGTTATAATTCGCAGTCACGGTGAAAGTAAGTGTGTTTTCGTTACGTCCGTTAATTAGTGTGTTTTGTTAACGTGATGTTTTCCCTTAGTGTTTTGTTTTTTGTGTTCGTTAGTTCTTCATTCCCTTTTTGATTATACATAGTATTTGTTAACTTAAGTACATAGTATAATAAAAACCATGTCGAACTACTATCCTTGCGCTGCGCTTTGGTCTCTACACACACACAACCCTGACAGAACGACCCACCAGTACGAGACCAAGCAGCGCAAATGGGGAGAGACGGAGAGCGAGAGACCCCCGCGTCGTTTCACCAACACCGAACTCCTCGGAGGGTTCGAGTCGGACTCGTCGGAGGAGGACGACGACGAGGAGGTGCTTCGGTTCCCTCACCTGTGGGGGCTCCTGGAGGAGCCAACACCACTCCGCATGTGGACCATGGGGAGGCCCAGGTACCAATGGGGGGCTCAGAGCAAGGAGCAGGAGGAGGAGCTGGAGGAGCATTTTGGGGAGGTTCTGAGGGAATTGGTGGAGATAGAGGAAGAGGTCGAGAGGGAGATGGCGGAGTGGGCCAGTCCAGGTCCAGTCATCTACTCCACTCCCAGGCCGGAGCAGTCTGCTCCACCGGTACCCAGTCCGGGTCCGGTAATCTACTCCACCTCCCTGACAGAGCAATCCGCTCCACCGGTGCCCAGTCCGGGTCCGGTCGTCGTCTCCACTCCCAGGCCAGAGAAATCCGCTTCACCAATGTCCAGTCCGGGTCCGGACCTCTGCCCTACTCCCCACACCCGGCCTCCAGTGCGTGCGTCTAGCCAGGTGCGTCCCGTGCCAGCTCCACGCATCCGACCTCCGGTGCGCCTCCCCAGTCTGGTAAGACCCGTGCCGGCTCCCCGCACCCAACCTCCAGCGAAGGTCCGCAGCCCGCAACCTCCAGCGAAGGTCAGCAGCCCTGAGCCTCCAGCGAAGGTCAGCAGCCCTGAGCCGTCATCCACGGCCCGTAGCCCGGAACCTCCAGCGAAGGTCCGTAGCCCGGAACCTCCAGCGAAGGTCCACAATCCGGGTCCAGCCGTCTGCTCCGCCTCAGTGCCAGAGCAGTCCGCTCCACCGGTGCCCAATCCGGGTCCAGCCGTCTGCTCCGCCTCAGGGCCAGAGCAGTCCGCTCCACCGGTACCCATTCCGGGTCCAGCCGTCTGCTCCGCTCCAGTGCCAGAGCAGTCCGCTCCACCGGTACCCAGTCCGGGTTCAGCCGTCTGTTCCGCTCCGAAGCCAGAGCAGTCCGCTCCACCGGTGCCCAATCCGGGTTCAGCCGTCTGCTTCGCTCCAGTGCCAGAGCAGTTTGCTCCACCGGTACCCAATCCGGGTCCAGCCGTCTGCTCCGCCTCAGTGCCTGAGCAGTCCGCACCACCGGTGCCCAGTCCAGGCCAGGTTGTTTTCCCAGCTCCATGGCCGGAACCGTTTACCCCACCGGTGTCCAGTCCAGGCCCGGTTGTTTTCCCAGCTCCATGGCCGAAGCAGTCTACCCCACCGGTGCCCAGTCCGGGCCCAGTTTATTGCCCAGCTCCATGGCCGGAGCCGTGTGCCCCACTGGTGCCCAGTCCGGGCCCGGTTGTTTTCCCCGCTCCATGGCCGGTGCCGTCTACCCCACCGGTGCCCAGTCCGGGCCCGGTTGTTTTCCCCGCTCCATGGCCGGAGCCGTCTGAATGTGTCAAATTAGGGATCCCATATATGTTGAGTCTGTCCTTCACTCTGGTGTGGGTCGTTGTCGTTATAATTCGCAGTCACGGTGAAAGTAAGTGTGTTTTCGTTACATCCGTTAATTAGTGCGTTTTGTTAACGTGACGTTTTCCCTTAGTGTTTTGTTTTTTGTGTTCGTTAGTTTGTCATTCCCTTTTTGATTATACATAGTATTTGTTAACTTAAGTACATAGTATAATAAAAACCATGTCGAACTACTATCCTTGCGCTGCGCTTTGGTCTCTCCACACACACAACCGTGACACCCATATTATATGGTTGGGTTGCACAATGAGAAGCCACACAGCACATCTGGTATCTGGTAATAACTTTGATCTACACAGTCTTTTACAGAATTTGCAAAGTCTGCAAAGGCTTCGTGGTTCCTCCCACTAGCTTTAGGAAAGATCCTAGATGTCTTGACTGTTGAGTTTCCTACTGCAGAACAATGATAATAGACCAGAGAGCATCAGACGTGTCCTGTTTCCTTCCTCTGGTACAAAGATTCTAATAAAGACAATTAAGATCCTTTTTTATTTTTGATGCTTTCCTACCTCTTTTCTCACCCCTCTCTCTACCCTTCTTTCTCTGCCTCTCTTTCCCTGTCCCTCTCTGTCCTCCCCTACCCTACCTCCCTCCCTCCCTCTCCATCCTTCCCTCTCTACCTCCATCCCTCTCCATCCTCCCCTCCCTCCCTCCCTCTCTCTCCCTGCCTAGGAGGAGCGAACAGGTTTACCAGAACTGGAGTCACGTAGGGACAACCCTGAACTGACATCAGTTTATTATACAGTCCAGTTACATCGCATGGCTGCTAGCAGGGATGTTAACACAGGGACTTCCCATTTTGCTCTTTCATGCTGAGAGAACAACATGATAACTCACATCCTGTAGAGCTTGAACAGTTCTGCAAAGAAGAATGGGCAAATATTGCACGGTCTAGGTGTTCAAAGATATTAGAGACGTTTTAAAAGAGACTCATGGCTTTAATTCATGTTAAATGTGATTCACCAAGTATTAACTCATCGGGGGTTCACTTATCCAAATAGAGTATTTAGGATGGATTTGTATAGAGTTTTTTTTTAAATGTTTTTTTCACTTGGATATTGTGGGTTACTGTGTGTAAATAAAGTCAAATTATATGTGTTTTCATTTTAGGCTGTAAGGCAACAGAAGGTGGACATTTTGAAAGGGGGTGGAGACTTTCTATACACACTGTATAATTCACTTTTCACTATTTTAAAATTACCTCTTGACTTATTCAAACGGAAAAAGAAAAATATATTGTACTGAGGTTCAATTTAAAGGTATACAATTAGTTTACTTCCTGATGTTTAATAGTGGATTCTTGAAACATATCATTTATTTACAAACCGTATCACAACCCAAAACAGGATGTTAGATCCCTCCATTCTCCACGTATGTTTTGGTTGTCATTTAAATCGTTGTAAACAAAGTATGTATTGTTTCAGAATACCTGTATAAAGTGTCCTTCCTTGAAGCCATAGCTGCATCTATGAGTTTGAGAGTGGAAACATTTCTCCAGAGACATTTCTCCAGAAACACAACTCCATACTGTGGTTCTAATGTAGCCTACATTAGTCAAATAGGAGGGACCACTGTAATTGTTTGGTGGATTCTGGAGGTTTAAGTGTGTGTGACCTTTTGACCTGTCACTTTGCATGCCAGGCTGCTGAACATTTCACATTTCATAACAACGTTTTCTCTAAACAGGGAATTACAAACTTATTTTAAAATCCTCTACAATTTCAAGCATTGTTTCGAGAAATGTTGGTCTTTTCCTCCAATTCTTTCCCCCATCTAGTGGTTGAATGTTTTTATATTTCAGTATACTGTATATACTGTACCTACTGCACAATGTTTTGCTCTGAGACAGTGTACTGTATATACTGTACCTACTGCACAATGTTTTGCTCTGAGACAGTGTACTGTATATACTGTAACTACTGCACAATGTTTAACTCTGAGACAGTGTACTGTATATACTGTACCTACTGCACAATGTTTAACTCTGAGACAGTGTACTGTATATACTGTACCTACTGCACAATGTTTAACTCTGAGACAGTGTACTGTATATACTGTACCTACTGCACAATGTTTAACTCTGAGACAGTGTACTGTATATACTGTACCTACTGCACAATGTTTAACTCTGAGACAGTATACTGTATATACTGTACCAACTGCACAATGTTTAACTCTGAGACAGTGTACTGTATATACTGATGATATTCCAGTGTAATAACAGATACAACAGCTTCACCTCGTGGACACAGAGGAGAAGGACAGAGGGATGGCAGGACAGGAGGTAAACAGTTGCCAAGCGACAAGGGAATAATCCACACCTTACCTGCAGTGTACTTGAAAAGCAGTGAATGGATTTAGATTAAATCTGGTATGGAACAACAACAAAGGCTAAAACAGATGCAGAATGGGTGTGGCCTGAACTAAGGAGAGAACGGACACCTTCCCAGCACACATCTCACTAAGACCTTCTGCTCTTTACAATGATCACATTACAACACAGAAATGGTCAGAACTTTGTTATTTTTGTCTGAACTGAAGAGTGCATGATCAAAGGGAGGGGTGGACATACTGTAGGTCATATAAAGACCTATAATGTTTATATCTGTGATAACAACGGGACCTGGGAGTCCCTAAAAGAGGATACCATCTGCTGTACACATTCTTCAAGTGCGTTAATATGTAGGATTGTACTCTAGGGGGTTTACAGTGACAGGGTTGTATTTGGAAATATCAAAGAACTGCTTAGGGCTCTAACTTTAATCAGACAGAAAATAATAACTGTATCAAATATGTTTGTTTGTTCTAATAGCACAAACTCAGAGGCTTCAAGTTTAAAGGGATTCAGAAGGGGCGTGGCAACAGAGGTCTCTGGTGTTATTGTTGTGAGCTCAATGTGTCATGAGGTTGTGCTATTAGTATATATATATAAACATTGTGCTTATTTGTACATATAGTCAGTGGCGATCTTAGCAAAGAAATAAATGTGGGATGCATGCCAGCAAAGCCCCTACACAACACAACACTAAACAATACATTAATGTCACTATAACGGTGACAAACGGTGCCCACAAACTGTTAGGGTCTCCATAAAGCTGTTCCAACAGCAGGAGTGAGAAGACTGGATTAAATATAAGAAAATAATAATTAAATAAATGCAATGTTAAATTTCAGATAGAAGAAAATGATCACGGATAGACATCACTGTGAACAACAGCCAATAAATAGTGACAGTTGACCCCTACTCAGTCAGTCACAACAACGTTGACTACATATTTATTGGGCAGCTGATGAGCGCCCTCATGTGGTAAAGAGAGAGTCTTACAACTGGGAGAAAGCAAGGGTTCTATTGTAGACTATTTTCAGCTCAACCAAGGCAGAGGGGACAGAATGATGTCAAACCAAACAGAATAAGTTCCCGCAGGGCCTCAGACTCCAGACCATAGACTGCTGAACAGACAGCTGTCTCAGAGTTAAACATTGTGCAGTAGGTACAGTATATACAGTACACTGTCTCAGAGTTAAACATTGTGCAGTAGGTACAGTATATACAGTACACTGTCTCAGAGTTAAACATTGTGCAGTAGGTACAGTATATACAGTATACTGTCTCAGAGTTAAACATTGTGCAGTAGGTACAGTATATACAGTACACTGTCTCAGAGTTAAACATTGTGCAGTAGGTACAGTATATACAGTATACTGTCTCAGAGTTAAACATTGTGCAGTAGGTACAGTATATACAGTACACTGTCTCAGAGTTAAACATTGTGCAGTAGGTACAGTATATACAGTACACTGTCTCAGAGTTAAACATTGTGCAGTAGGTACAGTATATATAGTACACTGTCTCAGAGTTAAACATTGTGCAGTAGGTACAGTATATACAGTATACTGTCTCAGAGTTAAACATTGTGCAGTAGGTACAGTATATACAGTACACTGTCTCAGAGTTAAACATTGTGCAGTAGGTACAGTATATACAGTACACTGTCTCAGAGTTAAACATTGTGCAGTAGGTACAGTATATACAGTACACTGTCTCAGAGTTAAACATTGTGCAGTAGGTACAGTATATACAGTATACTGAAATATAAAAACATTCAACCACTAGATGGGGGAAAAAGGATTGGAACAACATTTCTTCTAAACAATGCTTGAAATTGTTGAGGATTTTAAACATATTTTCAAAACTGTGGGGGAGTAAAGAACACTGTATTGGAAAGTTATTACACGTTGCCTCTATCAGATCAGAGTGGCATGTCTCTTTCTATGAGCATGGTGAGGTCCTGATAGAAATGTGCTGTATAGAACATACTGTACAGACACCTCTTCTGTACATCACTCTGCAAGGTTCTTTGAATAAGGCCCTGATGTTAGTCTCTAAACAACACTCACACACAGAGAGTGGGAGCGTTGTGGTTACTTTAGCTCAAGTAAAACCACACAAATACATGTATCAAAATGAAGGAGTGTCAACGTACACAGACTCCATCAACCCCCACAACACCCCATATTGTGTGTGTGAATGTACGTTGCTCTAATACCATCTATGTCAGCGTGTGGTTATTGCTTATTTGTTCTCTCTGAGGTCAGTAGCCTATATGGTTCCTTCGCTCTCATTCTCCTTGTATGGAAGATGTGGTACCTTCCTCTTTCTCTGCACAGCTTCTCTCAAGCAAGAGAGCTGAAACCACAAACCATTCTCTCAGTCCCCTGCACCCACATTTAGCAGACATTCTTATCAAGAGTGACTTACAGTCAGTGCTTTCAACTAAAGTAGGTAAGATACAGAATCACAATCATTCCAAAATATCTTCTATCAGCCAGTTCTGTGCAAGTCAGATCTGTGCTACTGTAGTAAACTAGTCAGATTAAGGATTCCTGTGCCTAACCTTTAACCTCAACTTAGTTTTACCTGAACAGAAAGGGAAAGGAACAGAACACATGACGGTTGTTGTTCTGTGGTCAGAGGTAAATAGGACGGCTTCTAACCTGTTATCAAAGTGTCCCTCTGTTAGTTCTCAGGGGAGCATAGTCTTCATCTGTAACCTGTTATCAAAGTGTCCCTCTGTTAGTTCTCAGGGGAGCATAGTCTTCATCTGTGACCTGTTATCAAAGTGTCCCTCTGTTAGTTCTCAGGGGAGCATAGTCTTCATCTGTGACCTGTTATCAAAGTGTCCCTCTGTTAGTTCTCAGGGGAGCATAGTCTTCATCTGTGACCTGTTATCAAAGTGTCCCTCTGTTAGTTCTCAGGGGAGCATAGTCTTCAACTGTGACCTGTTATTAAAGTGTCCCTCTGTTAGTTCTCAGGGGAGCATAGTCTTCATCTGTGACCTGTTATCAAAGTGTCCCTCTGTTAGTTCTCAGGGGAGCATAGTCTTCAACTGTGACCTGTTATCAAAGTGTCCCTCTGTTAGTTCTCAGGGGAGCATAGTCTTCAACTGTGACCTGTTATTAAAGTGTCCCTCTGTTAGTTCTCAGGGGAGCATAGTCTTCATCTGTGACTTGTTATCAAAGTGTCCCTCTGTTAGTTCTCAGGGGAGCATAGTCTTCAACTGTGACCTGTTATCAAAGTGACCCTCTGTTAGTTCTCAGGGGAGCATAGTCTTCAACTGTGACCTGTTATCAAAGTGTCCCTCTGTTAGTTCTCAGGGGAGCATAGTCTTCAACTGTGACCTGTTATCAAAGTGTCCCTCTGTTAGTTCTCAGGGGAGCATAGTCTTCAACTGTGACCTGTTATCAAAGTGTCCCTCTGTTAACTATCAGGGGAGCATAGTCTTCCATATCTCACTGGTAGACATGCTGACATTTTAACATTATATGGCTCCTCCTCTCACTTTCAGAGGAAAGAGACAGAAAGAGAGAGAGGAAAGGGAGTCAGACATACAATGAGAGAGAGAGAGAGAGAGAGAGAGAGAGAGAGAGAGAGAGAGAGAGAGAGAGAGAGAGAGAGAGAGAGAGAGAGAGAGAGAGAGAGAGAGAGAGAGAGAGAGAGAGAGAGAGAGAGAGAGAGAGAGACACTTGAGATGGAGAGCGAGAGCTCCATCCATTTTAAAGGGCTTGAATCATGTGGTAATAACCTGGGATGTACTGGTAAAAAAAAGGTGGGTAAACTATGAATTTCTCCAGATAATTTTGATACGACAAAACATTCATCAACATGATCAAAAAAGTATTACATTTTTAAACAGTATCAATTAATTGCATTTGATCATGCAAGTTTACTAAAAATAAAGGCCTAGTGTAGGTAATTATTCAGGTTATTAATCCCCCAAAAAATATCGGTACTGAACACACATTCCACCAAACATAGAATATACAAATGTTAATATTAAAATATTTTTATTCACATGAATAATTATCTGATATGAGCTACACTCCAAATACAGTAAGTATTTTTAAAGTGCTAAACAACACTATTGTGGATACAATATGTGATGATTAAAACAATGTTTTAATTAATACATAACTGCTATACATGAAACTGGTGACAAGTAATATTTACAGTTTATCACATTTGCTGGCACTTGCTGAACACTTGCCAAAAAACTAAATAAAACTCCATCATTTTGACTAATTGAAGTCAGTATGTTGGCCACATAAAGAATTGTCTGCAAGTTAAGTGTTTTTTCACAGATTTCAATGCCCTTCTCGAGACAGTAACTATAAGATACAACTTACTGGGCACGAGCCCTTCTCGAGACAGTAACTATAAAATACAACTTGCTTCTCGAGACATTCTGCAGCATCTGGTGCTACATTTCAAAAGAAACTCCCGCCCTTGGAGCAGTTGCTGGCAACTATCGCGAGACACTTGCTCATACTACTAACAGATTTTTTACATTTCAACAACGATAAGTCCTACATTCAAACTGACACAAAATAGCTATACTTTCCCTCAGAGTAGCTTGACTGACTCCGCTGCCCAACCTGCTACAAAATAAATCTTAACACTCACAAAATTATTTGCCCATAACTCCCATATTAGCACTACGACGTATTAATTAAATCTACAAATACACATACATTAAACATCACACAACCCGTGTGAACAAGAAAGACAGAACCTATTCCCAAGCCTGACACCCCACCCCAGCCAAATTGGTCTTACTTAAACAAAGCTACATGTAGCTGTAGGTGGCTAGCCAAATAACTGAAATATGGGAAATACAGTATTTGATTTACCATTTGCCTCCTCATCAAAGAGGATGAGTTTTTTTCTGGAAGGTGAAGACAAGGAAGTCGCAGAAGTTAATGGACGTTTTAAAAAGTGTCTTATGTCTGTCATCTTTGTTGCGTTCGCTGGTTCTACAGGATGGGATTAGGAGGTTGGGTAGTTCTACTGGGATTATGAGGCTGGGTAGTTCTACTGGGATTATGAGGTTGGGTAGTTCTACTGGGATTAGGAGGTTGGGTAGGTCTACTGGGATTATGAGGTTGGGTAGTTCTACTGGGATTATGAGGTTGGGTAGTTCTACTGGGATTATGAGGTTGGGTAGTTCTACTGGGATTAGGAGGTTGGGTAGTTCTACTGGGATTATGAGGTTGGGTAGTTCTACTGGGATTATGAGGTTGGGTAGTTCTACTGGGATTATGATTATTATTATGGATAGATTAATCAGTGCGCAGGCGAACATAACGAGCATTACTCGCGTGACTGAGCAATGCTGGGAACGCGGTAATAAGTAGGTAAACGATAATTTATTAAATGAAAAGGTGAGTAAACGCTATTTCACAAATAAAAAGGTCCGTAAACGGAGTCAACTTGACCAGCGATAAAATAGCAAGCAGGAATGAGTTGACGGAGAATCCACGCATCAGGCAGACTCTCACTCTCTGCGCCAAAATTGACATCAGGTCTCTCACGCACATAGCAACCGTCTACCTGCTTCTCTACAGATAGCATTTTAGACACATAGCAACCGTCTACCTGCTTCTCTACAGATAACATTTTAGACACAGTAACCGTCTACCTGCTTCTCTACAGATAACATTTTAGACACATAGCAACCGCCTACCTGCTTCTCTACCGATAACATTTTAGACACATAGCAACCGTCTACCTGCTTCTCTACCGATAACATTTTAGACACATAGCAATCGTCTACCTGCTTCTCTACAGATAACATTTTAGACACATAGCAACCGTCTACCTGCTTCTCTACCGAAAACATTTTAGACACATAGCAATCGTCTACCTGCTTCTCTACAGATAACATTTTAGACACATAGCAATCGTCTACCTGCTTCTCTACAGATAACATTTTAGACACATAGCAACCGTCTACCTGCTTCTCTACAGATAACATTTTAGACACATAGCAACCGTCTACCTGCTTCTCTACAGATAACATTTTAGACACATAGCAACCATCTACCTGCTTCTCTACCGATAACATTTTAGACACATAGCAACCGTCTACCTGGTGGCTTTACCTCACCAAACATCTGCTCTTTATAATATGTACCTCACCAAACATCTGCTCTTTATAATATGTACCTCACCAAACATCTGCTCTTTTTATGATATGTACCTCACCAAACATCTGCTCTTTATAATATGTACACAGCTACTATCTACTGACAAGCTAAATAATGACAAGCTATAAAAAGATACAGGGGAGGCACCTACATTTAAACAACACAACAGACAGTACTGAAAAGAAGCTTTGGCCCAGCAGTAGCTTAGCAAACACACTAGTGAATTGGATTCAAAGAGAGGTTCCATTTGTTTTAACCTATAAATTGGGACAATAAGCACTTGAAAAGAGGCACCATCCTACT
The DNA here is from genome assembly GCA_023634145.1 of Thymallus thymallus. Taxonomy (NCBI): domain Eukaryota; kingdom Metazoa; phylum Chordata; class Actinopteri; order Salmoniformes; family Salmonidae; genus Thymallus; species Thymallus thymallus. The sequence goes on from CM042424.1 coordinate 14,149,590, forward strand.
AATAACCCTAGGAATAGCTATTGAATCTGTCTGTATCAGTGATTCTCATCGAAGCCCCAATTCAACAGACTGTGAGAATGACCAACACAGGAAGTCTGAAATAATAACAACAGTTCAATGGTTCAATGGGAATTTTCTCCTGTAACAACTGTTCCTCCATTATGTTTTATAGATTCATATTTACTCTAATTAGTCTTAACATCATCTTTAAGATGTAACACCTTCTCTTGGATGTGAATTATTATGTCTCCCTCTCAGAACCTTCCTGTTTTGATCCTTCATGAAGTGTTAACATCCTCGCTGGCAGCCATGTGATGTAACTTGAGTTTATCATAAACTGTTGTCAGCTTAGGGTTGTCTCTAAGTGGATCCAGTCCTTGTATACCTGTTTGATCCTCCTAGACAGGGAGAGAGAGAGAGAGAGATGGAGGGAGGGAAGGATTGAGAGGGACAAGGAAAAGGGGTGGGGGTGGGGGGAGGGAGAAGGTGTAGGAAAGCAAAAAATAAAAAATCAGTCAATTTAAATAAATGAAATAGGCCCTAATCTATGGGTTTCACAGCATAGGTGGGAGCCAGGCCCAGACAACCAGAATGAGTCTTTCAACACAATAGGGCTTTATTACAGACAGAAATGACCATGCTGCTTAATCAGCTTCTTGATATACCACACCTGTCAGGTGGATGGATTATCTCTGTATATACAATATGCTGTGTGGCTTCTCATGTACAACCCAACCATATAATATGGGCAAAACGGGTTACAATGACATCAGACCGGTTATTAAACTCAGGTGGTCTGTACAACTCAAGACCACATTAACCCACTGGTACAGAGATAAAGCCTACAGTTGTAGCCATGAGGACTGTAAAAGCTGCTGTATTACGTCTCCTATGTTTATCAGCCTGTAGCATTATTACTAACCTGGTTATCTGCTGGTTTAATGTGAGTTATCTCTGCATACTGAATGTCATCTTGTTTTCTTCCTGGTGAATCTATAAAGGTAAATAAAGGAAATGAAATATACAGTGTGGCTGGGAGGAACTGACAGATATGCACAAATGCTCACCTCCAGGACAGGTTCTGCAAACACTAAGGACTCATGTTACTATGGATACCTGTGTCTGTGCTAGAGGTCTTTTTGGCGCCAGAGAAGCTATAAAGTACTGATTGTCAGAGTGTGTAACTTCTGCTTTTTCAACATTTAGAGAAGTTGTCTGAGATAATGACACTGTCTGTCCAAGCAGAGGAAGTGTGGAAGATATGAACTTCATTTGACCTGCATCAGATGTTCAGATAAACATGTAAAATAATTGTAGTAAAAAATGCAAAAATAAAGTGAGCGACCTCACACCTCTAAAAGATGAATACCTGCCTTGTGAAGGTTCATGTCTCCTCTTCTTTATATAGATTGTAACTCCAACCAGCACCAAGACAATTAAAACGCAGATTACAGCAATAATAAGCGTAACCAAAGTCCTCTCATCACTGTCTGAAATAAATACAACAAGGAAATTATTTTTGTGAAATATGTTTTGAATGAGCTCAACTACAATTTAGTTTCATTTGGTAATTGCTATTTTCTGGATGGTTTTAATTCAAACTGTCTCTAACCTGCCTCCTTAAGATGACCATCTTCACTGCAACATGTTGGGACATGAACTGTCTCATGGCTGACAGGGTTAGCAGCCACACAGCTGTAGGTGGGTTTGTAGTCCTTTCTCTCTACCTCCAAACGGAGGTTGGTGGTGAGATCAGGACTGCTGGTCTGGTTTAGTTGTTCCTCTCCCCTGTACAAGGTCAAGGTCACCTCTTTTTCATTGTCCACAGAACACACCACACTACAGGAGCTGCTGTCACACTCTGTCACCTGAGGTTTGGAAACAACATCTGGAAGACAATTAGTAAATACATTGGAGGAATGGAACTTAGAGTTGATGCTTTTGTAATATACAACACACACACACACACACACACACACACACACACACACACACACACTTACAGTATACAGTGAGCTCAAATTTGATTTTTTTTCCTCCATCTGTATTCTCCACAGTATAAACCCCAGCATCGTCTAACTGAAGGTCTGACAGAGTGAAGTATCTTGTAACAATGTCCAAGTGGACGCGGTTTTCAAATCTATTCTCAAGGGTGATATTGCCTTCTTTACCAGGGTACACATTTGCAATAGTGCCAAGGTCTCCATACCCTAAATTGGCAGACTTGATCATCCTCTCTGGAAAAGAGAAAGACTGTCCCACAATGCCTTTCACCTGCTGAGTCTCAGACTGGACTGTTTGCTGGGAAGCACAGAGTTCTGTGGCAAGAGAGAGACTCAATATCAACACAATGAGTGCATTTTAGGGGGACTGTAAAACAGTCGCACACTAAATCTCCCAATACTAAGTGTTTAACATGTCAGTAACCACATCCATATGATAATACGATCTGATGCCAGACTGCACTGAAGATGACAATGACATTCAATCATTAGTTGATTTTTGCCTCATGTCTACAATGTAGTCGCCTGGAATAACACTACTGACTTGAGTATCACAGTCCTTAGTTATTTACAGGTTATTTACAGGTTAAATATTTAACCTTTATTTAACAGTTAAGAACAAATTCTTATTTACAACGACGGTCTACCAAAAGGCAAAAGACCTCCTGCAGGGACGGGGGCTTGGATTAAAAATAAAAATGAATAAAAATAAATAAAATATAAATATAGGACCAAACACACATCACGACAAGAGAGACAACACTATATACATGAACATCTTTTCAGTATTAGTTCTACAGGTGTATAGAAGAAAACACATGCACACCCACTAACAAAATGTATTGTCCTCCTGTAGTCAACTGTATACATTGTCTGTATGAATATGTGACTGTGTCTCTGCTTGTTTCCTTTCCCATCAGTCTGTCACATCGTGTGTTCTGCCTTTCTCTGTCACGTTAGTGGTTTGACCACGCTGAGAAGCAGCCCCACACATTCTGCCCTGCGTACAGGAGTACCGTCTCACACGCAGGCCTATGTGGTGAAATACGTTTCCTCTGCAATGAATACTTTCCACTGCAGCGAACAGAAATGTCCTCAGTAATGCTAAAGGTCTACTTGTGACTCATATAATTCTTACAGTTGTCAGATCAGTGTAGACCTGATAAGGGTCTTTGGATTTATAACAGTGAATTTAAACTGGGAAAAGGAAGGCTATGTTCCTTGGGAGGGAAGGCCTAGGAGTGTAACTACAGTATTTTTCTACAACATTGTTTTCACATTCTCTAATAAATGAACTATGAAAATCTGTGATGAGACGATGAACATTGTGTCGATAGCCTCCCTAGTGTGGCATGTTCTTGTCAGGCTCTGGCCATAGAGAAGCCTATTTGCTTCTCTATGTAGCTATGGTCAGAGTCTGACAGTGTCTTTCTTTTCTGTTTCTTTGTGGGTTTGGGTTGGATCCCTAATTAGAGGCAGCTGCACCGCATTGTCTCTAATTAGGGATCCTATATATGTTTGTCTGTCTTTCACTCTTGTGTGGGTCGTTGTCGTTATACGTCGCAGTGATAGTAAGTGTGTTACGTCCGTTCATTTCATTTGTGTTTTGGTGAACGTGACGTTGTCTATCGTGTTTGTTTTGGTGTTGTATAGTTCGTCATTTGGTGTGTTATTATACATAGTAAATATATATCTGACATTATTACATTATTACATTATTACATATTCCACACACACAACTGTGACAGTTCTTCAGCACAAGGGAGACTCCAGCCTATGCCATTAACTTGTAATTAATTGCTATTGTGAAACTGCAGTTACTGTATTTGCAGTATATTGGTTACGGTTGACCAGGCTGAGAATAAAAATGGACGTATTCTATAGAAATAGGTCCTGCCTCTCGTTAAATAGGAGAAAGCAGATTCTTCAGTCAACGTTTCTATCGGTCCTGGACTACGGCGACATCATCTATTTGAACACAGCTGTTACTTCATTAAAGCCGTTAGATGGAGTTTATCATAGCGCACTGTGCTTTATTACGGGCGACAGTTTTAGCACCGTACCTAACATCATTACTAAACTTTAGACATACCAGTTTATTTTATTTTTTTAATTGAAAAAAATACAAAAGTTATTGCTACGGATCAGATAGAAGAGGTCCCTGAACCAATAACAGTTGGTTAAATTGGGAATGCAATTAGGGGAATTCACATTGTGTCTGTGCTCTACGCACTACAGACTCTAGGCTGCTAGCCTAGGCTCCCTTGTCAGGAAATACAACAATCGTACAAAAATAAAGTTATTAATTAAAACATTGAACATTTAAAAAAAATAACAATATTAGCCTACTTATCTATCATCTCCCACATACACTGTTAGTTAGTGCAGCAAATCAGCAACAACAAAATAAACATACCATCAATGACAAAATACAGCAGCATGAAGGTCAGTCTGGCCAGCCTTCTCCATCCCAACAAATGGTTCATTGTTCCAAAGCTTGAGGTGTTCAGTGGTGTTCACTGTGAAGAACCAGACAGATGTGACTTTGTCATTGTACAGAGGAGAGAATAAACTTAACCAGACCAGCAGCTCCCTGCCGTGTATTCATTACAGCTGATTCAGTTGCAAAACCTTTCTTAACGGAAGCAAACTGAACAGGGAGGGGCCTACCGGAATTTGTCCAATAGAACCTGTCGTTTTAGTTTTAACTGTTTGACCTAATGATTACATCACTAGCCTTCTATGTTCTATAATGTGAGGTACACTACTGTTCAAAAGTTTGGGGTCACTTAGAAATGTCATTGTTTTTGAAAGAAAAGCACTTTTTTTATTCCATTAATATAACATCAAATTGATCAGAAATACAGTGTAGACATTGTTAATGTTGTAAATGACTATTGTACGGTTGATTTTTTTATGGAATATCTACATAGGTGTATAGAGGCCCATTATCAGCAACCATCACTCCTGTGTTCCAATGGCACGTTGTATTAGCTATTCCAAGTTTATCATTTTCAAAGGCTAATTGAACATTAGAAAAGCCTTTTGCAATGATGTTAGCACAGCTGAAAACTGTTGTGCTGATTAAAGAAGCAATAAAACTGGCCTTCTTTAGACTAGTTGAGTATCTGGAGCATCAGCATTAGTGGGTTCATTTACAGGCTCAAAATGGCCAGAAACAAAGAACTTTCTTCTGAAACTCGCCGGAGAAATGTTCTGAGAAATGAAGGCTTTTCCATGCGAGAAATTGTCAAGAAACTGGATGGTCAGACAATGATAGCAGTTTGACTGGCAGCAAATAGTTGAAGTAGCTATGTACAGTAGCTAACCTGCTAACACAGGCCAGTGACACCGTTTTAAATTCAGGCTGTAACAAAATGTGGAAAACGTCAAGAGGTGTAAATACTTTCTGAAGGCACTGCTGCTTATCTAATACATCATATTTTATAACAGCCTATGAAATATGATACAACAGATAGAAATGTGTTGTATAGAACATACTGTACAGACACATCTTCTGTACATCACTCTGCAAGGTTCTTTGAATAAGGCCCTGATGTTAGTCTCTAAACAACACTCACACACAGAGAGTGGGAGCGTTGTAGTTACTTTAGCTCAAGTAAAAATACACAAATACATGTATCAAAATGAATGAGTGTCAACGTACATGGACTCCATCAACCCCCACAACACCCCATATTGTGTGAATGTACGTTTCTCTAATACCATCTATGTCAGCGTTTGGTTATTGCTTATTTGTTCTCTCTGAGGTCAGTAGCCTATATGGTTCCTTCACTCTCATTCCCCTTATATGGAAGATGTGGTACCTTCCTCTTTCTCTGTACAGCTTCTCTCAAGCAAGAGAGCTGAAACCACAAACCATTCTCTCAGTCCCCTGCACCCACATTTAGCAGACACTCTTATCAAGAGTGACAGATCAGAGGAATGGTACCAAAAATGTCTGGAGCATTGAAGGTCCCCAAGAACACATTGGCCTCCATCATTATTAAATGGAAGAAGTATGTTTCTTTATTAGAATCTTTGTACCAGAGGAAGGAAACAGGACACGTCTGATGCTCTCTGGTCTATTATCATTGTACTGCAGTAGGAAACTCAACAGTCAACACATCTAGGATCTTTCCTAAAGCTAGTGGGTGGAACCATGAAGCCTAACTTTAAGGAACCTGATGATCAATCTGACAGAGCTCCAGAGTTCCTCTGTGGAGATGGGAGAACTAATCAGACCTTTATGGTGTAAGGGCTGGATTGTGGTAACCTTTATGTCCATCAGGGGGAGCCACAACCCAGTCCTTACATCAGGGAGGGAAGGTGGATGATCCCCAATCAGAGACAGCTGTCTAGCGTTGTCTCTGATTGGGAATGGTATTTAGCATTCTCTCCCATCCACCTGCAGGTGGATCATTGTTTGTGTTTGTCTGCATGTGAGCAGAACGCACGTAAGTCACCTTGCTTTTGTTTAGTCATTTTTAGTAATACTCTCCTCTTTGATTTATATGCCTCGTGAGTACAACTCATATAAATAAAAAGGATGACACTCCACGAACGCTCCGTGTATCGTCCCATATATACGCATAGTGACATATGGTAGAGTGGCCAAAGTAAAAGGCACATGACAGCCCGCTTGGAGTTTGCCAAAAGGCACCTAAAGGACTCTCAGATCATTTAAAATAATATTCTCTGGTCTGATGAAATCAAGATTGTAAGAAACCTGGCACCATCCCTACAGTGAAGCATGGTGTCATGTGCCTTTTACTTTGGCCACTCTACCATAAAGGCCTGATTAGTTCTCTCATCTCCACAGAGGAACTCTGGAGCTGATTGATCATCAGGTTCTTGGTCACCTCCCTGACCAAGGCCCTTCTCCCCCGATTGTTCAGTTTGGCCGGGCGGCCAGCTCTAGGAAGAGTCTTGGTGGTTCCAAACTTCTTCCATTTAAGAATGATGGAGGCCAATGTGTTCTTGGGGACCTTCTATTCTCCGGACATTTTTGGTACCCTTCCTCTGATCTGTGCCTCGACACAATCTTGTCGCAGAGCGCTACGGACAAGTCCTTCGGCCTCATGGCTTGGTTTTTGCTCTGACATGCAATTTAATTTACCACAGGTGGACTCCAATAAAGATGTAGAAACATCTCAAGGATGGTCAATGAAACAGGATGCACCTGAGCTCAATTTCGAGTCTCATTGCAAAGGGTCTGAACACTTATGTAAATAATGTATTTATGTTTTAGTTTTTTTTGAATTTGCAGAAAAATCTAAAAAAAGTCCATCGATGTCCTCCCCATGAGCCTCACAGAGCACATCCCAGTCTGTTGTTTCAAAGCAGTCCTGTAGGGCCTCATTCGCCTCCGGGGACCATCTCCTAATGGTCCTGGTGGTTGCAGGCTGCTGACCTACAGTATGTCCACACCTCCCTTTGATCATGCACTCTTCAGTTCAGACAAAAACAACAAAGTTCTGACCATTTCTGTGTTGTAACGTGATCATTGTAAAGAGCAGAAGGTCTTAGTGAGATGTGTGCTGGGAAGGTGTCCGTTCTCTCCTTAGTTCAGGCCACACCCATTCTGCATCTGTTTTAGCCTTTGTTGTTGTTCCATACCAGATTGAATCTAAATCCATTCACTGCTTTTCAAGTACACTGCAGGTAAGGTGTGGCTTAATCCCTTGTCGCTTGGCAACTGTTTACCTCCTGTCCTGCCATCCCTCTGTCCTTCTCCTCTGTGTCCACGAGGTGGAGCTGTTATCTGTTATTACACTGGAATATCATCCATGTCATAGGCTGATATTGGGTATCCAGTATCAGAAAACTAAAGTTCTTATTACTCTGGTAGATATTGCAGTTTGTGTTTAGTTTATATTCATGGACAACTAGTTGAGGTATTTATGTATCTGGGGGATAAACAAGTAGGTGTCTGGTTTCCCCCTATGCTGTCTTCATTCCATAGCTGAGTTATGATTGGACAGAGGACTGGGATCCATGGATCCAACCAGCTGTGTGGGTGCTGACACCTGCATAGAAACAGTAAATGCTACATCTGATGCTCACACTCTTAAAAGCCTCTCTCTCACTCTCTCAATTCAATTCAAGGTTGCTTTATTGGCATGATATTCAGGCAGTATGTAATGGCCAAAACATACAAAACATTAACAATACAAGACATACAAATGGAAAGAAAAATAACAAATATGAATGTGAGTATGTGTTGTCTTCTTCAACAGTGGGGGGTTCTGGGTCGCTGCGTAGTTCAGCTCCCACACTCCAACCCACCACCGCGTTAGAATCAGTATTATGTAGGTAATTAAGTTTCTCTCCCCCTCTCTCAGGTGTATCTGTGTGTGCATGTAAGACTTCCCATCACCAGCAGAGGGCAGTCTAGTGACACTTAGCACAGTCTATGTATCTCTTCCTATGCTTCTTCCTCTCATGTTTTGATACCAAATATATCAAAATAGCATCAACATGGCATATTTCACAAATGTTTTGCTTGTTACTCACAATAATGTCACAATAATGGCACATTGGAACAAAAATGCGTGACCCCAGTCCAAATGTAAAAGCATAGAATGGTTAGAAAACACTTTGGTTTCACATGATTTAAGCTACACTTACACAATATACAGTACACTGTCTCAGAGTTAAACATTGTGCAGTAGGTACAGTATATACAGTACACTGTCTCAGAGTTAAACATTGTGCAGTAGGTACAGTATATACAGTACACTGTCTCAGAGTTAAACATTGTGCAGTAGGTACAGTATATACAGTACACTGTCTCAGAGTTAAACATTGTGCAGTAGGTACAGTATATACAGTACATACAGTAAACTGTCTCAGGGTTAAACATTGTGCAGTAGGTACAGTATATACAGTACACTGTCTCAGAGTTAAACATTGTGCAGTAGGTACAGTATATACAGTACACTGTCTCAGAGTTAAACATTGTGCAGTAGGTACAGTATATACAGTATATACAGTAAACTGTCTCAGGGTTAAACATTGTGCAGTAGGTACAGTATATACAGTACATACAGTAAACTGTGTCAGGGTTAAACATTGTGCAGTAGGTACAGTATATACAGTACACTGTCTCAGAGTTAAACATTGTGCAGTAGGTAAAGTATATACAGTACACTGTCTCAGAGTTAAACATTGTGCAGTAGGTACAGTATATACAGTACACTGTCTCAGAGTTAAACATTGTGCAGTAGGTACAGTATATACAGTATATACAGTAAACTGTCTCAGGGTTAAACATTGTGCAGTAGGTACAGTATATACAGTACACTGTCTCAGAGTTAAACATTGTGCAGTAGGTACAGTATATACAGGACACTGTCTCAGAGTTAAACATTGTGCAGTAGGTACAGTATATACAGTACACTGTCTCAGAGTTAAACATTGTGCAGTAGGTACAGTATATACAGTATACTGTCTCAGAGTTAAACATTGTGCAGTAGGTACAGTATATACAGTACACTGTCTCAGAGTTAAACATTGTGCAGTAGGTACAGTATATACAGTACACTGTCTCAGAGTTAAACATTGTGCAGTAGGTACAGTATATACAGTATACTGTCTCAGAGTTAAACATTGTGCAGTAGGTACAGTATATACAGTACACTGTCTCAGAGTTAAACATTGTGCAGTAGGTACAGTATATACAGTACACTGTCTCAGAGTTAAACATTGTGCAGTAGGTACAGTATATACAGTATATACAGTACACTGAAATATTGATAGAGGAATTAGTATGTTAAAGATCATGACTAAAGTGTTCTACCATGAAATTGTATAACTGTGTGAATTCAGATAGAGATATAAGACAATGATCCAATAATGTGTGTGTGATTACATAGGTTTAAGACTAGGACATTGTGTTGATATTTTACAATAAAAACAGGGTATAGTTTTGGAGAGAAGAGGAACTCTTGACAAACAACTGAAACCAATAACAGGAAGGGTGAAGGGAACAGTTAGGACCTATTTAGCCTACAGATGACCTATCGCTAGACTTACAGAAAGCATGCTTGCAGAATGTAATGATATTGTGAAACATGATTACCATAAATGGATATTATATTGTACAACAACTCCAGTGGGAGGTGTTATACGACAGAAACGTGTGTGTATAAAAGGATTTGCTTGGCACTTGAGCAGGAGAGCTCTCTGAATAAACTACTGATCTATTGTAGACAGGGGCTTTGTCTAATTCTTGTTTAACCAGAGCCTTACAACCTCTGGGAATTATTCAAAGTTTGAGTGATAGTTGAGTTCAACCATTGAGACAGCAAAATTCTCGTGACAAATATAAAAACATTCAACCACTAGATGGGGAAAAGGACTGGAGGAAAAGACCAACATTTCTCTAAACAATGCTTGAAATTGTAGAGGATTTTAAAATAAGTTAGTAATTCCCTGTTTAGAGAAAACGTTGTTATGAAATGTGAAATGTTCAGCAGCCTGGCATGCAAAGTGACAGGTCAAAAGGTCACACACACTTAAACTCACTAAATAGAGAATCCACCAAACAATTACAGTGGTCCCTCCTATTTGACTAATGTAGGCTACATTAGAACCACAGTATGGAGTTGTGTTTCTGGAGAAATGTCTCTGGAGAAATGTTTCCACTCTCAAACTCATAGATGCAGCTATGGCTTCAAGGAAGGACAGTTTATACAGGTATTCTGAAACAATACATACTTTGTTTACAAAGATTTAAATGACAACCAAAACATACGTGGAGAATGGAGGGATCTAACATCCTGTTTTGGGTTGTGATACGGTTTGTAAATAAATGATATGTTTCAAGAATCCACTGTTAAACATCAGGAAGTAAAATAATTGTATACCTTTAAATTGAACCTCAGTACAATATGTTCTTCTTTATCAGATTGAAGAAGAAAAGAGGTAGGAAAGCAACAAAAATCAAAAAGGATCATATGTTTCTTTATTAGAATCTTTGTACCAGAGGAAGGAAACAGGACACGTCTGATGCTCTCTGGTCTATTATTATTGTTCTGGACTATTATGTGTCTTTATTAGAATCTTTGTACCAGAGGTCAACACAACACATCCAGGACCATTCCTAAATCTAGTGGGAGGAACCATGAAGCCTGTAGCATTTTTACTAACCTGGTTATCTTTTTGGTTTTTAGGAGTTATCGTTGCATAGTCAATGTCAACTTTTCTTCCGGATGAATCTATGAAGACAAATAAAGTCAAGTAAATATGAGGTAAGATGTTACTAATTGACAGAGACATACAGACGCTCAGCCCCCAGGACAGGTTCTGTAAGCACTCAGGACTCATTTGGTGAGATGTTACTAACTGACAGAGACATACAGACGCTCAGCCCCCAGGACAGGAGTCATTTGGTGAGGTGTTACTAACTGACAGAGACATACAGACGCTCAGCCCCCAGGACAGGTTCTGTAAACACTCAGGACTCATTTGGTGAGGTGTTACTAACTGACAGAGACATACAGACGCTCAGCCCCCAGGACAGGTTCTGTTAACACTCAGGACTCATTTGGTGAGGTGTTACTAACTGACAGAGACATACAGACGCTCAGCCACCAGGACAGGTTCTGTAAACACTCAGGACTCATTTGGTGAGGTGTTACTAAGTCTTTTTGGTGTCACAGAACCAAGCTATTAAAGTAATCATTGTCAAAGAGAGAGTATGTGTGTGCCTTCTGCTTTCTCAACATTTAGAGAAGTTGTCTGGGATAATGACACTGACCAAGCAGAGGAAGTGTGGAAGATATGACATCCTGTGTATTTGACCTCCATCCTGTGTTCAAGAAAACATTTACTACATCTTCCAAAACACTACCCTTGATTGTAAAAATAAATAAATAAAGTGAGAGACCTCACACCTCTAAAAGATGAATACCTGCCTTGTGAAGGTTCATGTCTCCTCTTCTTTATATAGATTGTAACTCCAACCAGCACCAAGACAATTAAAGCACAGATTACAGCAATAATAAGAAAACCCAGAGTCCTCTCACCACTGTCTGAAATAAATAAAACACCTGATTAGTGTGAAATATCACAGGGCTTTAGCAGTATGTTTCAAATGGTCTCAACTAATAGTTTCACTTAATTATTTTGGTAATTGCTATTTTCTGGATGGTTTTAATTCAAACTGTCTCTAACCTGCCTCCTTAAGATGACCATCTTCACTGCAACATGTCGGGACATGAACTGTCTCATGGCTGACAGGGTTAGCAGCCACACAGCTGTAGGTGGAGTTGTAGTCCTTTCCCTCTACCTCCAAACGGAGGTTGGTGGTGAGATCAGGACTGCTGGTCTGGTTTAGTTGTTCCTCTCCCCTGTACGAGGTCAAGGTCACCTCTTTTTCATTGTCCACAGAACACACCACACTACAGGAGCTGCTGTCACACTCTGTCACCTGAGGTTTGGAAACAACATCTGGAAGACAAATAGTAAATACATTGGAGGAATGGAACTTAGAGTTGATGTTTTTGTAATATACAACACACACACACACACACACACACAGACACACAGACAGACAGACAGACAGACATACACATACTTACTGTATACAGTGAGCTCAAATTTGATGTTTTTTCCTCCATCTGTATTCTCCACAGTATAAACCCCAGCATCGTCTAACTGAAGGTCTGACAGAGTGAAGTATCTTGTAACAATGTCCAAGTGGACGCGGTTTTCAAATCTATTCTCAAGGGTGATATTGCCTTCTTTACCAGGGTACACATTTGCAATAGTGCCAAGGTCTCCATACCCTAAATTGGCAGCCTTGTTCACCCTCTCTGCAAAAGAGATAGACTGTCCCACAATGCCTTTCACCTGCTGAGTCTCAGACTGGACTGTTTGCTGGGAAGCACAGAGTTCTGTGGAAAGAGAGAGACTCAATATCAACACAATGAGTGCATTTTAGGGGGACTGTAAAACATTCGCACACTAAATCTCCCAATACTAAGTGTTTAACATGTCAGTAACCACATCCATATGATAATACGATCTGATGACAGACTGCACCTAAGATGACAATGACATTCAATCATTAGTTGATTTTTGCCTCATGTCTACAATGTAGTCGCCTGGAATAACACTACTGACTTGAGTATCACAGTCCTTAGTTATTTACAGGCCTAATGTGATGGTTTTATTTTATTTAACCTTTATTTAACTAGGTAAGTCAGTTAAGAACAAATTCTTATTTACAACGACGGTCTACCAAAAGGCAAAATACCTCCTGCAGGGACGGGGGCTGGGATTCAAAATAAAAATGAATAAAAATCAATAAAATATAAATATAGGACCACACACATCACGACAAGAGAGACAACATTACATACATGAACATCTTTTCAGTATTAGTTCTACAGGTATAGAAGAAAACACATGCACACCCACTAACATAATGTATTGTCCTCCTGTAGTCAACTGTATACATTGTCTGGATGAATATGTGACTGTGTCTCAGCTTGTTTCCTTTCCCATCAGTCTGTCATATCGTGTGTTCTGCCTTTCTCTGTCACGTTAGTGGTTTGACCACGCTGAGAAGCAGCCCCACACATTCTGCCCTGCGTACAGGAGTACCGTCTCACACGCAGGCCTATGTGGTGAAATACGTTTCCTCTGCAATGAATACTTTCCACTGCAGCAAACAGAAATGTCCTCAGTAATGCTAAAGGTCTACTTGTGACTCGTATAATTCTTACAGTTGTCAGATCAGTGTAGACCTGATAAGGGTCTTTGGATTTATAACTGGGAATTTAAACTGGGAAAAGGAAGGCTATGTTCCTTGGGAGGGAAGGCCTAGGAGTGTAACTACAGTATTTTTCTACAACATTGTTTTTACATTCTCTAAGCAAATGAACTATGAAAATCTGTGATGAGATGATGAACATTGTGGTGATAGCCTCCCTAGTGTGGCATGTTCTTCAGCACAAGGGAGCCTCCAGCCTACACATTCCAGGCACTTGATAATAAAGGACACATACGGTATAAGCCTAATATCATTCTGTGTTTATGTCTCACCCACACATATTCACATACCAAAGTCATGTTCATTCAGGATAAACATACGTCTCAGCACAGTCTTGGTAACAGAGGATAGACAACACAGACAGCTTCTTATGAGAAAAAAAACAGTAACAAAAAAACCTGGCAAAGTTTGAGGGGGGTTTCGGCAGCTGGCAACTGTAACAGTAAAACTGACAATTATTACAACAAAGCGTCGGCTCTGCCATTAACTTGTAATTAATTGCAACAGTTACAGTACTTGCAGTATTTGCAGTATATTGGTTATTTTGAATGCATCAATTGCAGTATTACTGCAATTGAGTTAGAACATCACACTACACCAGGGGCAGGAAACCCTGATTCTGAAGTTGCCGCAGGATAATCACGTTTTAGATTTAACCAACCTGGAAGGACAAGTGTGTTGAATTTAGTCAATCACTGAACTGATCAATTAGCTCAGTTGGTCAGGTGTGGTGCCTAGTTGGAACAAAATCCTGCAGTACCTGTGACACTACAGGAACAGGGTTGACCCCCTGACCCCTGTGCTACACATTTACTGAGTTGTATAATATAACATTATCCCTGCAGTTACAAAAGTGACTAACTGTGTTATTTTGAACACAGCTATTACAGTAGCCATATATTAAAACAGTAGGTGCATAAATTGTGTGTTTAATTGTATGGATGAATCATGAGCTCCTAATATCTAGTATTATATATAATATTTCAAATGATTTTGAGGAAGAGTTCATTTGAGAAAAACAAGTGAGTTAAAGATGAAGAAAGAAGATCTAAGAATATAACATCAGAAGAAGAGAACAAGATAACAGCTGTTGACAGTTGCTAGGGAGTTGCAAAGAGTTTCTAAATGAAGTGGTTCATTGTGTGAATAAAGGCAACATTGAGCTGCCCTCTTCATTGACCTGTCAAAGGCTTTCCATACTGTTGATCACTCAGAGGCTTTCCTCAATTGGCCAAGACCAGGCTGCATGTAACTGGGATAAAAATGTGTATCTACTGATGGTGTTGAATCAGGTACATTTTACTGTTTGTGAATGTTATTTCCCCCACGGTTGACCAGGCTCTATCTGAACTACAGTCTGTCTTCATTGTATTACAGAAACACTTTATTGACCTGAACTGAGTATTGAATGCAGGTTAAACTAAGTGTATGTTGTTCTCTAGATTGTATAAAAATAACTGATGATTTAAACATATGTACTTTGGATGGTGTCCATAATGATGTCATGTCCCTGCTTGCAAATGTCTGGGCATCTGGAGAGATAAAAAGCTGTCTTTTAAAAAGCATATTGATGAGTTAGTTAAGAATAAAAATGGACTTCTATAGAAATAGGTCCTGCCTCTCATTAAATACGAGAAAGCAGATTATTCAGTCAACGTTTCTATCGGTCCTGGACTACGGCGACATCATCTATTTGAACACAGCTGTTACTTCATTAAAGCCGTTAGATGGAGTTTATCATGGCGCACTGTGCTTTATTACGGGCGACAGTTTTAGCACCGTACCTAACATCATTACTAAACTTTAGACATAGCAGTTACCACACCCGGTCTCAGGGATGGTTAACCCTGGACAGTCCTCTGGTCTCTACTGAGTTAGGTACATCAGATTTTTATCTTAGTTGTTGAACAGTCTTCAAAACGTTCTGAAACGGTAGGATAATTCAGAACACTGATTGAGGATCTTATTACTGATGGATGGGTTTGTTTTTATGACCGTGTTTTTATTTCTGCTTGTATTTATATTGATGTGTGTATTTTCTGTAATTGATGTAATTCAGGGCTCATCTGTTTTCTCCACAGGAGCGGTCGCGTCGTTCTATCTAATACCGACTGGGAGAACATGCTGATAATCTGGACTTTCTTACATTTAAAAAATGTTTTTATCCTCATTAGTTATATTATTTGTCCCTCTTCTCTTATTAAGAGATGGAGTCAACTTTAGGAATGTTTCAGAATGGATATAGAGAGAATGAAATAACTCACACTCACACCCTAAAAGTCTAGACCATAAAAGGCTGCACTGATCACTCGTGCTTGGCTGCCAAATGTATAGGTGTCCCCATTGGCCAAATATTTAAATAGAGGACATTATCATTATTTTAGCGAACCATGTTAGACGTCCCTCCTAATAAAAAGGTCCCCATCCTGCTGATGTGAGCTGCTGGATAGCAAATATGCAGTTGATATGCTTTTAGGGATGAGAAAGTGAACTGTTTTACGATCTGTTGTCCACCTCAACAGACAGGGTTTAATTCAATCGGCCTAAGCGTTATATTTGTTTTATTACACGTTTAAATAAACATTACGCATTTGGCGATGTCCAAGTTCAACTTAAATTCATTGTCCCATATAGTGCGTCAGACCCCAAAAATGGTTTTGTCTCTGGCTTTGAAAAAATAAAAATAAAATACAAAAGTTATTGCTACGGATCATATAGAAGAGGTCCCTAAACCAATAACAGTTGGTTAAATTGGGAATGCAATTAAGGAAATTCACATTGGGTCTGTGCTCTACGCACTACAGACCCTAGGCTGCTAGTCTAGGCTCCCTTGTCAGGAAATACAACAATCTTACAAAAATAGAAATAATTATTAATTAAAACATTGAACATTTAAAAAATATATATATATTAGCCTACTTATCTATCATCTCCCACATACACTGTTAGTTAGTGCAGCAAATCAGTAACAACAAAATAAACATACCATCAATGACAAAATACAGCAGCATGAAGGTCAGTCTGGCCAGCCTTCTCCATCCCAACAAATGGTTCATTGTTCTAAAGCTCGAGCTGTTCAGTGGTGTTCACTGTGAAGAACCAGACAGATGTGACTTTGTCATTGTACAGAGGAGAGAATAAACTCAACCAGACCAGCAGCTCCCTGCCGTGTATTCATTACAGCTGATTCTGTTGCAAAACCTTTCTTAACGGAAGCAAACGTAACAGGGAGGGGCCTACCTGAATTTGTCCAATAGAACCTGTCGTTTTAGTTTTAACTGTTTGACCTAATGATTACATCACTAGCCTTCTATGTTCTATAATGTGAGGTACACTACCGTTCAAAAGTTTGGGGTCACTTAGAAATGTCATTGTTTTTGTTTTTTATTCCAATAAAATAACATCAAATTGATCAGAAATACAGTGTAGACATTGTTAATGTTGTAAATGACTATTGTACGGTTGATTTTTTATGGAATATCTACATAGGCGTATAGAGGCCCATTATCAGCAACCATCACTCCTGTGTTCCAATGGCACGTTGTGTTAGCTAATCCAAGTTTATCATTTTAAAAGGCTAATTGATCATTAGAAAACACTTTGGCAATTATGTTAGCACAGCTGAAAACTGTTGTGCTGATTAAAGAAGCAATAAAACTGGCCTTCTTTAGACTAGTTGAATATCTGGAGCATCAGCATTAGTGGGTTCGATTACAGGCTCAAAATGTCCAGAAACAAATAACTTTCTTCTGAAACTCATCAGTCTATTCTTTTTCTGAGAAATGAAGGCTTTTCCATGCGAGAAATTGTCAAGAAACTGGGTGGTCAGACAATGATAGCAGTTTGACTGGCAGCAAATAGTTTAAGTAGCTTTGTACAGTAGCTAACCTGCTAACACAGGCCAGTGACACCGTTTTAAATTCAGGCTGTAACAAAATGTGGAAAACGTCAAGAGGGTTGAATACTTTCTGAAGGCACTGCTGCTTATCTAATACATCATATTTTAAAACAGCCTATGAAATATGATACAACAGATAGAAATGTGCTGTATAGAACATACTGTACAGACACCTCTTCTGTACATCACTCTGCAAGGTTCTTTGAATAAGGCCCTGATGTTAGTCTCTAAACAACACTCACACACAGAGAGTGGGAGCGTTGTGGTTACTTTAGCTAGTAAAAATACACAAATACATGTATCAAAATGAACGAGTGTCAACGTACATGGACTCCATCAACCCCCACAACACCCCCATATTGTGTGTGTGAATGTACGCTTCTCTAATACCATCTATGTCAGAGTGTGGTGATTGCTAATTTGTTCTCTCTGAGGTCAGTAGCGTATATGGTTCCTTCACTCTCATTCCCCTTATATGGAAGATGTGGTACCTTCCTCTTTCTCTGTACAGCTTCTCTCAAGCAAGAGAGCTGAAACCACAAACCATTCTCTCAGTCCCCTGCACCCACATTTAGCAGACACTCTTATCAAGAGTGACAGATCAGTGGAATGGTACCAAAAATGTCTGGAGCATTGAAGGTCCCCAAGAACACATTGGCCTCCATCATTCTTAAATGAAAGAAGTATGTTTCTTTATTAGAATCTTTGTACCAGAGGAAGGAAACAGGACACGTCTGATGCTCTCTGGTCTATTATCATTGTTCTGCAGTAGGAAACTCAACAGTCAACACATCTAGGATCTTTCCTAAAGCTAGTGGGTGGAACCATGAAGCCTAACTTTAAGGAACCTGATGATCAATCTGACAGAGCTCCAGAGTTCCTCTGTGGAGATGGGAGAACTAATCAGGCCTTTATGGTAGAGTGGCCAAAGTAAAAGGCACATGACAGTCCGCATGACAGCCCGCTTGGAGTTTGCCAAAAGGCACCTAAAGGACTCTCAGATCATTTAAAATAATATTCTCTGGTCTGATGAAATCAAGATTGTAAGAAACCTGGCACCATCCCTACAGTGAAGCATGGTGTCATGTGCCTTTTACTTTGGCCACTCTACCATAAAGGCCTGATTAGTTCTCCCATCTCCACAGAGGAGCTGATTGATCATCAGGTTCTTGGTCACCTCCCTGACCAAGGCCCTTCTCCCCCGATTGCTCAGTTTGGCCGGGCGGCCAGCTCTAGGAAGAGTCTTGGTGGTTCCAAACTTCTTCCATTTAAGAATGATGGAGACCAATGTGTTCTTGGGGACCTTCTATTCTCCGGACATTTTTGGTACCCTTCCTCTGACACAATCTTGTCTCAGAGCGCTATGGACAAGTCCTTCGGCCTCATGGCTTGGTTTTTGCTCTGACATGCAATTTAATTTACCACAGATGGACTCCAATAAAGATGTAGAAACATCTCAAGGATGGTCAATGAAACAGGATGCACCTGAGCTCAATTTCGAGTCTCATTGCAAAGGGTCTGAACACTTATGTAAATAATGTATTGACATAACGTTTTTGCTTCGTCATAATGGGTGTAACGTAACAAAATATGGACAAAGTAGTTTCACCTGTCTGTGTCGGCCATCTTCCTCATTATCCCCAGTGTATTTATACCTGTGTTCTCTGTTTGTCTGTTGCCAGTTCATCAAGCCTACCAGCATTTCTTCCCTTTGCTCCTGTCTTGCTATAGTTCCTGTTTTCTTGTTTTCCCGGTGTTTACCATTCCTGTCTGCCCCGACCCAGAGCCTGCCTGACGTCTTGTACCTTTGCCCCACTACTCTGGTTCACCAAACACTGTCTGCCCCGACTCTGAGCCTGCCTGACGTCTTGTTCCTTTGCCCCACTACTCTGCGTTACTGAACTCTGTCTGCCCCGACCCTGAGCCTGCCTGCCATCTTGTACCTTTGCCCCACTACTCTGGATTACAGAACACTGCTTGCCCCTGACCTGTCTTTTGTCTGCCCCTGTTGGTGTAATAAACATTGTAATTCCAACGTTGTCTGCTCCTGGGTCTTACCTGTACGCTGATAGTAACTATGCAACATCAGTAGGTCTAGAGTTGAAGATTAGATGGAAACACATTTAACTAGTATATTTTATTCAGGAAAAGGGAATCTAACTGCAAAAGTTATTTTTATGTGCACTACGTATTTAAGCACAGACATTTATCCGCAATTGGTCAACTTGATGGAAACACAACTCTGATGGGAAAATGTGCATATTGTTTTGATGCAGATTTGAGAATATTCACATTAAAATATGTCACCAATTGGATGGAAACAAAGCTATAAACACCCTAAAGCAGGGGTGTCGAACTCATTTTTCCCTGGGGGCCACATTCGGTCGGGGTCAGAGGGCATCACTGACAATTTGACTGCAAGGAAAGAAAACATTTTGGCCTGAGGAGAAAGATCTCTCTCTCTCTACTACTGGATATGCTGCTGCTATCCTACTACAGTATCCTGCTGAACTGATTTAGTCTGGATATAAGTCTATGGTCTGGAGTCTGAGGCCCTGCGGGAACTTATTCTGTTTGTCTACAATAGAACCCTTGCTTTCTCCCAGTTGTAGCACTCTCTCTCTACCACAAGAGGGCGCTCATCAGCTGCCCAATAAATATGTAGTCAACGTTGTTGTGACTGACTGAGTGGGGGTCAACTGTCACTATTTATTGGCTGTTGTTCACAGTGATGTCTATCCGTGATCATTTTCTTCTATCTGAAATTTAACATTGCATTTATTTATTTATAATTTTCTTATATTTAATCCAGTCTTCTCACTCCTGCTGTTGGGACAGCTTTATGGAGACCTAACAGTTTGTGGGCACCGTTTGTCACCGTTATAGTGACATTAATGTATTGTTTAGTGTTGTGGCTTTACTGGCATGCATCCCACATTTATTTCTTTGCCTCACCAAGATTTAATTGCTAAGATCGCCACTGACTATATGTACAAATAAGAACAATGTTTATATATATACTAATAGCATAAACTCATGACGCATTGAGCTCACAACAATAACACCAGAGACCTCTGTTGCCGCGCTCCTTCTGAATCCCTTTAAACTTGAAGCCTCTGAGTTTGTGTTATTAGAACAAATAAACATATTTGATACAGTTATTATTTTCTGTCTGATTAAAGTTAGAGCCCTAAGCAGTTCTTTGATATTTCCAAATACAACCCTGTCACTGTAAACCCCCTAGAGTACAATCCTACATATTAACGCACTTGAAGAATGTGTACAGCAGATGGTATCCTCTTTTAGGGACTCCCAGGTCCCGTTGTTATCACAGATATAAACATTATAGGTCTTTATATGACCTACAGTATGTCCACCCCTCCCTTTGATCATGCACTCTTCAGTTCAGACAAAAACAACAAAGTTCTGACCATTTCTGTGTTGTAATGTGATCATTGTAAAGAGCAGGTTTTAGGGAGATGTGTGCTGGGAAGGTGTCCGTTCTCTCCTTAGTTCAGGCCACACCCATTCTGCATCTGTTTTAGCCTTTGTTGTTGTTCCATACCAGATTGAATCTAAATCCATTCACTGCTTTTCAAGTACACTGCAGGTAAAGTGTGGATTAATCCCTTGTCGCTTGGCAACTGTTTACCTCCTGTCCTGCCATCCCTCTGTCCTTCTCCTCTGTGTCCACGAGATGGAGCTGTTGTATCTGTTATTACACTGGAAGATCATCCATGTCATAGGCTGATATTGGGTATCCAGTATCAGAAAACTAAAGTTGTTATTAATATGGTAGAAATTGCAGTTTGTGTTTAGTTTATATTCATGGACAACTAGTTGAGGTATTTATGTATCTGGGGGGTAAACAAGTAAATGGCTGGTTTCCCCCTATGCTGTCTTCATTCCATAGCTGAGTGGTGATTGGACAGAGGACTGGGATCCATGGATCCAACCAGCTGTGTGGGTGCTGACACCTGCATAGAAACAGTAAATGCTACATCTGATGCTATGCTCACACTCTTAAAAGCCTCTCTCTCACTCTCTCAATTCAATTCAAGGTTGCTTTATTGGCATGACATTCAGGCAGTATGTATGGCCAAAACATACAAAACATTAACAATACAAGACATACAAATGGAAAGAAAAATAACAAATATGAATGTGAGTATGTGTTGTCTTCTTCAACAGTGGGGGGTTCTGGGTCGCTGCGTAGTTCAGCTCCCACACTCCAACCCACCACCGCGTTAGAATCAGTATTATGTAGGTAATTAAGTTTCTCTCCCCCTCTCTCAGGTGTATCTGTGTGTGCATGTAAGACTTCCCATCACCAGCAGAGGGCAGTCTAGTGACACTTAGCACAGTCTATGGATCTCTTCCTATGCTTCGTCCTCTCATGTTTTGATACCACATGGCATATGCTTGTTACTCACAATAATGTCACAATAATAATGGCACATTGGAACAAAAATGCGTGACCCCAGTCCAAACGTAAAAGCATAGAATGGTTAGAAAACACTTTGGTTTCACATGATTTAAGCTACACTTACACAATATACAGTACACTGTCTCAGAGTTAAACATTGTGCAGTAGGTACAGTATATACAGTACACTGTCTCAGAGTTAAACATTGTGCAGTAGGTACAGTATATACAGTACACTGTCTCAGAGTTAAACATTGTGCAGTAGGTACAGTATATACAGTATATACAGTACACTGAAATATTGATAGAGGAATTAGTATGTTAAAGATAATGACTAAAGTGTTCCACCCTGAAATTGTATAACTGTGTGAATTCAGATAGAGATATAAGACAATGATCCAATAATGTGTGTGTGATTACCTAGGTTTAAGACTAGGACATTGTGTTGATATTTTACAATAAAAGCAGGGTATAGTTGAGGAGAGAAGAGGAACTCTTGACAAACAACTGAAACCAATAACAGGAAGGATGAAGGGAACGGTTAGGACCTATTTAGCCTACAGATGACCTATCGCTAGACTTACAGAAAGCATGCTTGCAGAATGTAATGATATTGTGAAACCTGATTACCATAAATGGATATTATATTGTACAACAACTCCAGTGGGAGGTGTTATATGACAGAAACGTGTGTGTGTGTATAAAAGGATTTGGTTGGCACTTGAGCAGGAGAGCTCTCTGAATAAACTACTGATCTATTGCAGACTGGGGCTTTGTCTAATTCTTGTTTAACCAGAGCCTTACAACCTCTGGGAATTATTCAAAGTTTGAGTGATAGTTGAGTTCAACCATTGAGAGAGCAAAATTCTCGTGACAAATATAAAAACATTCAACCACTAGATGGGGAAAAAGGATTGGAGGAAAAAAATAAACATTTCTATAAACAATGCTTGAAATTGTAGAGGATTTTAAAATAAGTTTGTAATTCCCTGTGTTTATTGTTTATTGTTTATTGTTAAAAGGATCCCCATTAGCTGTCACCAAAGTAAACAAGCTAGTCTTCCTGGGGTCCACAAAAAGAAATCACACAACAATATCAAAACGAAAACAGCACAAAATTATAAACATCATTACCACATCATAAATTAATTCAAACAATTCAATACAACCATTTTTACACTCATAAAGTAAATATGTCCTTTCCTTACAATTTTAAAAGATGCATTCTTAAATGGTACCTAAAAGAGTCTTTGCCATTAATTTTTCGTATATTCAATGGGCAATTATTCCAATGAGTGATGGCACGATAAATAACAGTTTTCTTTAAAGCATTTGATGTTGGGCATGGTAACATCATCAGGCCATCATTTGCAGACCTAGTCAAATGTGAATGTACCTGATCACACCTAACAATTTGGTTATATAAAATAAATGGTTGAGAAGAAAAGACAATGTTTCTCAAAAACTTAGTGGTATTAAAAACCAGCCTTTTCTCCACCATTAACCATGAGAGCTGACAGTGCATACTAATAATATTTGTACTAATGGGACAATGTAAAACCAACCTGGCAGCTCTGTTTTGGACTGTTTGTAATTTCTTTAGTTGACCTTTAAATATAGATGACCATACGGGGGCACAATAATCCAAATGGCATAAAATTAAAGATTTGGCCACCTGCTCAACAATGTGTGTAGGGACATAAGAAAGACATTTCCTCAATATAGCAATACCACTACCCATCTTCTTCACGATGATATTAATATGTTCTACCCATGATAGGTGACTGTCCACTATTGTGCCCAGTAATTTTACTTTATCTACCTGTTCTATAGGTTCTCCATACAAGTTTAAATTCATCTTTGATATTAATGACAATTTATGACTCGATCCGAAGATAATTGATTTGGTTTTTAAGATATTCAGCACCAACTTATTTAGTTTTATCCAATCAGAAACCATATTTAACTCAGCTGACAAAACATAATCCAGTTCACTGACAGTTTTTGCAGCATAATACAATGTGGAATCATCAGCATACATTTGTACAGTTGCTTTACACAAAACTGATGGCAAATCATTTGTGAAGATGGCATATAAAAGTGGTCCCAGGCAGCTCCCCTGCGGGACCCCGCAGTCCAAGACCTTAGAATGAGACCAGCTGCCAGTATAGTAGACCTGTTGCGTCCTACATGTAAGATAACTCTTCATAAAATCAATGGCAGTTGGATTAAATCCATAGCATTCTAGTTTACCAATAAGTAAATTGTGATCTATGACATCAAATGCCGCACTAAAATCAAGTAAAACAGCACCAGTCATCTTTAAATTATCCATTTCCTTTAGCCAGTCATCTGTCATTACTGTGAGGGCAGAACAAGTTGAATGGTTATGTCTATAAGCATGTTGGAAATCTGTGTTCAAGCCATTTGATTCAAAGTATTCCTGTACTTGTGCATGAACTATTCTCTCCATCAGCTTACTAAGAACTGGTAAAATAGTAATAGGTCTACTATTCTTCCCAGTAAGTGCTAGTCTCCCATCTTTAGGTAAGGGAATAATTTTACCTTCTTTCCAAATAGTGGGAAAAACTCCTTTCATTAAACAGTCATTTAATATTTGACATAACGGACCGCAAACATAATCAGCTGCCAAGCCAAGTACTTTACTGTCCAGCATGTCAGTACCCACTGAGCTGTGTTCAGGCAGGGACTTCTTACTGTCCAGCATGTCAGTACCCACTGAGCTGTGTTCAGGCAGGGACTTCTTACTGTCCAGCATGTCAGTACCCACTGAGCTGTGTTCGGGCAGGGACTTCTTACTGTCCAGCATGTCAGTACCCACTGAGCTGTGTTCAGGCAGGGACTTCTTACTGTCCAGCATGTCAGTACCCACTGAGCTGTGTTCAGGCAGGGACTTCTTACTGTCCAGCATGTCAGTACCCACTGAGCTGTGTTCAGGCAGGGACTTCTTACTGTCCAGCATGTCAGTACCCACTGAGCTGTGTTCAGGCAGGGACTTCTTACTGTCCAGCATGTCAGTACCCACTGAGCTGTGTTCGGGCAGGGACTTCTTACTGTCCAGCATGTCAGTACCCACTGAGCTGTGTTCAGGCAGGGACTTCTTACTGTCCAGCATGTCAGTACCCACTGAGCTGTGTTCAGGCAGGGACTTCTTACTGTCCAGCATGTCAGTACCCACTGAGCTGTGTTCAGGCAGGGACTTCTTACTGTCCAGCATGTCAGTACCCACTGAGCTGTGTTCAGGCAGGGACTTCTTACTGTCCAGCATGTCAGTACCCACTGAGCTGTGTTCGGGCAGGGACTTCAACAATTTTCTTACTTCCTGCTCCTCTACACTATTAAACTGGAAAGTGCAACTTTTATTTAACATCACATCATCTTTTATGAGCTTTAGGTAATTAGAATCAGTATTGTCCATATTCTGCCTTAATGCATGTACCTTATTTATATAAAAATCATTAAAATAATTCGCTATATCAGATGGTTTGGTCAAAAACTTGCCTTCTGACTCCACAAAGGAAGCCCTACCAGATGTCCGCCTCCCCATTATTTCATTAAGGGTTTTCCATAGCTCTTTACCATCTTGCTTTACAGCATTTATTCTCTGCATGTAATATTCTCTTTTCATCGATCTCTTTAATTTAGTAACCTGATTTCTCAGTTTACAGTACATTAATCTATCCTCCACCAATCCAGTCCTTACTAATATAGATTTGGCTTTATCTCTATCCTTCATGAGGCTCTTTATAGTCTCATTCAGCCATGGGGCTGGTCTCGCTTTTACAATACACTTTCTCATAGGGGCATGCCTGTCAACAATCTTCATAAATCTTTCCATAAAAATATTTAAGGCAGCCTCAGGCTCCTCAGCAACATACACATCAGTCCAATCAATACCACCAACATCCTCCAAAAAACATTCCGGGATAAATTTCTTAAAAATCCTTTTATGTACTATATTAACTTTACATTTTGGAATTTTAGTTTTCCTGGTAATTGCTATAATATTATGGTCACTAAAACCCACAGATCGAGAAACTGGTTTAGTGCAACATTCAGGAATATTTGTATAAATATGGTCTATGCAAGTGGCAGAAGTATGTCCAGCACTATTAGTAAAGACTCTGGTTGGTTGAGAGATCATCTGAGACAGATTACAAGCAGCTATCAATGAAACTATCTTTTGTTTCATTGGACATTGATTCGCAAACCAGTCAATGTTCATATCCCCGAGTAAAAAAATATCACCATTAACATCTGTAACTCTGTCAATTAAATCACATAAATTGTTCAGGTATTGCACATCAGTCCCAGGAGGTCTATAGCAGCAACCGATTAGCACCGGCTTTAGGTGAGGAAGATGCACTTTAACCCATAACGATTCTAAATAATCTGTGATAAACTCAGAGCACAGTGTTGCCGTTAAGTTATCTCTGATATATAATGCCATGCCACCCCCATGTTTATTCCTGTCCCTTCTGAAAATATTATAGCCATCAATGGAAATCTCTGTATCAAAAACAGTAGCATCCAGGTGAGTCTCCGATACTGCCAATATATGAATGGTGTTTTCTTTAATTAGATGATTAAGTTCAAATACCTTATTTCTGATGCTGCAGACATTCAAATGGGCTAAAACAAGACCCTTTGAAACCGAGAAGAGATGCTTATCATCCAAAGGCCTACTATCCATAATTATTATTATTTTTTAAATCAGTTCAGTCTATATGACCTCAAGTTAAGAAAAACCAGAGGACTAGTCTCTCGTTCCAGCTCTTGGCTCCAACTCCTGGCTGTTGGTGCCATTCCTATCCTTATGCTTTTGGGCAGGGGGATGGACAATAAGCTTGTCATGTCGGATGTAGGCTATGTCACCTCGTTCTCTGGCAGCTTTCATGGCTGGAATGAGTTCCTTTCGCTTTCGCCTGACGGCTTCAGTGTAGTCCTCATTCACATAGATGTTGGTGCCTTTCAGATCCTTGGTCTTTCCTAGAACAGCCATTTTATCTTTGTATCTGAGGAATTTGACCATGATAGGCCTAGGTCTTTTTCCAGAATGTCCGGATGGATTGCCAGCCCTATGTGCACGTTCAATCACCATCTGACTACTGTCCAGGTGAAGTTTCTCATTTATCACATACCTGACTTTGTCCTCAGTCTCCTTCCAGCTTTCATTCTGGGCCTCAGGAATGCCATCCACAACAAAGTTATTCCTTCTTGTTTGACCCTCCAAATAATCCGCTTTCTCAGTAATCTCTGCCAATCTCCCTTGCATTATTTTGGTTTCAGCACAAGTAATTGTTCTTTCTGACTCAGTTTTCTCATTTTTCTTTAATAGATCTTCAATGTCTTTTTGGGAGAATTGCAAGCTGCTTCTCAGCTCCTGTGTCTCCTTGATCAATTTGTCAATCCTAGTGTTCACATTGTACACAATTAATTCCACAGCAGTCTTAAAGTTGCTTTCTTGCTGCTGTAGAAGTTGCATGAACAGATCCTTTTGTTGACTCATTAGATCCCGCATCTGTGAGAGCGAAACCATCTCCTCTCCATTACTTTGGTTGCTGCTTTGGTCCTTCTTGGGTGGCATAGTGTGCTGAAGGTTCTCTACTAGGAAATCCTCAGGCTTCAGCTGACCAAGTAGGCCGAGATAGTATCCAACAAAAATCAGTTTTTATGAAAACCATCCACTGTTTTTCACAAGGTATTTAATAAGATATAGAGTCTCTGGGTGGATATTTAAAAAAAATGTAAGTACATAAATTGAAATAAAACACTTAAAATTCAGGATTACTGTGGTTGACTGCACTGTGTTGGTGGTGCTGACTTCAAGTGTGAGTGTTTTTATAAATATGCAACAAGTCCGTTTGGTGGAAACACCACTGTTATTTTTCTTTATGCGGATTATAGAATATTTGCATGACAATCTGTCACCAATTGGAGGATCGAGTCAAGACCGAGTAAAAATTTATCTGACACCTGTGTAGAGAAAACGTTGTTATGAAATGTGAAATGTTCAGCAGCCTGGCATGCAAAGTGACAGGTCAAAAGGTCACACACACTTAAACTCACTAAATAGAGAATCCACCAAACAATTACAGTGGTCCCTCCTATTTGACTAATGTAGGCTACATTAGAACCACAGTATGGAGTTGTGTTTCTGGAGAAATGTCTCTGGAGAAATGTTTACACTCTCAAACTCATAGATGCAGCTATGGCTTCAAGGAAGGACAGATTATACAGGTATTCTGGAGCAATACATACATTGTTTACAACGATTTAAATGACAACCAAAACATACGTGGAGAATGGAGGGATCTAACATCCTGTTTTGGGTTGTGATACGGTATGTACATAAATTATATGTTTCAAGAATCCACTAATAAACATCAGGAAGTAAAATAATTGTATACCTTTAAATTGAACCTCAGTGCAATATGTTTTTCTTTATCAGTTTGAATAAGTCAAGAGGTAATTTTAAATAGTGAAAAGTGAATTATACAGTGTGTATAGAAAGTCTCCACCCCCTTTCAAAATGTCCACCTTCTGTTGCCTTACAGCCTAAACTGAAAACACATAAAATTATACTTTATTTATACACAGTATCCCACAATATCCAAGTGAAAAAAACATTACAAAAATAATACAAATCCATCCTAAATACTCTATTTGGATAAGTGACCCCCCATGAGTTAATACTTGGTGAATCACATTTAACATGAATTAAAGCCATGAGTCTCTTTGAAAACGTCTCTACTAACTTTGAACACCTAGACCGTGCAATATTTTCCCATTCTTCTATGCAGAATTGTTCAAGCTCTACAGGATGTGAGTTATCATGTTGTTCTCTCAGCATGAAAGAGCAAAATGGGAAGTCCCTGTGTTAACATCCCTGCTGGCAGCCATGCGATGTAACTGGACTGTATAATAAACTGATGTCAGTTCAGGGTTGTCTCTACGTGACTCCAGTTCTGGTAAACCTGTTCACTCCTCCTAGACAGGGAGAGAGAGGGAGGGAAGGATGGAGAGGGAGGGAGGTAGGGTAGGGGAGGATAGAGAGGGAGGGAGGGAGGTAGGGGAGGGGAGGATGGAGATGGACAAAGAACGAGAGGCAGAGAAAGAAGGGTAGAGCGAGGGGAGATTAAAGATGTAGGAAAGCAACAAAAAGGAATTAGAATCTTTGTACCAGAGGAAGGAAACAGGACACGTCTGATGCTCTCTGGTCTATTATCATTGTTCTGGACTATTATGTGTCTGTATTAGAATCTTTGTACCAGAGGAAGGAAACAGGACACGTCTGATGCTCTCTGGTCTATTATCATTGTTCTGGACTATTATGTGTCTTTATTAGAATCTTTGTACCAGAGGAAGGAAACAGGACAAGTCTGATGCTCTCTGGTCTATTCTCATTGTTCTGGACTATTATGTTTCTTTATTAGAATCTTTGTACCAGAGGAAGGAAACAGGACACGTCTGATGCTCTCTGGTCTATTATCATTGTTCTGCAGTAGGAAACTCAACAGTCAACACATCTAAGACCATTCCTAAATCTAGTGGGAGGAACCATGAAGCCTAACTTTAAAAGTCCACAGATGTGCTGTGTAGCTTCTCATTGTGTAACACAACCATATCATATGGGCAACACTGGTTTCAATGACATCAGACCAGGTATCAAACTCAGGTTGTCTGTGCCACTGGCACAGAGCTAAAGCCTACAGTTGTAGCCATGAGGACTGTAAAAGCTGATGTATTGTCAATCAGCCTGTAGCATTTTTACTAACCTGGTTATCCTTTTGTTTTTTAGGAGATATCGTTGCATACTCAACGTTAACTTGCACTCTTTCAGATGAATCTATGAAGACATATAAAGTCAAGTTAATATGAGGTAAGATGTTACTAACTGACAGAGACATACAGACACTCAGCCACCAGGACAGGTTCTGTAAACACTCAGGACTCATTTGGTGAGGTGTTACTAACTGACAGGGACATACAGACGCTCAGCCTCCAGGACAGGTTCTGTAAACACTCAGGACTCATTTGGTGAGGTGTTACTAACTGACAGAGACATACAGACGCTCAGCCCCCAGGACAGGTTCTGTAAATACTCAGGACTCATTTGGTGAGGTGTTACTAAGTCTTTTTGGTGTCAGAGAACCAAGCTATTAAAGTAATCATTGTCAGAGTGTGTGTGTTCCTTCTGCTTTCTCAACATTTAGAGAAGTTGTCTGGGATAATGACACTGTCTGACCAAGTAGAGGAAGTGTGGAAGATATGACATCCTGTTGTGATATTGCGAGGGGTGAGAAGTGAGTGATGAGGCAAAAATGAAAAAGAGATGAATGTGGCGAAGGAACGAAATGACATTTAATTAGATTTACAGCAATAGACAATAGACAATAACCCGCGAGGGTTGAAACAAAAAACACAGGGTTAAATAGTGACCCTGATGACCAATATGGAACAGGTGTGGGTCATCAGGGTGTTGCTACCATCTTCCCCCGACCGCCGGTTTAGAACGCCGGCGAGGATGATCGCTGGAGAGGAGGAGGGCCCGTCGTCCTGCACGGGGCATTCGTTACAGTACCCCCCTCCCTAGGCGCGGCTCCTGACGTCGCCACTCGCCGGCGCCCTGGGCGACCCCGAGGGCGGGGAGCTGGCCTGTCCGGACGGCGTGCATGGAACTCCGTCGTGAGCGACGGATCGCAGATGTCTACCGCCCGGACCCAGCTGCGCTCCTCAGGGCCGTAACCTGCCCAGTCCACTAGGTACTGGACCCGACCCTGCCGTAGCCGAGAGTCCAGCACCTTCTCCACTCGATATGCCAGACCCCCGGCCACCTCCGTTGGGGGTGGAGGCGCCACTGCAGGTCCGGATCCCCCTAGTGGACCAGGAACCACCGGTCTGAGGAGAGAGACATGGAAAGAGGGAGACATGTTAGTATAGGGTGGTGTAAGTCTCAACCTATAGGTGACCTCATTCACTCTCCGAAGGACCGTGAAAGGTCCCACATACCGGGGTTCTAGCTTGTGGCATGGCAAGCGGAGCTGGAGGTTCCTTGTGGACAGCCAGGCTTTATCCCCTGGTTGGAACACTGGGGCCTCACTCCGCCGTCTGTCCGCCTGCGTCTTTTGACGTTGGACTGCCCTCTGCAGGCGGACGTTGACGGCGGACCAGGCTCCCTCAGCCTTCCCAAACCACTCCTCCACCGTCTGGACCTCATTGGAACCCCTTGCCCAGGGGCACAGCTTG
Organism: Thymallus thymallus; assembly: GCA_023634145.1. Lineage (NCBI taxonomy): Eukaryota > Metazoa > Chordata > Actinopteri > Salmoniformes > Salmonidae > Thymallus > Thymallus thymallus. Next base: position 14,180,968 of record CM042424.1, read on the forward strand.
GGCTGATAGCCTAGCACCACCTGGAAAGGGGTTAGACCTGTGGAGGAATGGCACAGGGAATTCTGAGCGTATTCCGCCCAGGGGAGGAAACGGGTCCACTCACCTGGCTGTTCCATACAATAGGATCGAAGGAACCTCCCCAGTTCTTGGTTGGTGCGCTCCGCCTGCCCATTAGCCTGAGGGTGGTACCCGGATGTGAGACTGACCGCGACCCCCAGTTTGGACATGAATGCTTTCCACACGCGGGAAATGAACTGGGGACCTCGGTCAGACACGATGTCCTCCGGAAGTCCATACAATCGGAAGACCTGTTGAAATAGTACCTCAGAGAACTGGAGGGCAGAGGGGAGACCGGGTAGTGGGATGAATCTGACCATCTTGGAAAATCTATCCACTACCACGGCGATGGTGGTTTTCCCCTCTGCTGGCGGCAGATCTGTAAGAAATTCTACCGCTATGTGTGTCCATGGCCGCTGAGGTACTGGTAGGGGCAGGAGTTTTCCTGTAGGAGCCGTTCTCGGCGCCTTTGACTGTGCGCACACGACACATGACAGTACATAGTGTCGCACAGTCCTCCCCATGCCAGGCCACCAATATTTTTTCCGGAGCGCTTCCAGGGTCCGACTGATACCTGGGTGTCCTGTGGCTGGTGTGGTGTGCACCCAGGTTACCAGTCTTCCCCGCACTCTCCGGGGGACGTAGGTCTTACCCGGGGGGCATGTTGTAGGGGTAGGATCCCGTCTCCCTGCCCGTAGAATCTCAGCATCTATGTCCCAGGAGACGGGTCCTACGATGCATGCTGGAGGCAGGATGGGCACCTCCTGCCTCGTTTCTGCCCCCCGGTCGTGGATGCGGGAGAGTGCGTCCGCCCTGCCATTCTTCGTTCCTGGGCGATAGGTCAGGGTGAACTGAAAGCGCTCAAAAAACAAAGTCCAGCGGGCCTGTCTGGGGTTAAGGCGCCGGGCTGCCCTGACGTACTCCAGGTTCCGATGATCCGTCAGGACAGTGAACGGCTCAAGAGCCCCCTCTAGCCAATGTCTCCACTCCTCCAACGCCAACTTCACCGCCAGTAGTTCTCGGTCACCCACGTCGTAGTTCCTCTCCGCAGCGCTCAACTTTCTAGAGTAATAAGCACAGGGGTAGAGCAGGGGAGGGTTCCCCTGCAGCTGGGAGAGGACCGCCCCTACCCCGACCTCCGACGCGTCGACCTTGACCGTGAAGGGCTTGAGCGGGTCCGGGTGGCGTAGTAGTGGCGCGGTGGTGAATCGGCCCTTCAGGTCGATGAATGCCTTCTCCGCCGTCGGGGTCCAGGTGAGGCGTTGAGGGTTTCCTTTCAACAACGACGTGAGTGGCGCGGCGATGGAACTATAGCCCTTGATGAACCGGCGGTAAAAGTTGGCGAAACCGAGGAAGCTCTGTAGTTCCTTGATGTTTTTGGGGACTGGCCATGACTTAACTGCCTCCACCTTTAGCTCCTCCATCTTCACCCCCTCCGGAGCTATACGATACCCGAGGAAAGAGACGGCCGTCTGGTGAAAGGCGCATTTTTCCTCCTTGACATACAGTTTATTCTGTAACAGTCGTTGGAGGACAGCACGAACGTGGATCACGTGTTCTGAGAATGTCGAGGAGTACACTAGTATGTCATCAATATATACAACTACATACCTCCCCGACATCTCTCGAAATACCTCATTCAGAAACGACTGGAATACCGCTGGGGCATTAGCGAGTCCATATGGCATCACGAGGTATTCATAGTGACCTGACGCCGTGCTAAATGCGGTCTTCCACTCGTCTCCCTCCTTGATTCGTATGAGGTTGTATGCGCTCCGGAGGTCTAGTTTAGTGAAGAATCACGCTCCCCGTAGCTGCTCTATGGCCGCAGGAACGAGGGGCATTGGATATCGATACTTCGTCGTCACCTCATTCAAACCTCGATAATCAATGCACGGCCTCAAACCCCCGTCCCTCTTCTTCACAAAGAAGAAACTGGCCGAAGCAGGGGATGTGGAGTGGCGAATATGCCCCTGCTCCAGCGCCTCTCGGACATACGTCTCCATATAATCCGTTTCGGCCATAGAGAGCGGATAGATGCGTTTACGGGGAGGCGTGCCACCTGGCATGAGGTCAATGGCGCAGTCCCACTCTCGGTGGGGAGGGAGACATTTGGCCTCTTCTCTAGAGAACACTCCGCTTAGATCTTCGTATTCTGGCGGAATGTTCCCCTTGAGGGCGCTCTCAGGACTCTCCACTGATGTTGCCCCTACCGTAGGTGTAATACAGGTCCTCCTACATTTTTCCGACCATCCCAGAATCCTTCGTGCGCTCCAGCTGATGTTTGGGTTATGTTGCTGGAGCCAAGGAAGTCCCAAGATGATCGGATGTATGGAGGATGAGATCACCAACAATTCCAGTCTCTCTCGATGGCAGCCGTGAATTGTGAGAGTGACTGGACGGGTCACGTGAGTAATGGAACCGGACCCCACCGGTCGACCATCCAGAGCATGAACTGGCATGGAGGACCTCAACCGGCGCAACGGCAGCCGAAGAGAGTCAACCAGAGTCCGGTCAATGAAACTCCCCGCAGCCCCGGAGTCAATCAGGGCTGTGGACACATAATTAGGGAAGTTACCGGAGAGCACAACTGAGCAACAGAAAGGACTGGCGATGTTAACAGTATTATGTACACTTACTGTGCCCATCTGAACCCCCGGCCACTTACCCTTTTTCTGCGTCCCATCGGAAGAGAGGGGCAAGATCTTCTCACATGCCCCCTCTCTCCGCAGTACAGACATAGTCCCTGACGACTCCGTCTCTCTCTCTCCTCTGCGGAGAGCCTCGTGATTCCCACCTCCATTGGCTCATGCTCCGGCTCCAATCGCGGAAGAGGGAGATGCGCGCGGCGCGCCAGCTGATCACGGTCACGGAGTTGGCCGTCGATGGCAATGGCCCGGGCGATGTAGGCGTCCAGCGTCATGGATTGGCTTACACAAGCCAGCTCCATTCGGACCTCCACCCGCAGCCCTCTACGGAAAGCTGTCCGAAGAGCCGGCTCGTTCCACCCACTGGCCGCCGCCATCGTCCGGAAAGATAGCGCATACTCCGCGGCCGTGCCCCTTCCTTGTTCTAGGCGCATCATCCGCTCGCCCGCATCTCTCCCCTCCGCGGGATGGTCAAAAACAGCTCGGAACTCGCCAACGAAGGCGGCAACTGACCGTAACAGCTCGCTGTCCCTCTCCCACAGTGCCGTCGCCCAGCCGAGTGCACGACCCGTGAGGAGCGTGATCATCGTGTGCACCTTCTCCCGATCCGACATTGGCAAGTCGCCCAGATACAACTCACATTGGAGAAGGAACCCACGACAATCCTCCGGATTGCCATCGTACTTCTCTGGGCTGGCTCTCCGGAGTGCTCCTCCCAAGACGTGACGAGACTCGACACGACCAGGTGCTGGGGACGCTGTGGCTCCAACTGGATCCACCGGGTGTTCCCCGCCCGGTCGTGCAGCCATGTGGGACATCAGACCACCGAGGGCAGTGACCAGATTGGAAACCTGTTCCTCCATGGCTCTGAGTCTCTCATCAGGGTGTTGCTACCATCTTCCCCCGACCGCCGGTTTAGAACGCCGGCGAGGATGATCGCTGGAGAGGAGGAGGGCCCGTCGTCCTGCACGGGGCATTCGTTACACCTGTGTATCTGACCTCCATCCTGTGTTCAAGAAAACATTTACTACCTTTACCAAAACACTATCCTTGATTGTCAAAATAAATAAATAAAGTGAGAGACCTCACAGCTCTAAAAGATGAATACCTGCCTTGTGAAGGTTCATGTCTCCTCTTCTTTATATAGATTGTAACTCCAACCAGCACCAAGACAATTAAAACACAGATTACAGCAATAATAAGAAAACCCAGATTCCTCTCATCATTGTCTGAAATAAATATAATAAATATAATAAAACCCCTGATTAGTGTGAAATATCACAGGGCTTTAGCAGTATGTTTCAAATGGTCTCAACTAATAGTTTCACTTAATTATTTTGGTAATTGCTATTTTCTGGATGGTTTTAATTCAAACTGTCTCTAACCTGCCTCCTTAAGATGACCATCTTCACTGCAACATGTTGGGACATGAACTGTCTCATGGCTGACAGGGTTAGCAGCCACACAGCTGTAGGTGGGGTTGTAGTCCTTTCCCTCTACCTCCAAACGGAGGTTGGTGGTGAGATCAGGACTGCTGGTCTGGTTTAGTTGTTCCTCTCCCCTGTACAAGGTCAAGGTCACCTCTTTTTCATTGTCCACAGAACACACCACACTACAGGAGCTGCTGTCACACTCTGTCACCTGAGGTTTGGAAACAACATCTGGAAGACAAATAGTAAATACATTGGAGGAATGGAACTTAGAGTTGATGCTTTTGTAATATACAACACACACACACTGTCTATCTACCTACCTACCTACCTACCTACCTACCTACCTACCTACCTACCTACCTACCTACCTACCTACCTATCTACATGTACATGTAGGTAGAGGTAAAGTGACTATGCATAGATAATAAACAGAGTGTAGCAGCAGTGTAAATAAGGGGTCTGGTGGCCCTTTGATTAGCTGTTCAGGAGTCTTATGGCTTGGGGGTAGAAGCTGTTAAGACCTAGACTTGGCGCTCCGGTACTTCTTGCTGTGCGGTAGCAGAGAGAACAGTCTATAACTGGGGTGACTGGAGTCTTTGACAATTTTTAGGGCCTTCCTCTGATACCGCCTGGTATAGAGATCCTGGATGACAGGAAGCTTGGCCCCAGTGATGGGCTGTACTCACTACCCTCTGTAGTGCCTTGCGGGCAGAGGCCAAGTAGTTGCCATACCAGACTGTGATGCAACCAGTCAGGATGATCTCGATGGTGCAGCTGTAGAACATTTTGAGGATCTGAGTACCCGTGCCAAAATCTTTTCAGTCTCCTGAGGGGGAATAGGCTTTGTCGTGCCCTCTTCACAACTGTCTTAGTGTGTTTGGACCATGATAGTTTGTTGGTGATGTGGACACCAAGGAACTTGAAGCTCTCAACCTGCTCCACTACAGTCCCGTCGATGAGAATGGGCGCTTCTCGGTCCACATTTTCCTGTAGTCCACAATCATCTCCTTTGTCTTGCTCACATTGAGAGGGAGGTTGTTGCCTACCCTTACCACCTGGGGGCGGCCCGTCAGGAAGTCAAGAATCCAGTTGCAGAGGGAGGTGTTTAGTCCCAGGGTCCTTAGCTTAGTGATGAACTTTGAGGGCATTATAGTGTTGAAGGCTGAGCTGTAGTCAATGAATTGCATTCTCACATAGGTATTCCTTTTGTCCAGGTGGGAAAGGGCAGTGTTGAGTGCAATAGAGATTGCATCATCTGTGGATCTGTTGGGGCGGTATGCAAATCTTTTCCCTAGGCCTACACAGCTGATTCAAATAATCAAAGTGTGATGAGTTGGTGATTTGAATCAGTTGTGTAGGCCTAGGGAAAAGATTTGCATACCGCCCCAACAGATCCACAGATGATGCAAAAACCAAAACGTGTACCAGGGGGTCGGCTCCCCAGGACCAAATTTGGAAAAACCTGCTCTAGATTACAGATTGATAAAGCTATCCACTGCTGCTTATCTAATGCATCATATTTTATAACAGCCTATGAAATATGATGCAACAGATAGAAAGGAAAACTGCCTGAAGGCCCGGGTATCAGGCCAGGGTTTTATGTAGATTACAGTGACGGTTACTGAATGTTAATGTCCATTAGATAGAATGGTAGATGGTAGTTCATGTGTCAAGACAAATAAATGCAGGTCAAAATAAAACAGTAAAGAACACTGTATTGGAAAGTTATTACGCATTTTGCCTCTATCAGATCAGAGTGGCATGTCTCTTTCTATGAGCATGGTGAGGTCCTGATAGAAATGTGCTGTATAGAACATACTGTACAGACACCTCTTCTGTACATCACTCTGCAAGGTTCTTTGAATAAGGCCCTGATGTTAGTCTCCAAACAACACACACACACACAGAGTGGGAGCGTTGTGGTTACTTTAGCTCTAGTAAAAATACACAAATACATGTGTATTTGAACGAGTGTCAACGTACACGGACTCCATCAACACCCACATATCGCTCTCATTCTCCTTATATATGGGAGATATGTGATAAAGACATTTGCAATGACTAAAGTATTCCACCCTGAAATTGTGTAATGTGTGAGATGTATTATAATAATAAGATTGTGACTCTAAGAATGTGGGAACATAGACAACGTTAAGACTAGGTTAATAGGTTACCATCTGGTAAAACAGTCAGTGGGTAGTTAAGACAACCGAGGAAAGGCTATTTATGACTGTTGTAAAAACTGGATAATGGGAGTTTGGTCCCAGCTCTCCCAGGGAGGGGGAGTGGGCTGTTAGGCTTGGTTAGACAACGTGATTGAGTGTGGGTCCAGTTAGATATCCAATGTGTCCTTTTTATTTTTAATTTTTTTCACCTTTATTTAACCAGATAGGTCAGTTGAGAACAAGTTCTCATTTGCAAGTGCGACCTGGCCAAGACGAAGCAAAGCAGTGCGACAAAAACAACAGAGTTACACAGTAAACAAACATAGTCAAAAACACAATAGAAAATCTATATACAGAGTGCAAAATGTAGTGCAAAATGCAATAAGGTTAGGAGGTAGGACAATAAATAGACCATAGTGGTGATATAAATTACAGATTATCATTAACACAGGAATGAAGGATGTGCAAATTATGATGTGCTCTTGAAGGGAGAGACCTGAGAGGTTACAGCCCCCATCAAGCAGGGTTTCTGACTGAGGTGTGTGTATAAAAGATGTGCTCTGAACTACCTGTTGATGTTGTCCCAGGGAACATTGAAACCGTGCACGGGCGGATCTAGGATCCGTAAGACAAAGACCTGACCTCTGAAATTGAGGGTTTATTTCAGGCCGGTGGCACGACAGGAACGGTGACGAGATCCAACAAACATTTAGTCCCAGCTGCAAAAAGAAGGTCAGTAATTTTTATTCATGGGTTTTGGGGAATTTATATCTGAAAATACAGTAGAGAATTAACGTCTAAAACATATCAAAGGAGAAATCCTTTTAGTAGGGAAAAAAGAAAAAAAAAGAACGGCGGTTAATTTTGCTGAAGAGAAGGTAGAGGTTCTTCAATAATCTAAACCGGGACCGTTACTCAGTACGTGTTTTTTTTTTCTCTATTTGGAGAAAACCCAACGCGTTAGTATTCCAGATATTATATACAATTATTGTACTAGGGTGAGGTCAAAACGGAAGGAAGGGGGGTCCGTAATTGACTCCAGGTAGTTTAGGCCTTTACCAAAAATAAACTACGCTGTGTCGAGGCAATCTGGGATCGTCAGGAAAAATACAGGAAGAAAGTGAACCTTAGTTTGTGGACGTTTATCTAGAGAAAACCACGTGCCAGTATTCTAGGAAAACATAAAACGAAGGTGAACTTTAGGAGGTGAGGTTTCCTCTTTTACCACCATGGGAAGTAAATCCTCAAAGGAGGTCCTGGAATTAACTGGGATGAGAGACATGGAGTCTAAGGACAGACAAAATACCTATTACGGTCCGAAGTGGAGAAAGAAGTAGGGGTTCGATGGGCGTCTAGACGTAGACAAACTAGAATCTATGATAAAGCAGATGCACAAGGTATGTGGCGATAAGGCAGGGAGACAACAGGCAGAGGGAAAAGACACCGCTAGGGTGTGGATGACAGCAGCCCGTAAGAGAATTGAAGGAGAAAGACAGAAAAAGGAAGTTGAGAAAAAGGAATCTGGAAGTAAGAAAGAACAGTTGAAGTCATGACGAAATTGAATGTAGCCATCACCCCCACAGAGAGAGGGATGAGGGCATACATAGTGAAGGACAGCATGGTCGTGTGTGGAGAAGGGGAACCATGTTACTGGTACATTAAGGATTTACTCAGGGGAGGAATAACTGATATTCCCAAAACCCATAATTTCTGAAAACCACAGAGAGAACTATTGCGTTAAAATGGTTTCACTATTACCCCTTTTCCACTAAAGCATTTTGAGAGCTGGTTCGGAGCCGGTGCCTACTCGCGAACCAGTTCTTTGTGTTTCGACAGCCAAAGAACCGGTTCTCGGCCAGGAAAATTGGTTCCAAAGCAGTACCGACTCTTTCCAAAGCAACCGTTTTTTTACCATGTCATGCTTACGTCGGGGGCTGGGGGCAGGATTATTGTGACCAACAACACAACGGGAAAGGTTGTGACCGCCATTGCTAAAAACACAGCGCTAGTAGAAAGATAGTACAATGATTGAAGAAAGATGGATTCGCAAAGCCAGGAGAAACATTTGCAGAAAGATGATGTAGTCCGCCATTGTAATTGTTATGCTTGAAGTTAGCGCAAGCGTTTCTGGGAAAGCTAAGACGTATGGCGACGTACACAGTGACGTAACGACGTCGTTCGCTGGGCTCTCTAGTCAGTGGAAAAACAAACAGGTTCTGAGAAGGTCGTTACTGTTCAGGGAAAAGTGGAGCTCTCACTAAAGAGCCCTCAGAGGGGTGGGAGGACATGGGCCAGTGGGTGTCAAAGGGACAGAGAGTTACAGACTGGGTGAAGGTGAGGGGTGGTGATCAGCACAGCCCCTCGACAGATAGGTATCGTAGGAAGCTAAATTGGAGAGTAAATACCAGTCCTGGGGTACATTTAGAGGACTGTGGGAAACACTGAGAAGAGAGATACCTGTTGACAGAAGAACAGGAGCAAGAGTTAGAGAAAATACCACAACATTTGTGGTCTCAAGGTCCAGCTGATGTAGGGTTAATAAAAGATGTAGCCCCAGTACAGTTAAAGTCAAAATCAAATTATAGACCGTATCAGAAACAATATCCGATGAAGCCAGAAGCTGTAAGAGGAATTACACCAACATTTGAACAGCTGAGAAAAGGGGGAGTGATAATTCCAGGATAATTCCAACAATGCAATTCACCATTGTTCCCTGTGAAAAAGGCAGCACCCAGTACAGATTGGAGAATGGTAATGGACCTGCAAGGAGTGAACAATAGTGTAATTCCAAGAGCCCCGTGTGCCAGATCCACACACCCTATTGAATCAGTTGAAACCTGCAAATGCCTATTTTACAGTGATAGACCTGGCTAACGCATTTTTCAGTAGATAGATAGATAGATAGGTACTTTATTGATCCCCCGGGGGGGAAATTTCATTGTCAAGCAGCTACAACAAAACACAGGGCAGGTGCAAAATGCCACAACGAAAGTTGTCACGCTTGTGTGTGGGGAGAGACCAAGACGCAGCGCAGGTATAGTAGTTCGTCATCCTTTTATTTATACGAAGTAAATGCAATGACCTAAATCGATGTAATAAACAAAAACACGACTGACGAACTAAAAAACAGAAAACAAACACTAAACCCAAAACGTCACGTTAACAAAACACACTAATTAACGGACGTACAGAAAACACTTACTTCACCGTGACTTGCGCCATGTAACGACATGTAACGATAACAACCCACACCAAGTGAAGGACAGACTCAACATATATTGGATCCCTAATTAGAGACAACGGGTAGCAGCTGCCTCTAATTAGAGATCCACCCAAAACCCACAAAGAAACAGAAAAGAACGACACTGTCAGACTCTGACCAAGCAACATAGAGAAGCCTATTGCTTCTCTATGGCCAGAGCCTGACAAAAGTACACAAAAGACAGATACACGGTACATGATACATAGAGCGGCTGTATGAAAAAGTATGGAAATACAAGATATCTGGAATGCAAAAAAAGCTATAAAAAGACATTGCATAGTATGAGTGGTTGGCTGAATATGTACACTATACATTGGTGGATGTTGGATGGTTAACTATACTATACAGGTCGATGGCAGAGAAATACTTCAGTAGCTAAAAATGCGTATGATATGAGCGAGGGTAATAATAGTTTACTTAATAGACAGACTGGGTAAATGAACAGGTAAGTGAAAATGTTGCATGGTTAAATTAGCTGTACTGTTAGGTATACAGTTATATTTACAGATAAGTGAATACTTGCATGTTTACACAAACTGTACAGGTAAATGACAGGAAGAGATACTTTAATAGCTAAATGTGTGTATGATATCATTGGGGTAATAATAGTAATTCCCTTAAAATACAGTCCTTAGTGCGCAGGGTTTAATTACAGACAACTGCACGTATTGCACATTCGATATACTAAAAGCAATGAGAAAAGGTGCAACTGGCAGGATACTAATATGCATTCCTGAGTGAATGCCTACGTAAGTTAAGTCCAATAAGTACTTACAATATTGCATGTGATATAATATAACAACTGTACATGAGTATGTATATACAGACCTGTATGAATAAATAGGTCCTGAGTGGATGAGTGCTGACGGACCAGAGTTACTCACGGATGGATGCACAATTGTTAAACTAGGTCCTAACACCCCAACAGTTCCAGATCTATGTTGCCGACGGCACGGCACCCCGGTGAGGCATTATATAGTCTAATAGCCGCCGGCAGGAAGGACCTCCTGTAGCGCTCTCTGGCACACCGTGGTGGGATCAGTCTGTGACTGAAAGTGCTCCTCTGCGTCATAACCATAGCGTGCAGAGGGTGGGTGACGTTGTCCATGATGGCCAGCAGTTTGGCCAGGATCCGTCTCTCCGCCACCTAGAGTGTCAAGGCTCATCCGCAGGACAGAGCTAGCCTTCCTGATCAGCTTATTTACCCGAGAAGCATCACCGGCTTTGATGTTTGCTCCCCAGCACACCACTGGCCACCACAGACTGGTAGAAGGTATGCAGTAGTTTACTGCACACGTTGAAGGACCTGAGCCTCCTCAGAAAGTAGAGTCGGCTCTGGCCCTTTTTGTACAGGGCCCCGGTGTTACCGGCCCATTCCAGCCTGTTGTCCATATGGACTCCCAGGAACTTGTATGTATCCCGGTACATCCTGATAGTCAAGGATGGTTCGGGTTTACATTTTTGAATGAGAAATGGACGTATGCTAGACTCCCACAGGGGTACACGGAAAGTCCAACAACCTTTAGCCAGGCCATTACTCGAAATTTGGGTAAATTCAAAGATTGATATATGTGGATGACATACTGGTTGCAAACCCTACCCAAGAAGGTTGTAGAAAGGATACAATAGCCCTCTTAATGTTTCTTGCAGCACAGGGACACAGAGTGAGTAAAAACAAGTTGCAGTTGTGGCAGGATGAAGTAATCTATCTGGGACATACTTTGACACAGGAAGGAAGAACTTTAAATGAGTCGAGGAAAAGAGCCATTCTAGAAGCTCCAAAACCAGTAGATAAGAAACAGATGATGAGCTTCTTGGGGAAGATAAATTATTGCAGAGCCTGGGTGCCACATTTCGCTCTACACACAGGGGAATTGAGTGAGTCGATCTATGGGAAAGCTATGGCAGCCAAAGGCAACATTGAGTGGACAGAGGAAGGCGAGGACCAGTTTGTAAACATAAAGAAGTTTTGTGTGACATTTATGAATCCAATGAAAATAGATGTGTAATGGTGTAATATTTAGCCAATAGGGTGGATTGTTAATGGAATTTATATGTTTAAGGTTTTGACTAAATGATTCCACCCTGTAAATGTATAACTGAGGGATCATAAGGTTAATTCATTAATGTGTGTGTCATAGGACAAGTTAAGACTTAGCTATTTAGCAATATAAGGGAGAACTTTAAGAAAAAGAGGAACTGTTAACAGACAGCTTGTGACAGACAAATTGTGACCACTGTGAAGCTATTAACAGGTAGTAGGTTTCCCCACCCAGGGAGGGGAGAAACCGTTAGGCGTGCAGTAGGTTATGTAGCATGTGGCAGGATATGATAAGCAATGTATGTGTTGGAGAGAACTTGTAAACAGCATTGACAGTGTTAGAGAAGAGGAGGGGCATTTACAGTGGGGAGAACAAGTATTTGATACACTGCCGATTTTGCAGGTTTCCCACTTACAAAGCATGTAGAAGTCTGTACTTTTTATCATAGGTACACTTCAACTGTGAGAGACGGAATCTAAAACAAAAATCCAGAAAATCACATTGTATGATTTTTAAGTAATTAATTTGCATTTTATTGCATGACATAAGTATTTGATACATCAGAAAATCAGAACTTAATATTTGGTACAGAAACCTTTGTTTGCAATTACAGAGATCATACGTTTCCTGTAGTTCTTGACCAGGTTTGCACACACTGCAGCAGGGATTTTGGCCCACTCCTCCATACAGATCCTTCAGGTTTCCGGGCTGTCGCTGGGCAATACGGACTTTCAGCTCCCTCCAAAGATTTTCTATTGGGTTCAGGTCTGGAGACTCGAAGAAGCATCTCCAGGACCTTGAGATGCTTCTTACGGAGCCACTCCTTAGTTGCCCTGGCTGTGTGTTTCGGGTCGTTGTCATGCTGGAAGACCCAGCCACGACCCATCTTCAATGCTCTTACTGAGGGAAGGAGGTTGTTGGCCAAGATCTTGCGATACATGGCCCCATCCATCCTCCCCTCAATACGGTGCAGTCGTCCTGTCCCCTTTGCAGAAAAGCATCCCCAAAGAATGATGTTTCCACCTCCATGCTTCACGGTTGGGATGGTGTTCTTGGGGTTGTACTCATCCTTCTTCTTCCTCCAAACACGGCGAGTGGAGTTTAGACCAAAACGCTCTATTTTTGTCTCATCAGACCACATGACCTTCTCCCATTCCTCCTCTGGATCATCCAGATGGTCATTGGCAAACTTCAGATGATCATTGATGCCCCACGAGGTGAGATCTTGCATGGTGCCCCAGACCGAGGGAGATGGACCGTCATCTTGAACTTCTTCCATTTTCTAATAATTGCGCCAACAGTTGTTGCCTTCTCACCAAGCTGCTTGCCTATTGTCCTGTAGCCCATCCCAGCCTTGTGCAGGTCTACAATTTTATCCCTGATGTCCTTACACAGCTCCCTGGTCTTGGCCATTGTGGAGAGGTTGGAGTCTGTTTGATTGAGTGTGTGGACAGGTGTCTTTTATACAGGTAACGAGTTCTAACAGGTGCAGTTAATACAGGTAATGAGTGGAGAACAGGAGGGCTTCTTAAAGAAAAACTAACAGGTCTGTGAGAGCCGGAATTCTTACTGGTTGGTAGGTGATCAAATACTTATGTCATGCAATAAAATGCAAATTAATTATTTAAAAATCATACAATGTGATTTTCTGGATTTTTGTTTTAGATTCCGTCTCTCACAGTTGAAGTGTACCTATGATAAAAATTACAGATCTCTACATGCTTTGTAAGTAGGAAAACCTGCAAAATCAGCAGTGTATCAAGTACTTGTTCTCCCCACTGTATATGACCAAATGTGAAGTACAAAAGGCTGTGTGCATTGTATGATTTTCAGAGCTCTCTGAATAAACTACTGATCTATTGCAGACTGGGACTTTGTCTTAATTCTTCTTTAAACCAGAGCCTTACAACCTCTGGGAATTATTCAAAGTTTGAGTGATAGTTCATTTAGAACATTGAGATAGAAATTCTCTTGACATTCTCTACTGAAGACAACTTCCTGTCCTTATTTGGTTGAAAACCAAATAAGCATTTATTATTATTGTTTCTGACTAGATTCAAGGTGCATTGACATACATTTTAATATTGCCTTCAAATTCATGCTGGGTTAAAAGTTACATAAAACATTATTGTGAACTCACAGTACTTTATAGTGGCGCTAATGCAGACATGAAAACACACGGAATCCAGATCAAGGTTCTAAAGAACACTTTTCAGTTTTGTTTCCTCAGAATGATGAACCCATGGTAGTCCCTCCCTCTGCTACCTAGGCAACAATCAGTCAATGGCATAAGTCTACTTGAATAACCAGTCTGTCCCAGTGGTAGACTAGTCATCACATATTCAGAAAGTAGTGGAGAGGGAGGCTACACACCGTAAATAAGGTACTAACTTCAACCTGTGTGTCTGTGTGTGTACTGTATGTGTGTTAGGATGTGTGTGTGTGTGTCTGTGTGTTTAATTTATTATCTGGTGGTGGTTGTTATTAGCAACTTACTTGTATGAAAAAGGAAAACATTTACTCTACTTTGATGCCTGAATATCACTCTCCCCGTCCCGTCCCCCCTCTCTCTCTGTCTCTCCAACCCATCTTCTATCTATCTGTCTATCCGAACAGTTCACAATGGTTAAAAAGGAGCTGTGCACCATACAAGACCTTAAGGACTCTGGCTTCGGCTGTACTTACCCCCGACACGGCCTCAAGCTGCTCTTCTGGTTCGCCAAAAAGTTCTATCAACACCGCAACATGTTGGTACTGTGCCAACATGAGATAGACGACTTCGGCTTCCACTACTTTAGCAACTACGAGAAGATTCTCCCGGATCTAATGGGAGACAACAGTGAAGGATACTTCGAGGTGGGCAACCTGAACACAGATACTTATCCCAAAGCCAAGAACCTACCGTACTACGTGAGAAAGGACTACAGTAAATACAAGGGCTACCCCCAATGCAACAAGGACCGCATCATCATCAGGCTGAAGCAGGGGTATGTGACGGCCACCTATGTCACCGAGCACAAGGAGGACGGCGACCGGAGGAAGTTTGACTCCGAACACACCCACTTTGTAAATCCGAATTTGATCCGCATCATCTGGGACCCTGAGCTGAAGCTATCGACATTCCTGGACCAGACAGGCTACATAGGGCTGACGTTGAGAGTATGCCTCCTCAGAGCTTTCAAGGTCTTCATCTTGTTTCTGGTCTTCCTGGTGATCGCTTTGATCATTTTGAGCATCTTAGGTTGTTGTAGAGAGAGGAGTCTGATGTTAGCCATCGTGCGTTTATAGGTTAAGTCATATGGTAAATACAATAGTTATGTTCTTTTATAAGTAGTAGAATTGTTATGCTACAAATAGTATGTTATTATTTGTAACAGATTATATATTATCTGTTTAAAAACATGAATTTACATGAAACTTTATTTCTGTGATTATTTTTAGCAAAAATCAAAGAAGAAAAGAATACGAAATACATCTCTTGTCGTTATTTCGTTATTACAGAAAATGTAATCTCTCTTGTTGTTTGATTGTAGCAAAACTCGGATGCCATCTCGTGGGAGTATGACTCCGAACCTTCCCAACCCTCAGAAGGATCTGATCCAGACGATACCACTTGGGATCCGGAGCAGGACCAGACCACGTCCCGGATGGAACGATCACGGAGAGAACGGTGCACCAGATCCTGCAAAGTCTTTAGCGTCTTTGTAGTCGTCCTAGTGGTTCTCCTGGTCATCACCTTGATCGTTTTGTTAATCTTAGGGAAGTTGTAAAGATAGCAGTCATTGTAGCTTGTGTTGATCCATCAGGGTTGGGGTCAATTCCATGTAAATTCAGTCAATTCAGGAAGTAAACTGAAATTACAACTTTTCCTAATGGAAAAGCTTTGGGCAATTACTGAATTGATATGTAATTGACGCTAAACCTGAGGTCCATAGATAATTTCTCAGTGGTAAATGAAATAGTCGTATTATTATGTTTAGTAGCACATTAATGTTATAATTCTGTACTCACACTTGCACTTCTCACTGGTACTGATTTTACACAGATTTTCCTTCCAAAGACTGTGACAGCTAACTTACTAAAATGTGAAATGTTATGATATCTTTTAAAAGCTTTTTGTAATCAATAAGATAACGATTTAGAAT
Organism: Thymallus thymallus; assembly: GCA_023634145.1. Classification (NCBI taxonomy): domain Eukaryota; kingdom Metazoa; phylum Chordata; class Actinopteri; order Salmoniformes; family Salmonidae; genus Thymallus; species Thymallus thymallus. Next base: position 14,196,720 of record CM042424.1, read on the forward strand.
GAAATACAAAGAAGATAAGTTGAATGATTTGTCTTTATTTCAGCTTTGTTTTAATTATTCTGTCATTCATACAAATATAGAACAGGAACCTTTCTAACACACACACCATATTGTACAGCTAACACACACACACACACACACACACACACACACACACACACACACACACACACACACACACACTACATAAACACCTGACCTTTGTCACCCCATTGTAATTTGGACTGAAGTCAGAGCATCACTGAGACAGACAGAATACAACGAAAGAGACAGACTATACACACAGTACCCGTTATCATCATCATCATCATTGAGACATGGAGATAGAGGAGGACATCTATGCCAATGTAGAGGAGGTCAGTGTGAAAGGCTGTGATGATCTGACTGCAGGTTATGAGACTTTACACCAGAGTCCATAGGCTGGAAGTAAGTGTGTTTTACGGATTCTTGCTGAGAGTTATCATGACTTGACTGACACACACACACCTTGATGATAACTAAGAATGTGTAAATCAGACCTATAATAAGAGATGCTCTAACTGTCCGGAAGTTGGAGAATTTTGCATTTTTCATAGACCTGAAACAGCTTTTTCCTGCAATCTAGAGCCACTGCTTAATTCTAATTAAAAAAATATATAAAGTTTCCTGCATATCTAAGCATACCTCTTGAGCTGTCTGGATCCTCCTGACTCTTTAAAACAATTTGAAACAAAATATGGTTTTCTGCTTCTCTGCTAAAATCTTGGTAAAATATTGAAAGTCATTTGAGTTTTATTCAGTACATTTAGAAATTGTTTGCTTTTCTAAAGTCTTCCAACCTTGCCAGCAGGACTAGCTAAAGCTAGTTATGAGGAGGGAGATTGGGAACCTATCTGGACTAGCTAAAGCTAGTTATGAGGAGGGAGATTGGGAACCTGTCTGGGCTAGCTAAAGCTAGTTATGAGGAGGGAGATTGGGAACCTATCTGGGCTAGCTAAAGCTAGTTATGAGGAGGGAGATTGGGAACCTATCTGGGCTAGCTAAAGCTAGTTATGAGGAGGGAGATTGGGAACCTATATGGGCTATCTAAAGCTAGTTATGAGGAGGGAGATTGGGAACCTATCTGGACTAGCTAAAGCTAGTTATGAGGAGGGAGATTGGGAACCTGTCTGGGCTAGCTAAAGCTAGTTATGAGGAGGGAGATTGGGAACCTATCTGGACTAGCTAAAGCTAGTTATGAGGAGGGAGATTGGGAACCTGTCTGGGCTAGCTAAAGCTAGTTATGAGGAGGGAGATTGGGAACCTATCTGGACTAGCTAAAGCTAGTTATGAGGAGGGAGATTGGGAACCTATCTGGGCTAGCTAAAGCTAGTTATGAGGAGGGAGTTTGGGAACCTATCTGGGCTAGCTAAAGCCAACTTCATAAAAGTGCTAGGTGGCTAGTAGTATTATAGAGCAAACAACAAAAAAATTACAATTTAAACTACATATATTATTTTACATGACAAATCTGAGGGGGCTTGTATTCCCCCTATCGGCATAACACCTCTGGTTTTAATATATTTTTAGTCATATGGAAGGGGAACAGAGTAGGAGGAGGACTGAATTATTTTTGACCACAGCATCACTTCTTCTCGGTATCAGAGCAGCCTTGGTTTGTTAGGTAAAATGGAATAGATAGGATGAGGTCAGGTGTAATGTAACCACATGTTTCTATACTGAAGACAACTTCCTGTCCTTATTTGGTTGAAAACCAAAAGACTCCTCTTGGTATAAGAGCATATGGTTTGTGAGGTGTAATGTAGCCACACGTTTCTCTACACCTGCAGGACTGAAGCAGGGGAATCATACACCTCAGCCTTGGAGGCTGGCTACCGTTTCTCTGGGACTGCTGTGCGTTCTCCTACTGACCACAGTCATAGGTCTCTCTGTGCTCTGTGAGTATTCAACTCTCACAGGTGGGACTTTAGGGTGTGCGCATTTATGTATGTGTAAGAAAGTTAACAACAGACGGATAACAACGCTCTCTTCCGTCACAGATGACGGAGACTACAATCAACTGTCCAGAATTCTTTCTCTTCTAACGGCCAACCATACTTCAGAGAAGGAAGAACTTCAGACTACCTGACTAAAGAGATGGACTAGCTGGAGACTTCTTTCAACACCTTGAATTAAGACAAAGACCAGTTCTAGGCCCGTTTTAACACAATAACTAGAAACAGAACCCAGCTAGAAACCCGTTACAACACCTTGGCTGAAGAGAAATACCATTTACAATGGAAAATGTCAGAGCTGGAAAGAAAGATCTCAGGTAGAACTGGGTGAGTATGTATATTGTGCTAATAACTTTGAATTTGAGTTGATGTGAAAAAAGTATTATAATTTATTGAAGTTCTATGACTGTATTGACCGACATGCTTTCCTTCTGCAGGACGCTGTCCTGTCGGTTGGAGGAGATTCAAGTCTAGCTGTTATTACCTCTCTACTGAGAAGAAAACATGGGAGTCAGAGCAGAGCAGAACGTATCAAGGAAGGAGCGGACCTTGTGATCATAAACAGGTGAGACAAACAGGTGAGAGAGAAGGTGAAAGAGAGGGTCATTAACAGGTGAGGCAAACAGGTGAGAGAGAAGGTGAAAGAGAGGGTCATTAACAGGTGAGACAAACAGGTGAGAGAGAAGGTGAAAGAGAGGGTCATTAACAGGTGAGACAAACAGGTGAGAGAGAAGGTGAAAGAGAGGGTCATTAACAGGTGAGACAAACAGGTGAGAGAGAAGGTGAAAGAGAGGGTCATTAACAGGTGAGACAAACAGGTGAGAGAGAAGGTGAAAGAGAGGGTCATTAACAGGTGAGACAAACAGGTGAGAGAGAAGGTGAAAGAGAGGGAGGGAGACAGACAGACAAACAGGTGAGAGAGAAGGTGAAAGAGAGGGAGGGAGACAGACAGACAAACAGGTGAGAGAGAAGGTGAAAGAGAGGGAGGGAGACAGACAGACAGACTGACAGGTGAGAGAGAAGGTGAAAGAGAGGGAGGGAGACAGACAGACAAACAGGTGAGAGAGAAGGTGAAAGAGAGGGAGGGAGACAGACAGACAGACAGGTGAGAGAGAAGGTGAAAGAGAGGGAGGGAGACAGACAGACAGATATGCAGAGATAATATACTGTACATACTGACTATGTTTCCCCAGGTGTCTCTGAATAAATTGTCTTACAATCTGATGTTCTGGATTGGTGTGACTGAGTCAGTGAAGGAAAGGACCTGGAAATGGGTGGATGGAACAACTCCCACTATAACACAGTGAGTACAATTCAGATGGATCTTGTAGATACTTAGATCTTGTACTAAATGCTGTGGACTTAATTTAATCTCCCTCTTAATATCAGCCTCTGGCTTATTCTCTATGTTGGTATTAGAGCCTGACAGGGGGTTTCTATGTGTCTCTATGTTGGTATGGTCAGAGCCTGACAGGGGGTTTCTATGTGTCTCTATGTTGGTACGGTCAGAGCCTGACAGGGGGTTTCTATGTGTCTCTATGTTGGTATGGTCAGAGCCTGACAGGGGGTTTCTATGTGTCTCTATGTTGGTATGGTCAGAGCCTGACAGGGGGTCTCTATGTGTCTCTATGTTGGTATGGTCAGAGCCTGACAGGGGGTTTCTATGTGTCTCTATGTTGGTATGGTCAGAGCCTGACAGGGGGTTTCTATGTGTCTCTATGTTGGTATGGTCAGAGCCTGACAGGGGGTCTCTATGTTTCTCTATGTTTGTATGGTCAGAGCCTGACAGGGGGTTTCTATGTGTCTCTATGTTGGTATGGTCAGAGCCTGACAGGGGGTTTCTATGTGTCTCTATGTTGGTATGGTCAGAGCCTGACAGGGGGTTTCTATGTGTCTCTATGTTGGTATGGTCAGAGCCTGACAGGGGTTTTCTATGTGTCTCTATGTTTGTGTTAGAGCCTGACAGGGGGTTTCTATGTGTCTCTATGTTGGTATGGTCAGAGCCTGACAGGGGGTTTCTATGTGTCTCTATGTTGGTATGGTCAGAGCCTGACAGGGGTTTTCTATGTGTCTCTATGTTGGTATGGTCAGAGCCTGACAGGGGGTTTCTATGTGTCTCTATGTTGGTATGGTCAGAGCCTGACAGGGGGTTTCTATGTGTCTCTATGTTGGTATGGTCAGAGCCTGACAGGGGGTTTCTATGTGTCTATATGTTGGTATGGTCAGAGCCTGACAGGGGGTTTCTATGTGTCTCTATGTTGGTATGGTCAGAGCCTGACAGGGGGTTTCTATATGTCTCTATGTTGGTATGGTCAGAGCCTGACAGGGGGTTTCTATGTGTCTCTATGTTGGTATGGTCAGAGCCTGACAGGGGGTTTCTATGTGTCTCTTTGTTGGTATGGTCAGAGCCTGACAGGGGGTTTCTATGTGTCTCTATGTTTGTGTTAGAGCCTGACAGGGGGTTTCTATGTGTCTCTATGTTTGTGTTAGAGCCTGACAGGGGGTTTCTATGTGTCTCTATGTTGGTATGGTCAGAGCCTGACAGGGGGTTTCTATGTGTCTCTATGTTTGTGTTAGAGCCTGACAGGGGGTTTCTATGTGTCTCTATGTTGGTATGGTCAGAGCCTGACAGGGGGTTTCTATGTGTCTCTATGTTGGTATGGTCAGAGCCTGACAGGGGGTTTCTATGTGTCTATATGGTGGTATGGTCAGAGCCTGACAGGGGGTTTCTATGTGTCTCTATGTTTGTGTTAGAGCCTGACAGGGGGTTTCTATGTGTCTCTATGTTGGTATGGTCAGAGCCTGACAGGGGGTTTCTATGTGTCTCTATGTTGGTACGGTCAGAGCCTGACAGGGGGTTTCTATGTGTCTCTATGTTGGTATGGTCAGAGCCTGACAGGGGGTTTCTATGTGTCTCTATGTTGGTATGGTCAGAGCCTGACAGGGGGTCTCTATGTGTCTCTATGTTGGTATGGTCAGAGCCTGACAGGGGGTTTCTATGTGTCTCTATGTTGGTATGGTCAGAGCCTGACAGGGGGTTTCTATGTGTCTCTATGTTGGTATGGTCAGAGCCTGACAGGGGGTCTCTATGTTTCTCTATGTTTGTATGGTCAGAGCCTGACAGGGGGTTTCTATGTGTCTCTATGTTGGTATGGTCAGAGCCTGACAGGGGGTTTCTATGTGTCTCTATGTTGGTATGGTCAGAGCCTGACAGGGGGTTTCTATGTGTCTCTATGTTGGTATGGTCAGAGCCTGACAGGGGTTTTCTATGTGTCTCTATGTTTGTGTTAGAGCCTGACAGGGGGTTTCTATGTGTCTCTATGTTGGTATGGTCAGAGCCTGACAGGGGGTTTCTATGTGTCTCTATGTTGGTATGGTCAGAGCCTGACAGGGGTTTTCTATGTGTCTCTATGTTGGTATGGTCAGAGCCTGACAGGGGGTTTCTATGTGTCTCTATGTTGGTATGGTCAGAGCCTGACAGGGGGTTTCTATGTGTCTCTATGTTGGTATGGTCAGAGCCTGACAGGGGGTTTCTATGTGTCTATATGTTGGTATGGTCAGAGCCTGACAGGGGGTTTCTATGTGTCTCTATGTTGGTATGGTCAGAGCCTGACAGGGGGTTTCTATATGTCTCTATGTTGGTATGGTCAGAGCCTGACAGGGGGTTTCTATGTGTCTCTATGTTGGTATGGTCAGAGCCTGACAGGGGGTTTCTATGTGTCTCTTTGTTGGTATGGTCAGAGCCTGACAGGGGGTTTCTATGTGTCTCTATGTTTGTGTTAGAGCCTGACAGGGGGTTTCTATGTGTCTCTATGTTTGTGTTAGAGCCTGACAGGGGGTTTCTATGTGTCTCTATGTTGGTATGGTCAGAGCCTGACAGGGGGTTTCTATGTGTCTCTATGTTTGTGTTAGAGCCTGACAGGGGGTTTCTATGTGTCTCTATGTTGGTATGGTCAGAGCCTGACAGGGGGTTTCTATGTGTCTCTATGTTGGTATGGTCAGAGCCTGACAGGGGGTTTCTATGTGTCTATATGTTGGTATGGTCAGAGCCTGACAGGGGGTTTCTATGTGTCTCTATGTTGGGATGGTCAGAGCCTGACAGGGGGTTTCTATGTGTCTCTATGTTTGTGTTAGAGCCTGACAGGGGGTTTCTATGTGTCTCTATGTTGGTATGGTCAGAGCCTGACAGGGGGTTTCTATGTGTCTATATGTTGGTATGGTCAGAGCCTGACAGGGGGTTTCTATGTGTCTCTATGTTGGTATGGTCAGAGCCTGACAGGGGGTTTCTATGTGTCTCTATGTTGGTATGGTCAGAGCCTGACAGGGGGTTTCTATGTGTCTCTATGTTGGTATGGTCAGAGCCTGAAAGGGGGTTTCTATGTGTCTCTATGTTGGTATGGTCAGAGCCTGACAGGGGGTTTCTATGTGTCTCTATGTTGGTATGGTCAGAGCCTGACAGGGGGTTTCTATGTGTCTCTATGTTTGTGTTATAGCCTGACAGGGGGTTTCTATGTGTCTCTATGTTGGTATGGTCAGAGCCTGACAGGGGGTTTCTATGTGTCTCTATGTTGGGATGGTCAGAGCCTGACAGGGGGTTTCTATGTGTCTCTATGTTTGTGTTAGAGCCTGACAGGGGGTTTCTATGTGTCTCTATGTTGGGATGGTCAGAGCCTGACAGGGGGTTTCTATGTGTCTCTATGTTTGTGTTAGAGCCTGACAGGGGGTTTCTATGTGTCTCTATGTTGGTATGGTCAGAGCCTGACAGGGGGTTTCTATGTGTCTCTATGTTGGGATGGTCAGAGCCTGACAGGGGGTTTCTATGTATCTCTATGTTTGTGTTAGAGCCTGACAGGGGGTTTCTATATGTCTCTACGTTGGTATGGTCAGAGCCTGACAGGGGGTTTCTATGTGTCTCTATGTTGGTAGGGTCAGAGCCTGACAGGGGGTTTCTATGTGTCTCTATGTTGGGATGGTCAGAGCCTGACAGGGGGTTTCTATGTGTCTCTATGTTTGTGTTAGAGCCTGACAGGGGGTTTCTATGTGTCTCTACGTTGGTATGGTCAGAGCCTGACAGGGGGTTTCTATGTGTCCCTATGTTGGTATGGTCAGAGCCTGACAGGGGGTTTCTATGTTTCTCTATGTTGGTATGGTCAGAGCCTGACAGGGGGTTTCTATGTGTCTCTATGTTGGTATGGTCAGAGCCTGACAGGGGGTTTCTATGTGGCTCTATGTTTGTGTTAGAGCCTGACAGGGGGTTTCTATGTGTCTCTATGTTGGTATGGTCAGAGCCTGACAGGGGGTTTCTATGTGTCTCTATGTTGGTATGGTCAGAGCCTGACAGGGGGTTTCTATGTGTCTATAAGTTGGTATGGTCAGAGCCTGACAGGGGGTTTCTATGTGTCTCTATGTTGGTATGGTCAGAGCCTGACAGGGGGTTTCTATGTGTCTCTATGTTGGTATGGTCAGAGCCTGACAGGGGGTTTCTATGTGTCTCTATGTTGGTATGGTCAGAGCCTGACAGGGGGTTTCTATGTGTCTCTATGTTGGTATGGTCAGAGCCTGACAGGGGGTTTCTATGTGTCTCTATGTTGGTATGGTCAGAGCCTGACAGGGGGTTTCTATGTGTCTCTATGTTTGTGTTAGAGCCTGACAGGGGGTTTCTATGTGTCTCTATGTTGGTATGGTCAGAGCCTGACAGGGGGTTTCTATGTGTCTCTATGTTGGTATGGTCAGAGCCTGACAGGGGGTTTCTATGTGTCTCTATGTTTGTATGGTCAGAGCCTGACAGGGGGTTTCTATGTGTCTCTATGTTGGGATGGTCAGAGCCTGACAGGGGGTTTCTATGTGTCTCTATGTTTGTGTTAGAGCCTGACAGGGGGTTTCTATGTGTCTCTATGTTGGTATGGTCAGAGCCTGACAGGGGGTTTCTATGTGTCTCTATGTTGGGATGGTCAGAGCCTGACAGGGGGTTTCTATGTGTCTCTATGTTGGTATGGTCAGAGCCTGACAGGGGGTTTCTATGTGGCTCTATGTTTGTGTTAGAGCCTGACAGGGGGTTTCTATGTGTCTCTATGTTGGTATGGTCAGAGCCTGACAGGGGGTTTCTATGTGTCTCTATGTTGGTATGGTCAGAGCCTGACAGGGGGTTTCTATGTGTCTATAAGTTGGTATGGTCAGAGCCTGACAGGGGGTTTCTATGTGTCTCTATGTTGGTATGGTCAGAGCCTGACAGGGGGTTTCTATGTGTCTCTATGTTGGTATGGTCAGAGCCTGACAGGGGGTTTCTATGTGTCTCTATGTTGGTATGGTCAGAGCCTGACAGGGGGGTTCTATATGTCTCTATGTTTGTGTTAGAGCCTGACAGGGGGGTTCTATATGTCTCTATGTTTGTGTTAGAGCCTGACAGGGGGTTTCTATGTGTCTCTATGTTGGTATGGTCAGAGCCTGACAGGGGGTTTCTATGTGTCTCTATGTTGGTATGGTCAGAGCCTGACAGGGGGTTTCTATGTGTCTATATGTTGGAAAGGTCAGAGCCTGACAGGGGGTTTCTATGTGTCTCTATGTTGGGATGGTCAGAGCCTGACAGGGGGTTTCTATGTGTCTCTATGTTTGTGTTAGAGCCTGACAGGGGGTTTCTATGTGTCTCTATGTTGGTATGGTCAGAGCCTGACAGGGGGTTTCTATGTGTCTCTATGTTGGGATGGTCAGAGCCTGACAGGGGGTTTCTATGTGTCTCTATGTTTGTGTTAGAGCCTGACAGGGGGTTTCTATGTGTCTCTACGTTGGTATGGTCAGAGCCTGACAGGGGGTTTCTATGTGTCTCTATGTTGGTATGGTCAGAGCCTGACAGGGGGGTTCTATATGTCTCTATGTTTGTGTTAGAGCCTGACAGGGGGTTTCTATGTGTCTCTATGTTGGTATGGTCAGAGCCTGACAGGGGGTTTCTATATGTCTCTATGTTTGTGTTAGAGCCTGACAGGGGGTTTCTATGTGTCTCTATGTTTGTGTTAGAGCCTGACAGGGGGTTTCTATGTGTCTCTATGTTGGTATGGTCAGAGCCTGACAGGGGGTTTCTATGTGTCTCTATGTTGGTATGGTCTTAGCCTGACAGGGGGTTTCTATGTGTCTCTTTGTTGGTATGGTCAGAGCCTGACAGGGGGTTTCTATGTGTCTCTATGTTTGTGTTAGAGCCTGACAGGGGGTTTCTATGTGTCTCTATGTTGGTATGGTCAGAGCCTGACAGGGCGTTTCTATGTGTCTCTATGTTGGTATGGTCAGAGCCTGACAGGGGGTTTCTATGTGTCTCTATGAAGGGTATGGTCAGAGCCTGACAGGGGGTTTCTATGTGTCTCTATGTTGGTATGGTCAGAGCCTGACAGGGGGTTTCTATGTGGCTCTATGTTTGTGTTCGAGCCTGACAGGGGGTTTCTATGTGTCTCTATGTTGGTATGGTCAGAGCCTGACAGAGGGTTTCTATGTGTCTCTATGTTGGGATAGTCAGAGCCTGACAGGGGGTTTCTATATTACTCTATGTTGTTGTTAGAGCCTGTGAGCCAACTGTGAGTTACGGTAGTGTCTCTCACAGTTTTTTTCTTGTTAAAGTTCTCATTAAATAAAATCCGTGTCGAACTACCACTGCGTTCGTGACACTTAACATGTTGTTTCTTAGGTTCTGGAGACAAGGACAGCCAAGTTATCATCTGGGTGGTGAGGATTGCTTTTCAATAAAAACTATTATCCCTTATTGATGTCACTTGTTACATCCACTGCAATAAGTGTAGATGAAGGGGAGGAGACAGGTTAAATAAGGATTATTAAGCTTTGAGACATGGATTGTGTATCCAGTATTCTGAAAATAAATGCATTGACTGTTAATTTGATCATGTGCAAGATTTTAAAAGTTATACTAATTAAGTTACAGTATATAACGTTTTCTGGCCTTTGGAAATCCAACTCACAAGGATAATGTTGGCCAATTAATGTGTGGGCGTTGAGGGTCAGTGCACTCTGGGTCGATAGTCTCCTTCCCTTCCTCTGAATTCATGTGGGTAACAAAACAAAACATACATTCACAATACAAATACATTCACAATATTGCTCTCACCTATCCCATGTTCCAGATCAGTGCATTTGAAGCAGAGGAGAGGAAGCCACTGACGACTATTGAGATAAAACCAGTGAAGGATGTTGGGCTTCAAGAGAGTTTGTATCCGTGGGTAGTCTACAATAGCGTCTGACCCAGCAATAGCTCAGATCATTCATTTATTGTAAGGTGATTTCTGTGAAGCTGTTTGTCTTCGAGCCTGAGTTAACAGGCTAGACCTAAAGTGTCAGCTAAAACTATCTGGGACTAGACAAAGAGAGGATAGAGATCCGGTAAGGACACACACTAGCTGGCACAGACACACACCACCAAAATGGACGACAATCAGAAATATTTTTCATTGATGTGTTTTAAAGTCAATTTACTTATATACACATTAGTATGTTTGTTTCAACTCCACAGTAGGTGATCAAACCTCATGTTCTAGCAGTTTTGACAGACTGACCAAGTCATGTTGCTTCATTGTAAAAATACCAGGAAATGAGTGATTCTATTTCAACATTCTATCAACAGGTTGTTTTGCTGTCAACCTGCATTATTATGAAATACTTGACAGGAGTTTTTTTGCTCTTGGCAACAATGCTCACTAAAGTCAACAGTGCAGAGGTGGGTGACTCCAGTTGTATATATTATTTAAATATATTGGTGATTTAAATATATTGGTGACACATTTTACAGGAAGCCAGAGCTTTATATTTATATACTCAGCAAAAAAACGACCGCTACCCGACGTGCAGGGAGGAGATGATGGGGAACATCACCGCGGGCGACCTGCTGACCAGGGAACGCCAGGCCAACCCCTCTTTCTCCACCGCCTGGTCGCAAGCTGAACTCTGCAATATGACCGTGGCGAACCTCACCGACCTCCATGTCACAGCGCTGACCCTCTACACAAATGCATACAATCGCACCTTCCCTTTATTCTTCGATATGGAAGCCAGATCTCTGGGCCCCGACGCCAATGTCTACCGCCGTTACTTCCTGTTCAAGTCCCTCCACTTCTTGCTGACCGACGCCCTGCGGCTCCTGATTGGGCTGGAGGAGGCGGAGGCAGAGTCGAAGCAGGATGGGAAGGGCTGCCTGCTGGTGTATGCTGACAGCGGGCGCGGGGACAACTTGCGAGGGGAGGTGGGGGATCAGGTGCGCACCGGGCACTTCGTACTGGCTTCCACGCGGCGGTACAGCTCCAGCTTTGACCTGACCATCCGGACGTGCCACGGACACGTGCTGCCTCACTCGCATTCGCGCCACTGCCGCTCCTCTTCAGGCCTCAACGTGCTGGTGCCACCCTACGAGCTGTTCAGGGTGGTGGCCGTAAATAAGGTGCCTAACAAATGGAGTGGTTCTCTGAAGTGGCACTTCTACCTGGAGTCTGTTGGCACTATGACCAACCTCAACTGCGCTATAACTTCTGCCACCTGAACGGCAAGTCAGTTTGTACAAAAAGCTCTAAGCAAATAAAGTTTGTTTGTTTGAGGAATCGATTCATTGATTGATTTTAATATTTTTCAGTAGACACTACTACCCACTACTCAGAGCCATAAACATGGAATGCGATCATCACTTGTTTTCTCTCTCTACATATAAAACACTCAAACCTACCTTCCTAATGTACCTATACATCTCTCTGATCTCGAAATCCCTCAACACTACTGTCCAGTGGCAATTTGGTAGATGTGGCAGTACAGTCCGTGGTGATGTCTCCCTAGTAGACTCCAAGTACGGTCTGCATCCTCCAAAATCCCCACATGCTCATTCGGCACGTCCAACTCAAACATTCCATCTCGCTAAACACTTCCCTCTCCAGCTCCCCTCCTGCCCAAAGCATGTCGGCCAGCTCCCAGCATTGGTCGGGCTCCAGCAGGAACCCCCACCGGGACTCGGAGGACAGGTAGTGTCGGACCTCCCTGCCCAGCGAGACGTCCCCCAGCTCCCGCAGACCGCGGAAAAGCGCCAGGGTGGTCTGAGGGTAAGGCTCAGCCTTTTCTAAAATGGCCGCCAACATCTCACAGCACAACGGTGTTTGGCACAGTACGCAGAGGTTGCGTGATGACTCTAGGGCAATAGCTTTCATGGCTAGGGCGATAGCTTTGTGCACCAGACTCTGATCGACAAACCTCTTTCTAAAGAACTCCCTCTTCTGGGTGTCGTCGAACCCCCTTATCTCCGTCAAGCACTGTCGTTGGGGGAGAAAGTCGATGGGGATGAAACTGGCGGCTGCAGGCCTGGTGATCACCCAGACGAAGGCGGAGGGAAGAAGCAGCTGACACCAGATGAGGTTCGCTAGGAGGACTGGCAAAGGCATCTCCTTATTGATGTCAGACTCCACTGATATGCTTTCAAAGTCCAGGGGAAGGTTGAATTGGTCCAAACCGTCCAAGATGAAGACCACCTTAGAACGACTCAGATCCAGACCGTGGTTCTCGCTCTCCGACGTCATGGACGAGTGGAAGTGGCTGATGAGTCCACTCAGACTGAAGCTCTGGTCTACCAGCCAATTGAGTTCACTGAAGGGAAAGACAAACAAGAAGTCGACATCCTGATTGGCTCTGTCCTCGGCCCAGTTCAAAACAAATTTCTGGACACTCGCCGTCTTCCCTGAGCCAGCGGGTCCCTTCGTCAGGACGATTTTTACTTGAGGCTGATCCGGTGATAGTGGCGGTTTGACGATATCGTCAAGCTTGATCGTTACTTCCTCATTGGCAGTGGGCATATCTGATGGTGGCCTTACGGGTCGCGTGGCAGCATGCCTATCATTGTGCCATTGGACGTTGCCCTCAGTGATGAGGAGTTCCACGTAGGAGTGTGTGAGGAAATGGCTCTGCACCTCTCGTCCTGCTGGGGTTCCATCACACAATGATGCGCACCTCCCTCTCAGCTCTGATTGGAGCTTCTCTCTGACTCCTCGTACTGCTGGGAGACAGACAGACAGACAGACAGACAGACAGACAGACAGACAGACAGACAGACAGACAGACAGACAGACAGACAATTCAGATTAGATTGTTTAGGCATTTTTGCAGGTGTACAAGTATACATCCATGCCTACAACAGAGAGTCATTCTAAATTAAATATATTATTGTTTCTAGTGAACTTATCTCTAAATGTTGTGCGCACAGCGAGACGAGCTACAGAAGAAATGTCAATATGAAGTAGATTCAGTATATAAATATCCAGGCTTATGAAAATCATGAGGAGATGCAGTACTTACACTTGCTCCTTTGAGTAAGGGCTGTACGTTCTCCCTCGGTGTGTGGCAGGGTTGCCCCCTGTTGGCCAGAATCCTCCATCGCAGTCTGAGCCAGGCTGATGTCACAATCTGTGGGGTTGGACTGGGATACACTTGTGATTTCCTCCCGGAAGAGATTCACAGCAGGGTTGGGCTCAATTCAGAATGCTCTTTAATACAAGGTGGGAGTCATGTTTTGGCTGTTAAATGTACTAGAATGGGAATACAATATACATTTCAATTTTCAAATGGTACCTCAAAGATGGTTGGAGGGACACATATCAGAGAATGCCGACTTGAATGGGAATATCAGCTGTTTTAAATTATACTGTCAACCTTCCATAGGAAACAGGGTTGGGCTGAATTCAGAATGTAATTGAAAATGTCTGATATATTCCAATTACATTATTGAATTTGAATTGAATTCAGTGAAATGAAAACGCCTCTTCTACTCTATATTAGGTGTAGAAGTCTATACAGATATATTGTACATAAAACATCAAACATGTTGTTATATAAATGCATATAATATATTGTTGAAACAATAGATTTTCAAGGAAAACAAAACCTGCAAATATTCTAAGTTATTATACTTAATTAATCACTTACATTTCGTTCAAAATGGGGAAAATGCTACATTTCCCAGGATATATTAGTTGAACCAACAAGTTGACCCTGGCCTGATTTGTTGGAAGTATAATTAGTTGTCTATTCTAAGCTATAGGGTTAAAAGAGTATGTGAACATTGTTTCCAGAGAAAAGTAATTAATTCTTTGGTATCTGGAAGTGTGACTCGTCAGATTCAATGAATCTCATATTTTATAACTGACTGGAATTTATTTTAATTGCGCCAGAGAGGAAAAGGCGAAGCGAGCGGTTTTACTCCGCCTGAAAAATATGTCCACAAAAACAAGCCCACGAAGTGAGAACGTTTTGTATTGAGGTCAAGGAGAGTTGAATTTGGTCAACAAAACATTGAAATGCTAATTTGCTACGTGAGACTTATTTGATTGAATAGAAGTTTCGTAATGGTTAGGTTGTTTTGAATGCACTGATATAAGTGGTCACACTTGGCATTTCGGCAGCTTTGAAAAAAAACGACTTTATATCAGACTGATAGTGGACATCTTAACCTGTTTTAGCATGGACATTGCCATTGAGGGCTTCAACCATTTTAAAGTAGTCAACTGGGTGAGGATTCCTATGAGATGGGAGCAATCAGCCAATGAAGATGAAGAAAACAGACTACTTTAAAATGGAGATAGCCTTAAGGGTGCTGTCCATGCTGTTACAGATGCTATAATGGTACAGATACAAAGATGAGTCTTCTATCTGCCTCTATGGCCTGTTGTTCACATTGGATAGAATGGTCCCACTGATTTCACCTCCTCCCACCTGTCTTCCATGTTTGAGGACATGTATTTCCATTGCTAGAGTGGTCACTTGACCATCTTGTCAATATAATAAACAATCCTTCAATTGCACTGAATTAAATTATACTTCATGTTACTCCAACTCAAATTCAAATTCAACATCCTTAAGAGGGTGCAGGGTTGTTGCATCGCAGGGTTGTGGTGAATTTCAACTCTTGAGTCAATTCCAAAATTCTGAATCGAGCCTAACCCTGATTCACAGCTAATAGGACAAACCTGAGATGCAACAGAGGATCTGATAAATGACATGACCTTGTTGGCACCCTTTTAAATGTAAACCTGAGTCTAAGCCTTGGGGCGTAGTTTGTAGCTCAAATCATTTGGACTAGACAGACGATTTCGTGAGAAGTAACTTGTCGGTATCCTCTCATGTCTGACAAACACAGGTGCTGACAAGCACCTATCTAACGTTTTAAAATACATTTTATACATAAAAGGATAAGTAGCATATCGATTAAAATGGGACATGGCAGATTTCAAAACTCTTTAGAGAAGGACTCGGGTAGGGTACACTTGTACCCTAAAGGAGGGTATCAAAGAGGGGTGGACCGTATTCCGTTTCCCTACTAACGAACTGACACACTCCTTGACCCCTTATCGGTTTCCAGGTCATGGAGGACGGAGCAAAGGCAGCGGTTTTATTTAATAAAACGTGATGGCGTCACCAACGTCTGGGCCGGCGCGGACATCGACTGTTTTCTCATTAGCTGGGATTGTCGTTTGAAATGTCGGACACAACAAACTTGTGTTATCGTTATCAACCTACTGAATAACCTTTAAAGAAAAAAAAATGTGTATGCAGGGCGTGCTATTAGCTTGCTAACACTCTTTAAGAGATACTGATAGAATAGCTAGCCATCGCTAGCATTCACTGGTTGACGTTAAAGTCATTTGGAGAGGACTATTACATGAATATATGTCATTCGGGTGTCTAATCAAAAACGCATCTTTTGACCAATGGGTAAAATAGTATGTTCATTATGTAGATACTCTTCTAAGAAAACCAATGGTCCAAACCCATGTCTCCATGGTAATCCGCTGACAAGTGTTTTATGTGATGAATTAAGGCTAACTGACTGTTGGACTCATCATCTTTCTTGTCGAATCTGGAGACATAAAACAACATAGAGGTAATATAGATATCGATTTTGAGACATGACATGTAGTATTTTCACATTTTAGTAAACGCTTTTCATATTAATGTGAAATTCCTGTTCTTTTTCGAAGATTTGTCACAAAAACGAGCGTATCCGTGTGAAATGTAAACCGGGAACTAAACGAAACCTCTTTATTTCCAAAGCCTTGAACGTTGAATTCAGCTCGTTTCTTGTTCGTTTAGCTTTTTTGCGACAAGCGGAAACTAAAAAAAAAGAAGGCCGCCCAGTCAACAGATTTCGGAACTTATTATCAGATGCATGAAGTTACGAAATCCGACGTTTTAAACGTTAAATGATATGTTAGAGAAAGACCTCACTGAACTACTCAGAACATGAATAATGACATTTGTCTTGGTCACTTCCGTATCCCACTTCCGGGTTCTTAGTTGAAAACGTCGCTACGCTATAGATCAGGAATCACATGGAAAGTGTAAATGTACTCACCACTTTGTCCACGCTGCTACAGACTGAAAGCTAATGTGTGTTTTATACAGGGATGTTACTCATTTCCCCTAACGGAACATTGGAGTTTAACAAGTTACAACATTTCGTGGAAAATTACATAACATTTATAAATACATCCCCATTTGCTATTCTTCCTGGGGTCCAATCACGATTAAGCAATTACATACAAAATAAAACAGTACATAACACAACCTGCGTGAAGTTGGCCCCCTACCCAACCCAAAACGTCGGGAAAATAGTCTTAATCGTTTGTGCTCCGTTTGTGCTGGTTTGTGCTGCAATTATTTTCGTTTGTGCTGTTTTCATTTTTTAGATATTAAAGAATACTTTATAGGTCATTCAGAGGTCACTCAGCCCCCCACAAGCTCGGAATGAACCCACTATAGTGTCGATCGTTAGTGCTCCATTTGTGCTGGTTTGTGCCGTTACAAGTTTTGTTTGTGCTGCTGCGGTATTATTTATATTAGACATTTAATTACGGGTGATGACGTCACTCAGCCCCCCACCTACTCCAAATGAACTGGGCATAGTCTTAATCGTTAGTGCTCCGTTTGTGCTGCAATTATTTTTGTTTGTGCTGTTTTCATTTTTATATTATATTAAATAATCTTTCATAGGTCATTCTGAGGTCACTCAGCGCCCCCACATGCGCAGAATGAACCCAAAATATTGTCAATCGTTTATTCTTCGTAAGCATGCTTTTGTGGAGTGTTTAGTAGCGTTTAGTAGAGGAACAATTTAACCATATCTCGTCATAGAATAGCCTTAAATAAATCATATTCCTGTCAAATGTAAGTCAAATGTTGTTACTGTCAGTTAGTAAAAAGTTAACTTTTTGATTAATGGTACAACACAAGCTACGATTGGCAATGTTTTTGGCAACAAAAGCACATTGCTAATGTTAATATTGCCAATGTAACTATGAAATGCTAATTACATTTAGGGGTCAATATCAATACATGAAAACATGTTTATACTGTAGATAAAACACTTGACCCAAAATAAGTCATAATTATTGAAGTAATTATGTTTTACTTTCTTATGCCAGATACCCAAAAAGACAGCAGTAGACAGGGATTCCATTTCACAGTCCTGTGTTCATCAAAGGAGGCCATAGTCAAAAATGGTACCATAGCTACTCCTAATAACTGCATCTGGACAGAGCTGAGTGAGCAGCTAGGAAACAAGATCACTGCAAAGGCCCTGTACACTTTTGTTAAATTAAACAGACACAACATCTGGTCTGCTTTAGGGTTTAATCATGAATGTGATCATGAAACCAGTGTCAGTAGTGATGACACAGATTTTGAGCCACAGTCCTTTCCTCCCAGACCAGAAGACTGCAAGACTTTTGAGCTTGAAGTTCCATTTGAGAAATGGATTGAATTTATACCTGAAACAGTTCAATACAAAGACAAGTTCTCTAAAACACAAAAAAGGAAATACACAGTTTTGAAGCCTGGCATCTGGACTCATGTAATAAATCACCAAATTTGGAAAGAAGTGAAAAGCACCTGCACATTTGTATTTAAAAGAGCCAAAGTCTATCCATCAGCCACAACAAAATACATTGAAATCAGAAGCAACTGTAAGGAGTGTCATGGCCACCTTTACATCAAATGTGACAGAGAGCCTGAAATGAACAACCCAATGGTGCTGAAATGTTTTATTAAAAACATTGATGACTCCCTGCACATTGGCCTTTCCAAGCGTGCCATATCTGGAAACTTGCGTGTGCAGATAGCCAAGGAACTGTGTGAGGGTAGAATGGAACCACATGTATGGAGGGCATCGGAGGCAACAAAGCTGATGGATTTTGGAGATCCTGAGCCAAGCCATCTGCCTAATTTGGCCACCCTGCGCAAAGCAAAGCAAGAGAGAAATGACTTAGAATTAGGTGACAAGGATCCTATTGTATCACTGCAGATGCTAAAATACAGTGCACCTCACAATGGTAGCATTAAAGATATTGGACTGGACAAGTTTTTCTGTCACTACTGGAGTCAAACACAAATGTACATGTACAAGTCAATATCAAAGAAATCTCACCCCACTGTGAGTTTTGATGCAACTGGTTCAGTAGTCAGGAAACTACAGAGACCAGTTGGTATGTCTGGCCACATCTTCTTATACCAGGGCGTTCTGCAAATGCTGTCAGAGAGACATGATGTTAATGCAATTAAACAATGGTTGACAGAATGGATTCGCGCAGGTGCACCAATTCCAAAAGTGGTTGTGAGTGACTTTTTCTGGCTTTGCTCGGAGCTCTGGTCAAGGCTTTCACTCCTCATCCTGATCTGAAGACCTACATCAATGAGTGTTTTGGTGTCTTACTTGGTAACCAGTCTGCACAGCTGCCACCTTGTTTTGTCCGGGTTGATGTTGCACACTGCATCAAGATGATCTGCCAATGGGACTGCTTGAAAAGAAAACCACATCGCATTAAAGATTTCTTTGTGAGGTCACTGGCACAGCTGCTCAAGTCACAATCTGTGAACAATGCAAGAGAGCTGCTACGCAGTGTTACTATAGTGGCTCTCAGCGAAGCAGAGGGCAATGACAGCTCTGGAGCCCCCCTCATATCAGAATGTTGCAAGAACTACCTGAAAGCCCAAATTGCAGAAGAGTGTGTCATCGTTCCAGATGAAGAGGGTGAGGACATGGAAGGAGTGGATCCATGTGAAGAAATACACACTGACCTATGGCAGTGGGTGACAGACATATGTGATGAGAGCAGGTCACTTGCCGTGGCCAATGGTGATCGAGATAACATGCACTTCCTCCCAGAGATTGTTCCCAATATTATCAGACTTGCAAGTTACTTACCACTCTGGACAGGGGTAATGATCCCTCACTTCCGTAGCACCAACATCACCGCATGTTCAGCCAATGTTGAAGCAGAGTTTAAAAACATCAAACACGGCCTTTTCAAGCATGAAAACTTACCTATTCGGGTGGATCGATTCATTGCTCGACGTCTTTCCTACATTGAAGGCAACATGCGCATTTGTTCTGCAAAACAAAAAGGTACAGAAAATGCTAATGTTACAACAGTGATGGTCACAGGACCCAATCCACTACCCACTGCGACCTGCAGTGTAGATGAAAAAAAAATGGATGCCTCCTGTTCTGGGGAGTCGTCTGACACTGTCACAAACATCCATTCAACAAACAAAGACGTTGTTGAAAACTGGAGAGGCCTAGCTGTTCCACCAAAAAAGAGGAAGATTAATTCATACCTTTCTCCTTGTCCTGAATGGCTCCATGCAGATCCATCTGTGAGGGGAAAAAAATGAAAATGGAACTGTTAAAAAATGGAAACAATCAACAGCCTGTTAAACTCAGCAAGTCAAGAGTCTCTGTGCTGAACACATGTGCATTTGATGCTTTTTGTCAATTCTTATGGTTGTGCTTTCTGCGACAGTAACACTTTTGGAAATATTGTTCGCAGTGAAGACTCCAACAACCTCCTCCAGCTAGTGAAAAGCATCACCACAAAGGGTCTTACCCCACAAGCCTATATTCAGAGGGCAGAGCTGCTAAGTGGAATATTCAAAGCTGTCCAATTGAAGTCTGGTGCTCTCCAAATCGATGCACAGTGCCACATCTCTGCTATCATTGAAAAGACAATGAGAAAACTTGCAAGTGTTTACTTCACAAAACAGTGCTCATCACAGTATTGCATTCTCAACACACGAGTCACAAGGGAAATTCCATTTGTTTCTACTTCTATTGCTGTACTGCAGGATTTTGGCATGGCTCATCTTCAGACCGCAGTGGAACAAGGACTTAACCTTTCAGAGTCCCCCTGCCTCAGGCCAATCCAAAGTCCGTCTCAGTGTCCCTCTGCATTCAAGACAGAATATACCTCAGGAAAAGTGCTCTGAGCAGGGAAAGTTTCTCACAGTTACAGTCTAGGAGAACTTCTGTGGATCGATACTGACCTTGGAAACGATTCCACAGCAACTCCAACTCAAAGGAATTCCTGCCCAAGAGAATTTCCATTGTGTGAATTTCCCTCCAGTCTGGTGCTCCAAGGAGAGACATGTACCTTCAGGGCAGTCATTGCTTTCCAAGGAGGCTTAACCCAGGATGCTCTTGGTCATTATGTGGCCTACTGCAGGAGGTCTCCATGTGTCTGGGAGATGTATGATGACCTGAGAAGTGGAGTGACGGGAGCATCAGAAAAAAACAAAATATGCCCACATGCTGTGTTATACACAAAATCATAATTGTGTGGTTGATGAAGATGTGGATGTTGTTGTTCAATGTACAATTGTCCTCTTTGAAAAAGGTTAATTGTTTGTGTAAATGGATTTGATTGCACACAGTAATTCAATTGCACAATTAAACACATGTTTAGTTAATTCCTGGAGTCATTCGTTTCCACATATATATATATATATATATACAGTGGGGAGAACAAGTATTTGATACACTGCCGATTTTGCAGGTTTTCCCACTTACAAAGCATGTAGACGTCTGTAATTTTTATCATAGGTACTCTTCAACTGTGAGTGACGGAATCTAAAACAAAAATCCAGAAAATCACATTGTATGATTTTTAAGTAATTAATTTGCATTTTATTGCATGACATAAGTATTTGATACATCAGAAAAGCAGAACTTAATATTTGGTAGAGAAACCTTTGTTTGCAATTACAGAGATCATACGTTTCCTGTAGTTCTTGACCAGGTTTGCACACACTGGAGCAGGGATTTTGGCCCACTCCTCCATCCAGATCCTTCAGGTTTCGGGGCTGTCGCTGGGCAATACGGACTTTCAGCTCCCTCCAAAGATGTTCTATTGGGTTCAGGTCTGGAGACTGGCTAGGCCACTCCAGGACCTTGAGATGCTTCTTACGGAGCCACTCCTTAGTTGCCCTGGCTGTGTGTTTCGGGTCGTTGTCATGCCGGAAGACCCAGCCACGACCCATCTTCAATGCTCTTACTGAGGGAAGGAGGTTGTTGGCCAAGATCTCGCGATACATGGCCCCATCCATCCTCCCCTCAATACGGTGCAGTCGTCCTGTCCCCTTTGCAGAAAAGCATCCCCAAAGAATGATGTTTCCACCTCCATGCTTCACGGTTGGGATGGTGTTCTTGGGGTTGTACTCATCCTTCTTCTTCCTCCAAACACGGCGAGTGGAGTTTAGACCAAAAAACTATATTTTTGTCTCATCAGACCACATGACCTTCTCCCATTCCTCCTCTGGATCATCCAGATGGTCATTGGCAAACTCCAGACGGGCCTGGACATGCGCTGGCTTGAGCAGGGGGACCTTGCGTGCGCTGCAGGATTTTAATCCATGACGGCGCAGTGTGTTACTAATGGTTTTCTTTGAGACTGTGGTCCCAGCTCTCTTCAGGTCATTGACCAGATCCTGCCGTGTAGTTCTGGGCTGATCCCTCACCTTCCTCATGATCATTGATGCCCCACGAGGTGAGATCTTGCATGGTGCCCCAGACCAAGGGAGATTGACCGTCATCTTGAACTTCTTCCATTTTCTAATAATTGCGCCAACAGTTGTTGCCTTCTCACCAAGCTGCTTGCCTATTGTCCTGTAGCCCATCCCAGCCTTGTGCAGGTCTACAATTTTATCCCTGATGTCCTTACACAGCTGTTTGATTGAGTGTGTGGAGTCCGTTTGATTGAGTGTGTGGACAGGTGTCTTTTATACAGGTAAGGAGTTCAAACAGGTGCAGTTAATACAGGTAATGAGTGGAGAACAGGAGGGCTTCTTAAAGAAAAACTAACATGTCTGTGAGAGACGGGATTCTTACTGGTTGGTAGGTGATCAAATACTTATGTCATGCAATAAAATGCAAATTAATTATTAAAAAATCATACAATGTGATTTTCTGGATTTTTGTTTTAGATTCCGTCTCTCACAGTTGAAGTGTACCTATGATAAAAATTACAGACCTCTACATGCTTTGTAAGTAGGAAAACCTGCAAAATCGGCAGTGTATCAAATACTTGTTCTCCCCACTGTATATATATATATATATATATATATATATATATATATATATATATATATATATATAGTACATATACGTATGTATTAACACTCAGCTACAGAAAACATTAAATGGGGCATCATCTGTGCATGGACTCAGTAGGCAGCATAATAACATGTATCAAATTAATACATTTAACTATATACAGGATATAAAATACTTACCTGTATAGTTACATTTATGCACCAACAATTAGCTAACACTGTGACCTAAAGTGCACTTAGTTAAACACGTTGGTGAGAAACGTTAGGTAATGAGATTATTTAAATGTGTGGGGAAAACATAACAAGTGTGTTTACGACATAACGTTGATAACTGCCTGTTTTGTGCTTGGAAATATTCACATAACATCACAAGTAAAAACCATTTACCTTGGAGTTCGCGTAACATTCCACACATTCTGTGAGCCTCGATGTGTCCGTTGCCAGTTGAAAAAGCACAGTGGATTAGGTAACGATTTGGGTTTGGTTTGCCGTGTGGCCCTTACCATGTTACGTCTTCAACTGTATTGGTAAAAAAAGACAATCGCAAAAACAAAACTTTTACCAGCAGTATTTGGAGTTAATTTGGAGCAGTCGGTGAGGGCTGGTTACGTCTCGGCCATAAGTAAATCTCTAATATAAACAATACAGCAGCAGCACAAACAAAACTTGTAACGGCACAAACGGAGCACTAACGATCGACACTATAGTGGGTTCATTCCGAACTTGTGGGGGGCTGAGTGACCTCTGAATGACCTATAAAGTATTCTTTAATATCTAAAAAATGAAAACAGCACAAACGAAAATAATTGCAGCACAAACCAGCACAAACGGAGCACAAACGATTAAGACTATTTTCCCGACGTTTTGGGTTGGGTGGGGGGCCAACTTCACGCAGGTCATAACACAGCATCTTATTACACTCTACTCTACCACAACATATTTATAATACAACATCAATAATACAGTATTATAATATTAATATGAACATAAATACCATAAAGACACAGAATGATAAATGAGGCTCTCATGTTTTGATACCAAATGTGATTTAATATATAAAAATAGCATCGACATGGAATATTTCACAAATGTTTTGCTTGTTACTCACAATAATGGCACAATAATGGCACATTGGAACAAAAATGCGTGACCCCAGTCCAAACGTAAAAGCATAGAATGGTTAGAAAACAATTTGGTTTCACATGATTTAAGCTACACTTACACAATATACAGTACACTGTCTCAGAGTTAAACATTGTGCAGTAGGTACAGTATATACAGTACACTGTCTCAGAGTTAAACATTGTGCAGTAGGTACAGTATATACAGTACACTGTCTCAGAGTTAAACATTGTGCAGTAGGTACAGTATATACAGTACACTGTCTCAGAGTTAAACATTGTGCAGTAGGTACAGTATATACAGTACACTGTCTCAGAGTTAAACATTGTGCAGTAGGTACAGTATATACAGTATACTGAAATATAAAAACAATGCTTGAAATTAAGTAGTAATTCACTGTTTACAGTCATTATTGTTATGAAATGTGAAATGTTCAGCAGCCTGGCATGCAAAGTGACAGGTCAAAAGGTCACACACACTTAAACTCACTAAATAGAGAATCCACCAAACAATTACAGTGTTCCTCCTATTTGACTAATGTAGGCTACTTTAGAACCACAGTATGGAGTTGTGTTTCTGGAGAAATGTCTCTGGAGAAATGTTTCCACTCTCAAACTCATAGATGCAGCTATGGCATCAAGGAAGGACACTTTATACAGGTATTCTGAAGCAATACATTATTTTTGTTTACAAAGATTAAAATCTAATAAAAAGCCCGAGCTGGTGCACACCCAGAGACAAGTATGTAGTGTAGAGGTGCTGACTAACGGAGAATAAACTGTAAGCTATAAAAACAATCATTTATTGGGTAAACCGCCAACGTTTTTGACCCTGAAGAAGTCACAGTGGTTTACTCAGTAACTAACTCTGGGTGAATATGATTTTACTTTCATTTTGTTTCAACGTTCTCTTTATGATATAACGTCCTCTCCAGGATGTGAGTTATCCTGTCGGCCTGTAACTGACTTCCTGTTTTGCTCCTTCATGCTGTGTTAACATCCTCGCTGGCAGCCATGCGATGTAACTGGAGTTTATCATAAACTGATGTCAGTTCAGGTTTGTCTCGACGTGACTCTAGTTCTGGTAAACCTGTTCGCTCCTCCTAGACAGGAAGAGAGAGGGAGGTAGGGAGGGAAGGATTGAGAGGGAGGGAGGTAGGGGAAGGATGGAGAGGGAGGGAGGTAGGGAGGGAGGGAGGGAGGGAAGGATGGAGAGGGACAGAGAAAGAGAGACAGAGAAAGGGGTAGAGAGAGGGGCGAGAAAAGGGGAAGGAAAGAAACAAAAAGAAAAAAGGATAATATGTTTCTTTATTAGAATCTTTGTACCAGAGGAAGGAAACAGGACACGTCTGATGCTCTCTGGTCTATTATCATTGTTCTGGACTATTATGTGTCTTTATTAGAATCTTTGTACCAGAGGAAGGAAACAGGACACGTCTGATGCTCTCTGGTCTATTATCATTGTTCTGGACTATTATGTGTCTTTATTAGAATCTTTGTACCAGAGGAAGGAAACAGGACACGTCTGATGCTCTCTGGTCTATTCTCATTGTTCTGGACTATTATGTGTCTGTTTTAGAATCTTTGTACCAGAGGAAGGAAACAGGACACGTCTTATGCTCTCTGGTCTATTATCATTGTTCTGGACTATTATGTTTCTTTATTAGAATCTTTGTACCAGAGGAAGGAAACAGGACATGTCTGATGCTCTCTGGTTTATTATTATTGTTCTGGACTATTATGTTTCTGTATTAGAATCTTTGTACCAGAGGAAGGAAACAGGACACGTCTGATGCTCTCTGGTCTATTATCATTGTTCTGGACTACTATATTTCTTTATTAGAATCTTTGTACCAGAGGAAGGAAACAGGACACGTCTGATGCTCTCTGGTCTATTATCATTGTTCTGGACTATTATGTGTCTTTATTAGAATCTTTGTACCAGAGGAAGGAAACAGGACACGTCTGATGCTCTCCGGTCTATTATCATTGTTCTGGACTATTATGTTTCTTTATTAGAATCTTTGTACCAGAGTAAGGAAACAGGACACGTCTGATGCTCTCTGGTCTATTATCATTGTTCTGCAGTAGGAAACTCAACAGTCAACACAGGACCATTCCTAAATCTAGTTTCCTAAATCTAGTGGGAGGAACCATGAAGCCTAACTTTAAAAGTCCACAGACTTTGCAAATACTGTAAAAGACTGTGAAGATCAAAGTTATTACTATATACCAGATGTGCTGTGTAGCCTCTCATTGTGCAACACAACCATATCATATGGGCAACACTGGTTGCAATGACATCAGACCAGGTATCAAACTCAGGTTGTCTGTGCCACTGGCACAGAGCTAAAGCCTACAGTTGTAGCCATGAGGACTGTAAAAGCTGATGTATTGTCAATCAGCCTGTAGCATTTTTACTAACCTGGTTATCTTTTTGTTTTTTAGGAGATATCGTTGCATACTCAACGTTAACTTGCACTCTTTCAGATGAATCTATGAAGACAAATAAAGTCAAGTAAATATAAGGTGTTACTGCCACCAGGATGTTACTAACTTACAGAGACATACAGACGCTCAGCCCCCAGGACAGGTTCTGTAAACACTCAGGACTCATTTGGTGAGGTGTGACTAACTGACAGAGACATACAGACGCTCAGCCCCCAGGACAGGTTCTGTAAAACACTCAGGAATCATTTGGTGAGGTGTTACTTACTGACAGATACATACAGATGCTCAGCCCCCAAGACAGGTTCTGAAAACACTCAGGACTCATTTGGTGAGGTGTGACTAACTGACAGAGACATACAGACGCTCAGCCCCCAGGACAGGTTCTGTAAACACTCAGGACTCATTTGGTGAGGTGTTACTAACTGACAGAGACATACAGACGCTCAGAACCCAGGACAGGTTCTGTAAACACTCAGGACTCATTTGGTGAGGTGTTACTAACTGACAGAGACATACAGACGCTCAGCCACCAGGACAGGTTCTGTAAACACTCAGGACTCATTTGGTGAGGTGTTACTAACTGACAGAGACATACAGACGCTCAGCCCCCAGGACAGGTTCTGTAAACACTCAGGACTCATTTGTTAATATGTGTACCGGTCTTTGTGCTTGCAGTCTTTTTGGTGTCAGAGAACCAAGCTATTAAAGTAACTGATTGTCAGAGTGTGTTCCTTCTGCTTTTTCAACATTTAGAGGAGTTGTCTGGTATAATGACACTGTCTGACCAAGCAGAGGAAGTGTGGAAGATATGACATCCTGTGTATTTGACCTCCATCCTGTGTTCAAGAAAACATTTACTACCTTTTCCAAAACACTACCCTTGATTGTAAAAAATAAATAAATAAAGTGAGAGACCTCACAGCTCTGAAAGATGAATACCTGCCTTGTGAAGGTTCATGTCTCCTCTTCTTTATATAGATTGTAACTCCAACCAGCACCAAGACAATTAAAGCACAGATTACAGGAATAATAAGAAAACCCAGATTCCTCTCATCACTGTCTGAAATAAATATAATAAATATAATAAAACCCCTGATTAGTGTGAAATATCACAGGGCTTTAGCAGTATGTTTCAAATGGTCTCAACTAATAGTTTCACTTAATTATTTTGGTTATTGCTATTTTCTGGATGGTTTTAATTCAAACTGTCTCTAACCTGCCTCCTTAAGATGACCATCTTCACTGCAACATGTTGGGACATGAACTGTCTCATGGCTGACAGGGTTAGCAGCCACACAGCTGTAGGTGGGGTTGTAGTCCTTTCCCTCTACCTCCAAACGGAGGTTGGTGGTGAGATCAGGACTGCTGGTCTGGTTTAGTTGTACAAGGTCAAGGTCACCTCTTTTTCATTGTCCACAGAACACACCACACTACAGGAGCTGTTGTCACACTCTGTCACCTGAGGTTTGGAAACAACATCTGGAAGACAAATAGTAAATACATTGGAGGAATGGAACTTAGAGTTGATGCTTTTGTAATATACAACACACACACACACACACACACACACACACACACACACACACACACACACACACACACACACACACACACACACACACACACACACACACACTTACTGTATACAGTGAGCTCATATTTGTTTTTTCCCCCTCCATCTGTATTCTCCACAGAATAAACCCCAGCATCGTCTATCTGAAGGTCTGACAGATTGAAGTATCTTGAAACAATGTCAAAGTGGACGCGGTTTTCAAATCTTTTCTCAAGGGTGATATTGCCTTCTTTACCAGGGTACACATTTGCAATAGTGCCAAGGTCTCCATACCCTAAATTGGCAGACTTGATCACCCTCTCTGGAAAAGAGAAAGACTGTCTCACAATGCCTTTCACCTGCTGAGTTTCAGACTGGACTGTTTGCTGGGAAGCACAGAGTACTGTGGAAAGAGAGAGACTCAATATCAACACAATGAGTGCATTTTAGGGGGACTGTAAAACAGTCGCACACTAAATCTCCCAATACTAAGTGTTTAACATGTCAGTAACCACATCCATATGATAATACGATCTGATGACAGACTGCACTGAAGATGACAATGACATTCAGTCATTAGTTGATTTTAGCTGCAAGTCTACAATGTAGTCGCCTGGAATAACACTACTGACTTGAGTATCACAGTCCTTAGTTATTTACAGGCCTAATGTGATGGTTTTATTTTATTTAACCTTTATTTAACTAGGTAAGTCAGTTAAGAACAAATTCTTATTTACAACGACGGTCTACCAAAAGGGAAAAGACCTCCTGCAGGGACAGGGGCTGGGATTCAAAATAAAAATCTATAAAAATAAATAAAATATAGATAGATAGGTACTTTATTTGAAACTTAAAATACAGTCCTTAGTGCGCAGGGTTTAATTACAGACAACTGCACTTATTGCAAATTCGATATACTAAAAGCAATGAGAAAAGGTGCAACTGGCAGGATACTAATATGCATTCCTGAGTGAATGCCTACGTCCAATAATTACTTACAATATTGCATGTGATATAATATAACAACTGTACATGAGTATGTATATACAGACCTGTATGAATAAATAGGTCCTGAGTGGATGAGTGCTGACGGACCAGAGTTACTCACGGATGGATGCATAATTGTTAAACTAGGTCCTAGCACCCCAACAGTTCCAGATCTATGTTGCCGACGGCACGGCACCCCGGTGAGGCATTATATAGTCTCACAGCCGCCGGCAGGAAGGACCTCCTGTAGCGCTCTCTGGCACACCGTGGTGGGATCAGTCTGTGACTAAATATATGACCAAACATACATCACGACAAGAGAGACAACATTACATACATGAACATCTTTTCAGTATTAGTTCTACAGGTGTATAGAAGAAAAAACATGCACACCCACTAACATAATGTATTGTCCTCCTGTAGTCAACTGTATACATTGTCTGTATGAATATGTGACTGTGTCTCTGCTTGTTTCCTTTCCCATCAGTCTGTCACATCGTGTGTTCTGCCTTTCTCTGTCACGTTAGTGGTTTGACCACGCTGAGAAGCGGCCCCACACATTCTGCCCTGGGTACAGGAGTACCGTCTCACACGCATGCCTATGTGGTGAAATACGTTTCCTCTGCAATGAATACTTTCCACTGCAGCAAACAGAAATGTCCTCAGTAATGCTAAAGGTCTACTTGTGACTCGTATAATTCTTACAGTTGTCAGATCAGTGTAGACCTGATAAGGGTCTTTGGATTTATAACTGGGAATTTAAACTGGGAAAAGGAAGGCTATGTTGCTTGGGAGGGTAGGCCTAGGAGTGTAACTACAGTATTTTTCTACAACATTGTTTTCACATTCTCTAAGCAAATGAATGTTCTTGTCAGGCTCTGGCCATAGAGAAGCCTATTTGCTTCTCTATGTAGCTATGGTCAGAGTCTGACAGTGTCTTTCTTTTCTGTTTCTGTGTGGGTTTTGGGTTGGATCCCTAATTAGAGGCAGCTGCACTGCATTGTCTCTAATTAGGGATCCTATATATGTTTGTCTGTCTTTCACTCTTGTGCGGGTCGTTGTCGTTATACGTCGCAGTCACTGTGATAGTAAGTGTGCTTGTGTTACGTCCGTTCATTTCATTTGTGTTTTGGTGAACGTGACGTTGTCTATCGTGTTTGTTTTGGTGTTGTATAGTTCGTCATTTGGTGTGTTATTATACAGAGTATATATATCTGATATTATTACATAGTATAATAAATTAAGTCGAACTATAATCCCTGCGCTGCGTCTTGGTCTCTCCACACACACAACTGTGACAGTTCTTCAGCACAAGGGAGCTAGCCTCCAGCCTATGCCATTAACTTGTAATTAATTGCTATTGTGAAACTGCAGTTACTGTATTTGCAGTATATTGGTTATGGTTGACCAGGCTGAGAATAAAAATGGACTTCTATAGAAATAGGTCCTGCCTCTCGTTAAATAGGAGAAAGCTGATTATTCAGTCAACGTTTCTATCGGTCCTGGACTACGGCGACATCATCTATTTGAACACAGCTGTTCCTTCATTAAAGCAGTTAGATGGAGTTTATCATAGCGCACTGTGCTTTATTACGGGCGACAGATTTAGCACCGTACCTAACATCATTACTAAACTTTAGACATACCAGTTTATTTTAAAAAAATACAAAAAAATACAAAAGTTATTGCTACGGATCAGATAGAAGAGGTCCCTGAACCAATAACAGTTGGTTAAATTGGGAATGCAATTAGGGGAATTCACATTGTGTCTGTGCTCTACGCACTACAGACCCTAGGCTGCTAGTCTAGGCTCCCTTGTCAGGAAATACAACAATCGTACAAAAATAAAGTTATTAATTAAAACATTGAACATTTAAAAAAAATAACAATATTAGCCTACTTATCTATCATCTCCCACATACACTGTTAGTTAGTGCAGCAAATTAGTAACAACAAAATAAACATACCATCAATGACAAAATACAGCAGCATGAAGGTCAGTCTGGCCAGCCTTCTCCATCCCAACAAATGGTTCATTGCTCTAAAGCTCGAGCTGTTCAGTGGTGTTCACTGTGAAGAACCAGACAGATGTGACTTTGTCATTGTACAGAGGAGAGAATAAACTCAACCAGACCAGCAGCCACCTGCAGTGTATTCATTACAGCTGATTCTGTTGCAAAACCTTTCTTAACGGAAGCAAACGGAACAGGGAGGGGCCTACCTGAATTTGTCCAATAGAACCTGTCGTTTTAGTTTTAACTGTTTGACCTAATGATTACATCACTAGCCTTCTATGTTCTATAATGTGAGGTACACTACCGTTCAAAAGTTTGGAGTCACTTAGAAATGTCATTGTTTTTTAAAGAAAAGCACTTTTTTTTATTCCATTAAAATAACATCAAATTGATCACAAATACAGTGTAGTCATAGTTAATGTTGTAAATGACTATTGTACGGTTGATTTTTAATGGAATATCTACATAGGCGTATAGAGGCCCATTATCAGCAACCATCACTCCTTTGTTCCAATGGCCCGTTGTGTTATCTATTCCAAGTTTATCATTTTAAAAGGCTAATTGATCATTAGTAAAGCCTTTTGCAATTATGTTAGAACAGCTGAAAACTGTTTGAACAGCTGATTAAAGAATCAATAAAACTGGCCTTCTTTAGACTAGTTGAGTATCTGGAATATCAGAATTAGTGGGTTCGATTACAGGCTCAAATTGACAGAAACAAAGAACTTTCTTCTGAAACTCATCAGTCTATTCTTGTTCTGAGAAACGAAGGCTTTTCCATGCGAGAAATTGTCAAGAAACTGGGTGGTCAGACAATGATAGCAGTTTGACTGGCAGCAAATAGTTTAAGTAGCTTTGTACAGTAGCTAACCTGCTAACACAGGCCAGTGACACCATTTTAAATTCAGGCTGTAACAAAATGTGGAAAACGTCAAGAGGGGTGAATACTTTCTGAAGGCACTGCAGCTTATCTAATACATCATATTTTAAAACAGCCTATGAAATATGATACAACAGATAGAAATGTGCTGTATAGAACATACTGTACAGACACCTCTTCTGTACATCACTCTGCAAGTCCTTCGATCTCATGGCTTGGTTTTTACTCTGACATGCAATTTAATTTACCACAGGTGTACTCCAATAAAGATGTAGAAACATCTCAAGGATGGTCAATGAAACAGGATATACCTGAGCTCAATTTAGAGTCTCATTGCAAAGGGTCTGAACACTTATGTAAATAATGTATTTATGTTTTTTATTTTTAAAGAATTTGCAGAAAAATCTAAAAAAACGTTTTTGCTTCGTCATAATGGGTGTAACGTAACAAAATATGGACAAAGTAGTTTCACCTGTCTGTGTCGGCCATCTTCCTCATTATCCTTAGTGTATTTATACCTGTGTTCTCTGTTTGTCTGTTGCCAGTTCATCAAGACTACCAGCATTTCTTCCCTTTGCTCCTGTCTTGCTATAGTTCCTGTTTTCTAGTTTTCCCGGTGTTTACCATTCCTGTCTGCCCTGACCCTGACCCTGCCTGACGTCTTGTACCTTTGCCCCACTACTCTGGATTACAGAACACTGCTTGTCCTGACCTGTCTTTTGTCTGCCCCTGTTGGTGTAATAAACATTGTAATTCCAACGTGGTCTGCTCCTGGGTCTTACCTGTACGCTGATAGTAACTATGCAACATCAGTAGGTCTAGAGTTGAAGATTAGATGGAAACACATTTAACTAGTATATTTTATTCAGGAAATGGGAATTTAACTGCAAAAGTTATTTTTATGTGCACTACGTATTTAAGCACATACATTTATCCGCAATTGGTCAACTTGATGGAAACACAACTGATGGGAAAATGTGCATATTGTTTTGATGCAGATTTGAGAATATTCACAAGAAAATATGTCACCGATTGGATGGAAACAAAGCTATAGACACCCTAAAGCAGGGGTGTCGAACTCATTTTCACCTGGGGGTCACATACGGTCGGGGTCAGAGGGCAGCACTGACAATTTGACTGCAAGGAAAGAAAACATTTTGGCCTGAGGAGAAAGATCTCTCTCTCTCTGCTAATGGAGATGCTGCTGCTATCCTACTACAGTATCCTGCTGAACTGATTTAGTCTGGATATAAGTCTATGGTCTGGAGTCTGAGGCCCTGCGGGAACTTATTCTGTTTGGTTTGACATCATTCTGTCCCCTCTGCCTTGGTTGAGCTGAAAATAGTCTACAATAGAACCCTTGCTTTCTCCCAGTTGTAGCACTCTCTCTCTACCACAAGAGGGCGCTCATCAGCTGCCCAATAAATATGTAGTCAACGTTGTTGTGACTGACTGAGTGGGGGTCAACTGTCACTATTTATTGGCTGTTGTTCACAGTGATGTCTATCCGTGATCATTTTCTTCTATCTGAAATTTAACATTGCATTTATTTAATTATAATTTTCTTATATTTAATCCAGTCTTCTCACTCCTGCTGTTGGGACAGCTTTATGGAGCCCTAACAGTTTGTGGGCACCGTTTGTCACCGTTATAGTGACTTTAATGTATTGTTTAGTGTTGTGGCTTTACTGGCATGCATCCCACATTTATTTCTTTGCCTCACTAAGATTTAATTGCTAAGATCGCCACTGACTATATGTACAAATAAGCACAATGTTTATATATATACTAATAGCATAAACTCATGATGCATTGAGCTCACAACAATAACACCAGAGACCTCTGTTGCCACGCCCCTTCTGAATCCCTTTAAACTTGAAGCCTCTGAGTTTGTGTTATTAGAACAAATAAACATATTTGATACAGTTATTATTTTCTGTCTGATTAAAGTTAGAGCCCTAAGCAGTTCTTTGATATTTCCAAATACAACCCTGTCACTGTAAACCCCCTAGAGTACAATCCTACATATTAACGCACTTGAAGAATGTGTACAGCAGATGATATCCTCTTTTAGGGACTCCCAGGTCCCGTTGTTATCACAGATATAAACATTATAGGTCTTTATATGACCTACAGTATGTCCACACCTCCCTTTGATCATGCACTCTTCAGTTCAGACAAAAACAACAAAGTTCTGACCATTTCTGTGTTGTAATGTGATCATTGTAAAGAGCAGAAGGTCTTAGGGAGATGTGTGCTGGGAAGGTGTCCGTTCTCTCCTTAGTTCAGGCCACACCCATTCTGCATCTGTTTTAACCTTTGTTGTTGTTCCATACCAGATTGAATCTAAATCCATTCACTGCTTTTCAAGTTCACTGCAGGTAAGGTGTGGCTTAATCCATTGTCGCTTGGCAACTGTTTACCTCCTGTCCTGCCATCCCTCTGTACTTCTCCTCTGTGTCCACGAGGTGGAGCTGTTGTATCTGTTATTACACTGGAATATCATCAGTATATACAGTACACTGTCTCAGAGTTAAACATTGTGCAGTAGGTACAGTATATACAGTACACTGTCTCAGAGTTAAACATTGTGCAGTAGGTACAGTATATACAGTACACTGTCTCAGAGTTAAACATTGTGCGGTAGGTACAGTATATACAGTACACTGTCTCAGAGTTAAACATTGTGCGGTAGGTACAGTATATACAGTACACTGTCTCAGAGTTAAACATTGTGCAGTAGGTACAGTATATACAGTACACTGTCTCAGAGTTAAACATTGTGCAGTAGGTACAGTATATACAGTATACTGTCTCAGAGTTAAACATTGTGCAGTAGGTACAGTAGGTACAGTACACTGTCTCAGAGTTAAACATTGTGCAGTAGGTACAGTATATACAGTACACTGTCTCAGAGTTAAACATTGTGCAGTAGGTACAGTATATACAGTATATACAGTACACTGTCTCAGAGTTAAACATTGTGCAGTAGGTACAGTATATACAGTACACTGTCTCAGAGTTAAACATTGTGCAGTAGGTACAGTATATACAGTACACTGTCTCAGAGTTAAACATTGTGCGGTAGGTACAGTATATACAGTACACTGTCTCAGAGTTAAACATTGTGCAGTAGGTACAGTATATACAGTACACTGTCTCAGAGTTAAACATTGTGCAGTAGGTACAGTATATACAGTATACTGTCTCAGAGTTAAACATTGTGCAGTAGGTACAGTAGGTACAGTACACTGTCTCAGAGTTAAACATTGTGCAGTAGGTACAGTATATACAGTACACTGTCTCAGAGTTAAACATTGTGCAGTAGGTACAGTATATACAGTATATACAGTACACTGTCTCAGAGTTAAACATTGTGCAGTAGGTACAGTATATACAGTGCACTGTCTCAGAGTTAAACATTGTGCAGTAGGTACAGTATATACAGTACACTGTCTCAGAGTTAAACATTGTGCAGTAGGTACAGTATATACAGTACACTGTCTCAGAGTTAAACATTGTGCAGTAGGTACAGTATATACAGTACACTGTCTCAGAGTTAAACATTGTGCAGTAGGTACAGTATATACAGTACACTGAAATATAAAAACATTCAACCACTAGATGGGGGAAAAAGGATTGGAACAACATTTCCTCTAAACAATGCTTGAAATTGTCGAGGATTTTAAACATATTTTCAAAACTGTGGGGGAGTAAAGAACACTGTATTGGAAAGTTATTACACGTTGCCTCTATCAGATCAGAGTGGCATGACTCTTTCTATGAGCATGGTGAGGTCCTGATAGAAATGTGCTGTATAGAACATACTGTACAGACACCTCTTCTGTACATCACTCTGCAAGGTTCTTTGAATAAGGCCCTGATGTTAGTCTCTAAACAACACTCACACACAGAGAGTGGGAGCATGGTGGTTACTTTAGCTCAAGTAAAAATACACAAATACATGTATCAAAATGAACGAGTGTCAACGTACATGGACTCCATCAACCCCCACAACACCCCCATATTGTGTGTGTGAATGTACGCTTCTCTAATACCATCTATGTCAGAGTGTGGTTATTGCTTATTTGTTCTCTCTGAGGTCAGTAGCCTATATGGTTCCTTCACTCTCATTCTCCTTGTATGGAAGATGTGGTACCTTCCTCTTTCTCTGTACAGCTTCTCTCAATCAAGAGAGCTGAAACCACAAACCATTCTCTCAGTCCCCTGCACCCACATTTAGCAGACACTCTTATCAAGAGTGACTTACAGTCAGTGCTTTCAACTAAAGTAGGTAAGATACAGAATCATAATCATTCCAAAATATCTTCTATCAGCCAGTTCTGTGCAAGTCAGATCTGTGCTACTGTAGTAAACTAGTCAGATTAAGGACAACTGTGCCTAACCTTTAACCTCAACTTAGTTTTACCTGAACAGAAAGGGAAATGAACAGAACACATGATGGCTGTTGTTCTGTGGTCAAAGGCAAATAGATGGCTTCCAACTGTGACCTGTTATCAAAGTTGTCCCTCTGTTAGTTCTCAGGGGAGCATAGTCTTCAATTGTGACCTGTTATCAAAGTGTCCCTCTGTTAACTATCAGGGGAGCATAGTCTTCAACTGTGACCTATTATCAAAGTGTCCCTCTGTTAACTATCAGGGGAGCATAGTCTTCCATAGCTCAGTGGTAGACATGCTGACATTTTAACATTATATGGCCCCTCCTCTCACTTTCAGAGGAGAGAGACAGAAAGAGAGAGAGGAAAGGGAGTCAAACATACAATGAGAGAGAGAGAGAGAGAGAGACACTCGAGATGGGGAGAGAGAGAGAGAGAGAGAGAGAGAGAGAGAGAGAGAGAGAGACTCGAGATAGAGAGCGAGAGCTCCATCCATTTTAAAGTGCTTGAATCGTGTGGTAATAACCTCGGATGTACTGGTAAAAAAAAAAGGTGGGTAAACTATGAATTTCTCCAGATAATTTTGATACGACAAAACATTCATCAACATATAAAATACAACTTACTGGGCACGAGCCCTTCTCGAGACAGAAACTATAAGATACAACTTACTGGGCACGAGCCCTTCTCGAGACAGAAACTATAAGATACAACTTACTGGGCACGAGCCCTTCTCGAGACAGTAACTATAAGATACAACTTACTGGGCACGAGCCCTTCTCGAGACAGTAACTATAAGATACAACTTACTGGTCAAGAGCCCTTCTCGAGACAGTAACTATAAGATACAACTTACTGGGCACAAGCCCTTCTCGAGACAGTAACTATAAGATACAACTTACTGGGCACGAGCCCTTCTCGAGACAGTAACTATAAGATACAACTTACTGGTCAAGAGCCCTTCTCGAGACAGTAACTATAAGATACAACTTACTGGGCACGAGCCCTTTTCGAGACAGTAACTATAAAATACAACTTGCTTCTCGAGACGTTCTGCAGCATTTGGTGCTACATTTCAAAAGAAACTCCCGCCCTTGGAGCAGTCGCTGGCAACTATCGCGAGACACTTGCTCATACTACTAACGGATTTTTAACATTTCAACAACGAAGTCCTACATTCAAAATGTACCTAAATATTTCACGTACCATGAAATTGAACAAAATCAAATGGAAATCAATCGGTGCTACAAAAATATGTTACATACACGTCACACTAACTCTCCGCGAATTAGCTACTTTTCATCAAGGCAGGTGAGGTGGGCTAACAAACTGACACAAAATAGCTATACTTTCCCTCAGAGTAGCTTGACTGACTCCGCTGCCCAACCTGCTACAAAATAAATCTTAACACTCACAAAATGATTTGCCCCATAACTCCCATATTAGCACTACGACGTATTAATTAAATCTACAAATACACATACAGTGGGGAGAACAAGTATTTGATACACTGCCGATTTTGCAGGTTTTCCCACTTACAAAGCATGTAGAAGTCTGTAATTTTTATCATAGGTACTCTTCAACTGTGAGAGACGGAATCTAAAACACAAATCCAGAAAATCACATTGTATGATTTTTAAGTAATTCATTTGCATTTTATTGCATGACATAAGTATTTGATACATCAGAAAAGCAGAACTTAATATTTGGTACAGAAACCTTTGTTTGCAATTACAGAGATCATACGTTTCCTGTAGTTCTTGACCAGGTTTGCACACACTGCAGCAGGGATTTTGGCCCACTCCTCCATACAGACCTTCTCCAGATCCTTCAGGTTTCGGGGCTGTCGCTGGGCAATACGGACTTTCAGCTCCCTCCAAAGATTTTCTATTGGGTTCAGGTCTGGAGACTGGCTAGGCCACTCCAGGACCTTGAGATGCTTCTTACGGAGCCACTCCTTAGTTGCCCTGGCTGTGTGTTTCGGGTCGTTATCATGCTGGAAGACCCAGCCACGACCCATCTTCAATGCTCTTACTGAGGGAAGGAGGTTGTTGGCCAAGATCTCGCGATACATGGCCCCATCCATCCTCCCCTCAATACGGTGCAGTCGTCCTGTCCCCTTTGCAGAAAAGCATCCCCAAAGAATGATGTTTCCACCTCCATGCTTCACGGTTGGGATGGTGTTCTTGGGGTTGTACTCATCCTTCTTCTTCCTCCAAACACGGCGAGTGGAGTTTAGACGAAAAAGCTCTATTTTTGTCTCATCAGACCACATGACCTTCTCCCATTCCTCCTCTGGATCATCCAGATGGTCATTGGCAAACTTCAGACGGAACTGGACATGCGCTGGCTTGAGCAGGGGGACCTTGCGTGCGCTGTAGGATTTTAATCCATGACGGCGTAGTGTGTTACTAATGGTTTTCTTTGAGACTGTGGTCCCAGCTCTCTTCAGGTCATTGACCAGGTCCTGCCGTGTAGTTCTGGGCTGATCCCTCACCTTCCTCATGATCATTGATGCCCCACGAGGTGAGATCTTGCATGGTGCCCCAGACCGAGGGAGATTGACCGTCATCTTGAACTTCTTCCATTTTCTAATAATTGCGCCAACAGTTGTTGCCTTCTCACCAAGCTGCTTGCCTATTGTCCTGTAGCCCATCTCAGCCTTGTGCAGGTCTACAATTTTATCCCTGATGTCCTTACACAGCTCTCTGGTCTTGGCCATTGTGGAGAGGTTAGAGTCTGTTTGATTGAGTGTGTGGACAGGTGTCTTTTATACAGGTAACGAGTTCAAACAGGTGCAGTTAATACAGGTAATGAGTGGAGAACAGGAGGGCTTCTTAAAGAAAAACTAACAGGTCTGTGAGAACCGGAATTCTTACTGG
Organism: Thymallus thymallus; assembly: GCA_023634145.1. Taxonomy (NCBI): domain Eukaryota; kingdom Metazoa; phylum Chordata; class Actinopteri; order Salmoniformes; family Salmonidae; genus Thymallus; species Thymallus thymallus. Next base: position 14,235,374 of record CM042424.1, read on the forward strand.
TTGGTAGGTGATCAAATACTTATGTCATGCAATAAAATGCAAATTAATTATTAAAAAAATTCTGGATTTTTGTTTTAGATTCCGTCTCTCACAGTTGAAGTGTACCTATGATAAAAATTACAGACCTCTACATGCTTTGTAAGTAGGAAAGCCTATAAAATCGGCAGTGTATCAAATACTTGTTCTCCCCACTGTACATTAAACATCACACAACCCGTGTGAACAAGAAAGACAGAACCTATTCCCAAGCCTGACACCCCACCCCAGCCAAATTGGTTTTACTTAAACAAAGCTACATTTAGCTGTAGGTGGCTAGCCAAATAACTGAAATATGGGAAATACAGTATTCTATTTACCATTTGCCTCCTCATCAAAGAGGCTGAGTTTTTTCGTGGAAGGTGAAGACAAGGAAGTCGCAGGAGTTAATGGACGTTTTAAAAAGTGTCTTATGTCTGTCATCTTTGTTGCGTTCGCTGGTTCTACAGGATGGGATTAGGAGGTTGGGTAGTTCTACTGGGATTAGGAGGTTGGATAGTTCTACTGGGATTAGGAGGTTGGGTAGTTCTACTGGGATTAGGAGGTTGGGTAGTTCTACTGGGATTATGAGGTTGGGTAGTTCTACTGGGATTATGAGGTTGGGTAGTTCTACTGGGATTATGAGGTTGGATAGTTCTACTGGGATTAGGAGGTTGGGTAGTTCTACTGGGATTATGAGGTTGGATAGTTCTACTGGGATTAGGAGGTTGGGTAGTTCTACTGGGATTAGGAGGTTGGGTAGTTCTACTGGGATTAGGAGGTTGGGTAGTTCTACTGGGATTATGAGGTTGGGTAGTTCTACTGGGATTAGGAGGTTGGGTTGTTCTACTGGGATTATGAGGTTGGGTAAATCTACTGGGATTAGGAGGTTGGGTAGTTCTACTGGGATTATGAGGTTGGGTAGTTCTACTGGGATTATGAGGTTGGGTAGTTCTACTGGGATTATGAGGTTGGGTAGTTCTACTGGGATTATGAGGTTGGGTAGTTCTACTGGGATTATGATTATTATTATGGATAGATTAATCAGTGCAAATCGAGCATGCGCAGGCGAACATAACGAGCATTACTCGCGTGCCTGAGCAATGCTGGGAACGCGGTAATAAGTAGGTAAATAACAATTTATTGAATGAAAAGGTGAGTAAACGCTATTTCACAAATAAAAACGTCCGTAAACAGAGTCAACTTGACCAGCTATAAAATAGCAAGCAGGAATGAGTTGACGGAGAATCCACGCATCAGGCAGACTCTCACTCTCTCTCTGCGCCAAAATTGACATCAGGTCTCTCACGCACATAGCAACTGTCTACCTGCTTCTCTACTGATAACATTTTAGACACATAGCAACCGTCTACCTGCTTCTCTACAGATAACATTTTAGACACATAGCAACCGTCTACCTGCTTCTCTACTGATAACATTTTAGACACATAGCAACCGTCTACCTGCTTCTCTACAGATAACATTTTAGACACATAGCAACCGTCTACCTGCTTCTCTACAGATAACATTTTAGACACATAGAAACCGTCTACCTGCTTCTCTACAGATAACATTTAAGACACATAACAACCGTCTACCTGCTTCTCTACAGATAACATTTTAGACACATAGCAACCGTCTACCTGCTTCTCTACCGATAACATTTTAGACACATAGCAACCATCTACCTGCTTCTATACAGATAACATTTTAGACACATAGCAACCGTCTACCTGCTTCTCTACCGATAACATTTTAGACACATAGCAACCGTCTACCTGCTTCTCTACAGATAACATTTTAGACACATAGCAACCGTCTACCTGCTTCTCTACCGATAACATTTTAGAGTCGCAAGGCGAAATGGGCGGTCAGAAAAGGAAAGTTGGAGCAGAGAGGGAGAGAATAAAAAAGAGAAAGGCCCTTGCCACAGACGCAGCTAAATGCTGCAAAATAAGAGACATGTTCGCCAGTAAGGGACCAGGTCAGTCAAAAACACTAGCTAAAACATACACACTCACAACTAAATACATGGTGGCTTTACCTCACCAAACATCTGCTCTTTATAATATGTACACAGCTGCTATCCACTGGCAAGCTAAACAATGACCAGCTATAAAAAGATACAGGGGAGAGACCTACATTTAAACAACACAACAGACAGTACTGAAAAGAAGCTTTGGCCCAGCAGTAGCTTATCAAACACACTAGTGAATTGGATTCAAAGAGAGGTTCATTTTTGTTTTAACCTATAAATTGGGACAATAAGCACTTGAAAAGAGGGACCATCCTACTAATAACCCTAGGAATAGCTATTGAATCTGTCTGTATCAGTGATTCTCATCGAAGCCCCAATTCAACAGACTGTGAGAATGACCAACACAGGAAGTCTGAAATAATAACAACAGTTCAATGGTTAAATGGGAATTTTCTCCTGTAACAACTGTTCCTCCATTATGTTTTATAGATTAATATTTACTCTAATTTGTCTTAAAGTCATCTTTAAGATGTAACACCTTCTGTTGGATGTGAATTATTATGTCACCCTCTCAGAACCTTCCTGTTCTGCTCCTTCATGAAGTGTTAACATCCTCGCTGGCAGCCATGTGATGTAACTTGAGTTTATCATAAACTGATGTCAGTTCAGCGTTGTCTCTAAGTGGATCCAGTCCTTGTATACCTGTTTGATCCTCCTAGACAGAGAGAGAGAGATGGAGGTAGGGAAGGATTGAGAGAGACAAGGAAAAGGGGTGGGGGGAGGGAGGAGGTGTAGGAAAGCAAAAAAAAAAAAATCAGTCAATTTAAATAAATGAAATTGGCCCTAATCTATGGGTTTCACAGCATAGGTGGGAGCCAGGCCCAGACAATCAGAATGAGTCTTTGAACACAATATGGATTTATTACAGACAGAAATGACCATGCTGTTTAATCAGCTTCTTGATATACCACACCTGTCAGGTGGATGGATTATCTTGGCAAAGGAGAAATGCTCACTAACACGGATGGAAACTAATTTCTGCAGAACAATTTGAGAGCATATGCAACATTTCTGGGATCTTTTATTTCAGCTCATTAAACATATTGGCTCCCGAGTGGCGCAGCGGTCTACAGATGGGACCAACACTTCACATGTTGCATTTATATTTTTGTTCAGTGTATATTCAATATGTGATGTGTGGCTTCTCATTGTTTAACCCAATGATATCATATGAGCAAAACTGGTTACATGACATCAGACCGGTTATCAAACTCAGGTGGTCTGTACAACTCAAGACCACATTAACCCACTGGTACAGAACTAAAGCCTACAGTTGTAGCCATGAGGACTGTAAAAGCTGCTGTATTACGTCTCCTATGTTTATCAGCCTGTAACATTATTACTAACCTGGTTATCTGCTGGTTTAATGTGAGTTATCTCTGCATACTGAATGCCATCTTGCTTTCTTCCTGGTGAATCTATAAAGGTAAATAAAGGAAATGAAATATACAGTGTGGCTGGGAGGAACTGACAGATATGCACAAATGCTCACCTCCAGGACAGGTTCTGCAAACACTAAGGACTAATGTTACTATGGATACCTGTGTCTGTGCTAGCGGTCTTTTTGGCGCCAGAGAAGCTATAAAGTACTGATTGTCAGAGTGTGTACCTTCTGCTTTTTTAAAGAGAAGTTGTCTGAGATAATGACACTGTCTGACCAAGCAGAGGAAGTGTGGAAGATATGAACTTCATTTGACCTGTATCAGTTGTTCAGGCAAACATGTAAATTAATTGATTGTAAAAAATAAATAAATAAAGTGAGAGACCTCACACCTCTAAAAGATGAATACCTGCCTTGTGAGTTTCTATTTCTCCTCTTCTTCAGATAGATTGCAAGTCCAACCAAGACAATTAAAACACAGATTACAGCAATAATAAGCGTAACCCAAGTCCTCTCATCACTGTCTGAAATAAATAAAACACATGGAAACTATTTTGGTAAAATATGTTTTGAATGAGTTCAACTACAATTTAGTTTCATTTGGTAATTGCTATTTTCTGGATGGTTTTAATTCAAACGGTCTCTAACCTGCCTCCTTAAGATGACCATCTTCACTGCAACATGTTGGGACATGAACTGTCTCATGGCTGACAGGGTTAGCAGCCACACAGCTGTAGGTGGGGTTGTAGTCCTTTCCCTCTACCTCCAAACGGAGGTTGGTGGTGAGATCAGGACTGCTGGTCTGGTTTAGTTGTTCCTCTCCCCTGTATGAGGTCAAGGTCACCTCTTTTTCATTGTCCACAGAACACACCACACTACAGGAGCTGCTGTCACACTCTGTCACCTGAGGTTTGGAAACAACATCTGGAAGACAAATAGTAAATACATTGGAGGAATGGAACTTAGAGTTTATGCTTTTGTAATATACAACACACACACACACACACACACACACACACTTACTGTATACAGTGAGCTCAAATTTGTTTTTTTTTCCTCCATCTGTATTCTCCACAGTATAAACCCCAGCATCGTCTATCTGAAGGTCTGACAGAGTGAAGTATCTTGTAACAATGTTCAAGTGGACGCGGTTTTCAAATCTATTCTCAAGGGTGATTTTGCCTTTTTTACCAGGGTACACATTTGTAATAGTGCCAAGGTCTCCATACCCTAAATTGGCAGACTTGATCACCCTCTCTGGAAAAGAGAAAGACTGTCCCACAATGCCTTTCACCTGCTGAGTCTCAGACTGGACTGTTTGCTGGGAAGCACAGAGTTCTGTGGAAAGAGAGAGACTCAATATCAACACAATGACTGCATTTTAGGGGGACTGTAAAACAGTCGCACACTAAATCTCACAATACTAAGTGTTTAACATGTCAGTAACCACATCCATATGATAATACGATCTGATGCCAGACTGCACTGAAGATGACAATGACATTCAATCATTAGTTGATTTTTGCCTCATGTCTACAATGTAGTCGCCTGGGATAACACTACTGACTTGAGTATCACAGTCCTTAGTTATTCACAGGCCTAATGTGATGGTTTTATTTTATTTGTGGGTAAATTTGTTTGATAAATATGATAACTCAACTGGATAGCTAACGAGCTAACAGTTGTTGACACGTTGCTAGGGAGTTGCTAAGAGTTTCTCTGCTGCATCCGTAGTTATAAATTACGTGGTTAACTGTGTGGATAAAAGTCAACATTGAGCTGCCATCTTCATTGACTGTTCAAAGGCTTTCGATATTGTCGATCACTCACTTGCTAATTCAGAGGCTTTGCTCAATTAGCCTGGACCAGGCTGCATGTAACTGTTTTAAAAACGACCCCCCTCCTTTCAAGTGATAAAACCTTTATTTCCCCGTCCCAAAGTAATTGCTGTGGAATGTATTGATGAGGTCCCTGAACCTGAACCTGAACCAACAACAGTTGGTTGTAATGCAAATATATATATATTTTTTTTGACCAAGTCAAAAGTAATTGCCGAGGATTGGACAGGTGAGGTTGGTTGTGTTCATGCAAGTCATATGGGGTTATAGCTTTAAAGGAAGTATTTTAATGTAAATTCAAAAGTGCAAAAGTAAATGTTGTGGATTGTATAGGCGAGGTAATCAGGGCACCAGTCTCTTTAACTAACATTCCCCTCCTTGCCACTCTTGTCATTTGCCAAACAGACTGTCTTTTGGCAATCTCAACATTCAATATGTGTCCGGATTTATGGGCCAGTTGCTGATTGGTAGTTGGAAACAGCATTCATATTTTCCATGACAACGTTATGGAACATGGGGTGAGTGCAAATTCGACACATGTCAGGCTCTGGCCATGGAGAAGCAATAGGCTTCTCTATGTAGCTATGGTCAGAGTCTGACAGTGTCATTCTTTTCTGTTTCTTTGTGGGTTTTGGGTGGATCTCTAATTAGAGGCAGCTGCTACCCGTTGTCTCTAATTAGGGATCCAATATATGTGGAGTCTGTCCCTCACGCGGGTGTGGGTTGTTGTCGATGTATTTCGCAGTCACGGTGACAGTAAGTGTGCACATTCAATACGTCCGTTCTTTCGTGTTTTGTAACGTGACGTTTGTACCTCGTGTGTTTGTTTTGTTTAGTTAGTTCGTACATGTTGAGTTTGTTTTATTACATAGTATACAATAAATGTCGAACTACTATCCCTGCGCTGCGTCTTGGTCTCTCCTTGCACCCATTCGTGACAGAACAACCCACCACTGCGAGACCAAGCAGCGTAACTGGGGAGGTCAGGTGTGGAAGAGGAGGCACCCGTCCCACTTTCCAGATGGCATTCCCCAGAAACGGAGTACGTGGGGGAATACCGACAGAGGGAGGAGTATGATAGGATAATGGAGCTATGTTGGCTTAATATGGTGGAGTGTGAGAGCGAGAGGAGGGAGCTGGCTCTAAAGGTGCCCAAGAGGAGCATCCCCAGTCCAGGTCCGGTCGTCTACTCCACCTCCATGCCAGAGCAGTCCGCTCCACCGGTACCCAGTCCGGGTCCAGTAATCTACTCCTCCTCCCTACCAGAGCAATCCGCTCCTCCGGTGCCCAGTCTGGGTCCGATCGTCTACTCCACCTCCATGCCAGAGCAATCCGCTTCTCCGATGTCCAGTCCGGGTCCGGACCTCTGCTCTATTCCCAGCACCCGAGCTCCAGTGCGTGTGCCTAGCCAGGTGCTTCCTGTGCCTGCTCCAAGCACACGACCTCCAGTGCGCCTCCCCAGTCCGGTATGACCCATGCCAGCTCCCCGCACCAAACCTCCAGCGAAGGTCAGCGCCCCTAAACCTCCAGCGAAGGTCAGCGCCCCTAAACCTCCAGCGAAGGTCAGCGCCCCTAAACCTCCAGCGAAGGTCAGCGCCCCTAAACCTCCAGCGAAGGTCAGCGCCCCTAAACCTCCAGCGAAGGTCAGCGCCCCTAAACCTCCTGCGAAGGTCAGCGCCCCTAAACCTCCTGCGAAGGTCAGCGCCCCTAAACCTCCTGCGAAGGTCAGCGCCCCTAAACCTCCTGCGAAGGTCAGCGCCCCTAAACCTCCTGCGAAGGTCAGCGCCCCTAAACCTCCTGCGAAGGTCAGCGCCCCTAAACCTCCTGCGAAGGTCAGCGCCCCTAAACCTCCTGCGAAGGTCAGCGCCCCTAAACCTCCTGCGAAGGTCAGCGCCCCTAAACCTCCTGCGAAGGTCAGCGCCCCTAAACCTCCTGCGAAGGTCAGCGCCCCTAAACCTCCTGCGAAGGTCAGCGCCTCTAAACCTCCTGCGAAGGTCAGCGCCTCTAAACCTCCTGCGAAGGTCAGCGCCTCTAAACCTCCTGCGAAGGTCAGCGCCTCTAAACCTCCTGCGAAGGTCAGTGCCTCTCAACCTCCTGCGAAGGTCAGCGCCTCTCAACCTCCAGCGAAGGTCAGCGCCTCTCAACCTCCTGCGAAGGTCAGCGCCTCTCAACCTCCTGCGAAGGTCAGCGCCTCTCAACCTCCAGCGAAGGTCAGCGCCTCTCAACCTCCAGCGAAGGTCAGCGCCTCTCAACCTCCTGCGAAGGCCAGCGCCTCTAAACCTCCTGCGAAGGCCAGCAACCCTGAGCCTCCTGCGAAGGCCAGCAACCCTGAGCCTCCTGCGAAGGCCAGCAACCCTGAGCCTCCTGCGAAGGCCAGCAACCCTGAGCTTCCTGCGAAGGCCAGCAACCCTGAGCCTCCAGCGAGGGTCAGCGCCCCGGAGCCTCCAGCCATTCCGGGCTCAGCCGTCTGCTCCGCCTCCGAGCCAGAGCAGTCCGCCCCACCGGTGCCCATTCCGGGTCCAGCCGTCTGCTTCGCCTCAGTGCCAGAGCAGTCCGCCCCACCGGTACCTAGTCCGGGTCCAGCCGTCTGCTCCGCCTCAGCGCCAGAGCGGTCCGCTCCACCGGTGCCCATTCCGGGTCGAGCCGTCTGCTCCGCCTCAGCGCCTGAGCAGTCCGCTCCACCGGCACCCAGTCCGGGTCCAGCCGCCTGCTCCGCCTCAGCGCCAGAGCAGTCCGCTCCACCGGCACCCAGTCCGGGTCCAGCCGCCTGCTCCGCCGCAGTGCCAGAGCAGTCCGCTCCACCGGTACCCAATCCGGGTCCAGCCGTCTGCTCCGCCTCAGTGCCAGAGCAGTCCGCTCCACCGGTACCCATTCCGGGTTCAGCCCCCTGCTCCGCCTCAGTGCCAGAGCAGTCCGCTCCACCGGTGCCCAGTCCGGGTCCGGTTGTTTTCCCCGCTCCATGGCAGGAGCCGTTTACCCCACCGGGGCCCAGTCCGGGCCCGGTTGTTTTCCCCGCTCCATGGCAGGAGCCATTTACCCCACCGGGGCCCAGTCCGGGCCCGGTTGTTTTCCCCGCTCCATGGCCGGAGCCGTTTGCCCCACCGGTGCCCAGTCCGGGCCCGGTTGTTTTCCCCGCTCCATGGCCGGAGCCGTTTACCCCACCGGTGCCCAGTCCGGGCCCGGTTGTTTTCCCCGCTCCATGGCCGGAGTCGTTTGCCCCACCGGTGCCCAGTCCGGGCCCGGTTGTTTTCCCCGCTCCTTGGCCGGAGCCGTTTACCCCACCGGTGCCCAGTCCGGGCCCGGTTGTTTTCCCCGCTCCATGGCCGGAGCCTTTTGCCCCACCGGTCCACAGCCCGGGACCGGTGATAAGGAAGGGGCACGGGACAAAACTGTCCACATCGCCGGAGCCGGAGCCGCCCCCGATGGACTAGTTTTCCCTCCCATTTACCCCCCCCGTGTTTTGTGTGTGTTTTTTTTTTTGTTTAGGCGTCCGGGAGTCCGCGCCTTTGGGGGGGGGTACTGTCAGGCTCTGGCCATAGAGAAGCAATAGGCTTCTCTATGTAGCTATGGTCAGAGTCTGACAGTGTCATTCTTTTCTGTTTCTTTGTGGGTTTTGGGTGGATCTCTAATTAGAGGCAGCTGCTACCCGTTGTCTCTAATTAGGGATCCAATATATGTGGAGTCTGTCCCTCACGCGGGTGTGGGTTGTTGTCGATGTATTTCGCAGTCACGGTGACAGTAAGTGTGCACATTCAATACGTCCGTTCTTTCGTGTTTTGTAACGTGACGTTTGTACCTCGTGTGTTTGTTTTGTTTAGTTAGTTCGTACATGTTGAGTTTGTTTTATTACATAGTATACAATAAATGTCTAACTACTATCCCTGCGCTGCGTCTTGGTCTCTCCTTGCACCCATTCGTGACAACACAATATAGAATTTTGAGAACAATAATAAACATTGGGGGTCTAATCCTGAATGCTGATTGGTTAAAACCGCATTCCAGCCGGTGTATATTCCACAAGTTATCACCAGCTAAATCTATGACAATAAAATGCCGATTTACTCTGTTCCATCTGACTGCGCAACCCCCTGCCTCATCAGCCCAGCCAAACTATTTATAAACTTGATCTCCACTATAAAAAGCATCTAGACATTATCTCACATTTCTGTTTTCAACAGCGGAAATTTGATGATGTCATCGGGTCGAACTTTTTAACGTAAGTAAAAAATTTCTACAAAACGTAGAAATGCACCGTTTTCACATATGTTGACACTGGTATTGTGCTGGACATAATGAAAATGAGTGCAGTGGTCTAAGGCACTGAATTGCAATGCAAGCTGCGTTGCTACAGATGCTGGTTCGAGCCTCGTCTGTGGCACAGCTGGCTGTGACCAGGAGACCCATGAGGTGACGCACAATTGACCCAGAGTCGTCTGGGTTAGGGGAGGGATGGCCTTGTCCCATTGCGCTGTAGTTACTCCTGTGGCAGGCCAGGTGCATATATTAAAGATATACAGCGGGTGAAATAAGTATTGAACACGTCACCATTTTTCTCAGTAAATATATTTCCAAAGGTGCTATTGACATGAAAGTTTCACCAGATGTTGGTAACAACCCAAGTAATCCATACATACAAAGAAACCAAAACAAATAAGTTCAGAAATTAAGTTATGTGTAATAATGTGAAATGACACAGGGAAAAAGTATTGAACACATGAAGAAAGGGAGGTTCAAAAAGGCATGGAAAGCCAAGACAACAGCTGAAAACTATCAGTTATTAAAAAGCTATCCAGCCCCCTGTCAGTGCAAATTAATATCAGCTGGTTCAGTCCCAACTGATGGCCTACAAAAAGGTCTCATTGCCAAGGTGTCACACAAGACACATCTCATGATGGGTAAAAGCAAAGAGCTGTCTCAAGACATTCGCAACCTAATTGTTGCAAAACATAATGATGGCATTGGTTATAGGCGAATTTCTAAGCTTCTGAATGCTCCAGTGAGCACTGTTGGTACCATAATACGGAAGTGGAAAGACAATCATTTCACCATAAATTTGCATCGACCAGGTGCTCCTCGTAAATTTGCCCATTCATCCTTCCTTCAATTATGTGAAGTTTGCCAGGACCATTTGCTGAAAAGCAGCCCCACACCATCCTTCTTTTCACTCCTCTGTCAGAAATCTTGCGAGGAGCACCTGCTCGAGGCAAATTTATGGTGAAATGATTGTCTTTCCACTTCCGTATTATGGCCCCAACAGTGCTCACTGGAACATTCAGAAGCTTAGAAATGCGCCTATAACCAATGCCATCATTATGTTTTGCAACAATTAGGTTGTGAATGTCTTGAGACAGCTCTTTGCTTTTACCCATCATGAGATGTGTCTTGTGTGACACCTTGGCAATGAGACCTTTTTGTAGGCTATCAGTTGGGACTGAACCAGCTGATATTAATTTGCACTGACAGGGGGCTGGATTGCTTTTTAATAACTGATAGTTTTCAGCTGTTGTCTTGGCTTTCCATGCCTTTTTGAACCTCCCTTTCTTCATGTGTTCAATACTTTTTCCCTGTGTCATTTCACATTATTACACATAACTTAATTTCTGAACTTATTTGTTTTGGTTTCTTTGTATGTATGGATTACTTGGGTTGTTACCAACATCTGGTGAAACTTTCATGTCAATAGCACCTTTGGAAATATATTTACTGAGAAAAATGGTGACGTGTTCAATACTTATTTCACCCGCTGTATATTTTTTAAAGTATTTTTGACGTAAAATGAAATATAATGAATCTAAATTAGATCAAGTTAAAATAAGTTACATTAATTTCCGTGGATTGGAGAGGAGTCTCTGAACAAAGTCCAGTTGGTTTGAGATCTCTATGTCATGTGGTTGAGAAGCTATTTTGTCCATCGTTGGTCACCGCCTTTCAAAGGTGTTTTGAATTACGGGGATAAAAAATGGTACGACTTGCACCAACTTAAACTTGCAGCCTTCACCTGCATTGTGGGAGGCTCCGTTCATATTTACCTCGATCCTGACTAGTCTCCCAGTCCCTGCCGCTGAAAAATATCCCCAAAGGATGATGCTGCCAAACCCATGCTTCACCATAGGGATGCTGCCAGGTTTCCTCCAGACGTGACGCTTGGCATTCAGGCCAAAGAGTTCAATCTTGGTTTCATCAGACCAGAGAATCTTGTTTCTCATGGTCTGAGAGTCCTTTAGGTGCCTTTTGGCAAACTCCAAGCGGGCTGTCATGTGCCTTTTTACTGAGGAGTGGCTTCCGTCTGGCCACTCAACCATAAAGGCCTGATTGGTGGAGTGCTGCAGAGATGTTTGTCCTTCTGGAAGGTTCTCCCATTTCCACAGAGGAACTCTGGAGCTCTGTCAGAGTGTCACATCTCTGACCAAGGCCCTTCTCCCCTGATTGCTCAGTTTGGCTCTAGGAAGAGTCTTGGTGGTTCCAAACTACTCCCATTTAAGAATGATGGAGGCCACTGTGTTCTTGGGGACCTTCAATGCTGCACACATTTTTTGGTACCCTTCCCCAGATCTGTGCCTCGACACAATCCTGTCTCGCTCTACGGATAATTCCTTCGACCTCATGGCTTGGTTTTTGCTCTGACATGCACTGTCAACTGTGGGACCTTGTATAGACAGGTGTGTGCCTTTCAAAATCATGTCTAATAAATTGTTGTAGAAACATCTAAAGAATGATCAATGGAAACATTTCTACAAATCTGTTTTAGTTTTGTCTTTAAGGGGTATTCTGTCTAGATTGATCAAGGATAAAAACAATTGAATCCATTTTAGAATTAGGCTGTAACTGTCACGTTTGTGTGTGTGGACCACTCCGCCATCTCCCTCTCGACCTCTTCCTCTATCTCCCTCATTTCTTCCAAAACCTCTCCAAAATGCTCCTCCAAATAAACCTCCTGCTCCATGCTCTGCGCCCCCCATTTGTAACTTGGCCTCTCCATGCTCCACGGTGGGGGGGGTGGTATTTGCTCTTCCTCCCCGTAGCCAGACCACCCCCATAGCCCCCTCCCCAAATTTGCTTGGGGTTGTTTTCGGGCTTTTCCCCGTCTCGCACGTCGTGCATAACGCGCCACCTCCTCACTCGCCGTCTCTCCCCAGTTGCGCTGCTTGGTCTCAAGGTGGTGAGTCGTTCTGTCACGTTTGTGTGTGTGGAGAGACCAAGACGCAGCGCAGGGATAGTAGTTCCACATTCCTTTTTTAATTTACTATGTATTCAATTAAGGAGAACGAACTAGACAACACATACAAACATAATCCACAAACGTAACTTCCAAATGAAACACGATAAAGTACCAACGTAACCTCCAAATGAAACACGATATTATAAACGTAATGTGGCAACTCACTTGTGACTGGAGGAATAACGACCCACACAAACGTGTGGGACAAACAAACATATATAGGATCCCTAATTAGAGACAATGCTGTGCAGCTGCCTCTAATTAGGGATCCAACCCAAAACCCACACAGAAACAGAAAGAATAGAAACTGTCAGACCATAGCTACATAGAGAAGAAAATATGCTTCTCTATGGCCAGAGCCTGACAGTAACGTAACAACATGTGGAAAAAGGGAAGGGGTCTGAATACTTTCTGAATGCACTGTATATCAACAACTCAGCATTAACAACCAAACCTTTCTCTTTTTAAAGAAAACAACCCAACTAAGTGACCCAATGCCTGCAAACCATCCAAACAACCCAGCATTTCTTAGTGTAGATAGTTCTAGTTTAGAAAAACGATCAGAAGTGACAGTTACAGGGATGGTAAAAAAACAGCTTGATTGCCATAGCAACATTAGGTTAAACTGGGCAGAAGGAAGTTTTGCTTCAAATACAGCAGTTCTGAAATGTCTTTAACTGGGCCTCCCATTCTCCTTAATTGCCTCAACACATTACGGAAAATAGATAAATTGTATAGGAAGTAATTTCTGGAGACAGGACGTCTGGATACTGGACAGCCAATAAATTGGCAGATGCAAACAGATCCTCATCTTTAGCAGACAACAAAAATTATGCAGAAAAGCTAATCCATGATTTTGTCACTTCTAGATTAGACTAATGCAATGCTCTAGTCTCCGGCTACCCGGATAAAGCACTAAATAAACTTCAGTTAGTGCTAAACACGGCTGCTAGAATCTTGACTAGAACCAATAGATGTATCACATTACTCCCGTGCTAGCCTCTCTACACTGGCTTCCTGTTAGGGCTAGGGCTGATTTCAAGATTTTACTGCTAACCTACAAAGCATTACATTGGTCCTGCCGTACATACCTACACGTACGCTACGGTCACAAGACAAAAGCCTCCTTATTGTCCCTAGAATTTCTAAGCAAACAGCTGGAGGCGGGGCTTTCTCCTATAGAGATCCATTTTTATGGAATGGTCTGCCTATCCATGTGAGAGACGCAGACTTGGTCTCGACCTGAAGACTCATCTCTTCAACAGGTCCTATGATTGAGTGTAGTCTGGCACAGGGGGGCAAAGGTGAACGGAAAGGCACTGGAGCGACGAACCGCCCTTGCTGTCTCTGCCTTGTCGGTTCCCGTCTCTCCATTGGGATTCCTCAACCTGAAGACTCATCTCTTCAGTAGGTCCTATGATTGAGTGTAGTCTGGCCCAGGGGGGCAAAGGTGAACGGAAAGGCACTGAACCGCCCTTGTTGTCTCTGCCTTGTCGGTTCCCGTCTCTCCATTGGGATTCTCTGCCTCTGACCTTATTACGGTCACTTCCTGTCCGGTTTGTCGCCCCCTAGTGCAGTGGAGGGGATCTTTCGTGCGCTGTACTCAGCCTTGTCTCAGGGTAGTAAGCTGGTGGTCTGTTGATATCCCTCTATTGGTGTGCGGGCTGTGCTTTGGCAGAGTGGGTGGGGTTATATCCTGCCTGGTTGGTATTTTCAGACGGGGCCACAGTATCTGGCCTGATGACTGCTTGCTGTCCCCAGTCCACCTGGTCGTGCTGCTGCACCAGTTTCAACTCTTCTGCGGCTAGGGAACCCTGACCTGTTCACTGGACGTGCCACCTTGTCCCAGACCTGCTGTTTTCAACACTCTCTCTCTCTACTACTGCTATTTCAACATCTAAATGCCCGGCTATGAAAAGCCAAGTGACATTTACTCCTGATGTATTTACCTGTTGCATCCTCTACAACTACTATGATTACTATTTGACCCTGCTGGTCATCTATGAACGTTTGAACATCTTGGAGAAAGATCTGGCCTTAATGGCCATGAATTGTTATAATCTCCACCCGGCACAGCCAGAAGGGAACCACCCCTCAGAGTTTTTCCTGCTTCTACATCTGCATTGCTTGCTGTTTGGGGTTTTAGACTGGGTTTCTGTATAGCACTTTGTGACATTGGCTGATGTAAAAAGGGCTTTATAAATACATTTCATTGATTGATTGAACAGCATAAGGTTGTTTGTGATATTGTTCATCTTCGTGAACCAGTGTTTGAGTTCAGTTGCAACATAAACAGCTCGCTATCTCTGGCTGCGTGATGGACATATAATGCATGTCTCAGGAAAGACTGTTTGGGACCTACAACCTGGACCCACAGGCCGTGGTGAAAACATTTGCACACTAAAAAGGAGGACTTCTGGACAGGGGAGTCTCAAGTTGGATTTAATTTGATTTAATAACATTTATTGCAGCCCATTTGTGTAGGGTATTAGCTAGACAAAGCCCACTGAGTTAAACAATCAATAGTGGGTCAATTTATCCTCAAGCCGACTACTTTATTTACTCATCGTTAGGCTATTTGATGTGTAATGTTTATAAAATGTTTATAAATAGCAGCTAAATGCGGTATATACTGTAGCTATTGTACTGTCCTCCTTAAGGTGTATGCAACCGTAGTATGACAGCCAGCCAAACTCCAGTCAAGAACTGAACCAGAGTCAGGGATAGGCTTTCCATAAACCTCCAGTTTTATAGTTGAAACGGTGTAAAACTGGAACAATACAGAAAAAATGACATTATTTGAGCAGCTCAGACTTCATCTATAAATATAAATGCACATCTAACCGATGTTTCATAGTCGCACAGTGAACAATACAATACTCGACCAACACTGTACATAGAAAAGCTACACATCCTACTTGAATATTGTTCTAAACAGGATTAGTGTCTAAATAACAAGTAAGCTGTCAGGCTCTGGCCATAGAGAAGCTTTGCTTCTCTATATTTCTATGGTCAGAGTCTGGCAGATCTATCATTTCTATTTCTGTCTGGTGTTGTGTGTGTGGGATCCCTAATTAGAGGCAGCTGCTATGCATTACCTCTAATTAGGGATCTTACTTATATGTCTGTGTTCCACTCCGTTGGCGTGGTTCATTGTTATGTTATGTCCCGTGTTCGTGCTACGTGTGTTTGTTATATTCATTTGTTATATTTGTATAGTTCGCATAAATAAAGATGTCGAACTATCGTTACGCTGCGCCTTGGTCTCTCTACACACCCGAACGTGACAGAATGAACCACCACCCGACCAAGCAGCGTAAGGAAGGAGCAAAGGAGGAGAAAGGAAGACAGCGGCGTTATGGAGGTAAAGGAGCCCGTAGTCAACCCCAGGAAAATTTCGGGGGGGGGCTATGGGGGTGGTCTGGCAAGGAAGAGGACGCGCCAGTACCACTATCCATTTGGGATTCGCTGATGCCGAAATACAAGTGGGGGGCGCAAAGCAAGAGGGAAGAGAAGGAGTTAGAGGCATATTATGGAGGCATATTAGAAGAGATGAGGGAAAAGGAGGAATATTTGGAGAAACATTTTGGAGAAGTTCTGGAGGAAATGTGGGAGATAGCAGAGGAGGTTGAAGAGGAAATGTCGGAGCTGAATAATCCGTGTCCAGTCGCCTACTCCACTCCCATGAAAGAGCAGTCCGCTTTACCGGTACCCAGTCGGGGTCCGGCCGTCTGCTCTACTCCAATGCCAGAGCAGTCCGCTCCACCGGTGCCCAGTCTGGGTCCGGCCGTCTGCTACACTCCAGTGCGCCTCCCCAGTCTGGTACGTCATGTGCCTGCTCCTCGCACTCGCCCTGAGGTGCGTGTCACCAGTCCGGTGCCATCAGTGCCGACTCCACGCACCAAGCCTCCAGTGCGCCTCCCCAATCCGGTACGTCAGGTGCCTGCTCCTCGCACTCGCCCTGAGGTGCGTGTCACCAGTCCGGTGCCATCAGTGCCGACTCCACGCACCAAGCCTCCAGTGCGCCTCTCCAATCCGGTAAGTCAGGTGCCTGCTCCCCGCACTCGCCCTGAAGCGCGTGTTATTAGTCATGTGCCACCAGTGCCGACTCCACGCACCAGGCTTCCAGTGCGCCTCCCCAGTCCGGTACGTCCCGTGCCGACTCCCCGCACTCAACCTCCAGTGCGTGTGCCTAGCCAGGTTCCTCCAGTTCCGGCTTCACGCACCAGGCTTCCAGTGCGCCTCCCCAGTCCGGTACGTCCCGTGCCGACTCCCCGCACTCAACCTCCAGTGCGTGTGCCTAGCCAGGTTCCTCCAGTTCCGGCTTCACGCACCAGGCCTCCAGTGCGCCTCCCCAGTCCGGTACGTCCCGTGCCGACTCCCCGCACTCGACCTCCAGTGCGTGTGCCCAGCCAGGTACCTCCAGTGCCAGCTCCACGCACCAGGCCTCCAGTGCGCCTCTCCAGTCTGGTACGTCCCGTGCCGACTCCCCGCACTCGACCTCCAGTGTGTGTGCCCAGCCAGGTTCCTCCAGTACCGGCTCCACGCACCAAGCCTCCAGTGCGCCTCTCCAGTCTGGTACGTCCCGTGCCGACTCCCCGCACTCGACCTCCAGTGCGTGTGCCCAGCCAGGTACCTCCAGTGCCGGCTACACGCACCAGACCGTCGGTGCGCCTCATCAGCCCGGAGACTCTCGTGATGGTCGACAGCCCGGAGCCTCCCGTGACGCTCGACAACCCGGAGCCTCCCGTGATGGTCGACAGCCCGGAGCCTCCCGTGACGGTCGACAGCCCGGAGCCTCCCGTGATGGTCGACAGCCCGGAGCCTCCCGTGACGGTCGACAGCCCGGAGCCTCTCGTGACGATCGACAGCCCGGAGCCTCTCGTGACGATCGACAGCCCGGAGCCTCTCGTGACGATCGACAGCCCGGAGCCTCCCGTGACGCTCGACAGCCCGGAGCCTCCCGTGACGCTCGACAGCCCGGAGCCTCCCGTGACGCTCGACAGCCCGGAGCCTCCCGTGACGCTCGACAGCCCGGAGCCTCCGGTGACGCTCGACAGCCCGGAGCCTCCGGTGACGCTCGACAGCCCGGAGCCTCCCGTGACGCTCGACAGCCCGGAGCCTCCCGTGACGCTCGACAGCCCGGAGCCTCCCGTGACGCTCGACAGCCCGGAGCCTCCCGTGACGCTCGACAGCCCGGAGCCTCCCGTGACGCTCGACAGCCCGGAGTCTCCCGTGATAATTATATGGCCGGAGTCGCCTGCCACACCGGTGCTCAGTCCTGGCCCGGTTATTTGCCCCGCTCCATGGCCTGAACTTGTTCCCCCACCATTGTTATTTAAAGGACCGGTGGGTTGCCCCTTTACTTGGCCGGAGTCGCCTGCCACACCGGTGCTCAGTCCTGGCCCGGTTAATTGCCCCGCTCCATGGCCTGAACCTTTTCCCCCACCATTGTTGTTTCCAGGACCGGTGGGTTGCCCATTTACATGGCCGGAGTCGCCTGCCACACCGGTGCCCAGTTCTGGCCCGGTTATTTGCCCCGCTCCATGGCCTGAGCCTTTTGCCCCACCATGGTCATTTCCAGGACCGGTGGGTTGCCCCTTGAAATGGCCTGAATCGCCAGCCACACCGGGCCCAATAGAAATGAGGAGGAAGACATCCACTTCGCCGGGGCCGGAACCGCCACCGGCGATGGTTTATGTTTGATGTTTTTCCCTCCCTGACCCTTCCCTCATGTTTTTGTGTTTATTTTTCTTGCGGCCGGGAGTCCGCGCCTTTGGGGGGGTGTACTGTCAGGCTCTGGCCATAGAGAAGCTTTGCTTCTCTATATTTCTATGGTCAGAGTCTGGCAGATCTATCATTTCTATTTCTGTCTGGTGTTGTGTGTGTGGGATCCCTAATTAGAGGCAGCTGCTATGCATTACCTCTAATTAGGGATCTTACTTATATGTCTGTGTTCCACTCCGTTGGCGTGGTTCATTGTTATGTTATGTCCCGTGTTCGTGCTACGTGTGTTTGTTATATTCATTTGTTATATTTGTATAGTTCGCATAAATAAAGATGTCGAACTATCGTTACGCTGCGCCTTGGTCTCTCTACACACCCGAACGTGACATAAGCTAACTTAAGTCTGGCGTCTGATAGAGGCCACAATTAATTCACGTTATTTAGACAAGCAAACCCTCAGCCTCCTTTGGCTAAAAGTAGTATGACCTCTGAGAGGTCGCAGGAACTTCTTAGTGGCTCCCCTGAGCAGTAATCTTGAGTCCCACTTTGCGCACCTTACTGTCACTGCTGGTGAAGGTGGAAGTGACCAGTGCCATGGGCCACTCGTTGCAGGTGACTTGATTGTCTTTTTAGAGCCGAGATCTCCCTGTTGTAGGTTGCGGTGAGCTTGGTTAGGCTTGTACAGGAACGCTGGTCCCGTGAACCATGATTTACTGGTGAGCTCGGAAGCATGAACCAACCATGAGGCGTGGTCGGCGGGATTGTGTTCTGTGGGCACGTAGTGCCACTGCTTCAGGCGTGTTGATTGACGATTGTGTTGGACTCTGTTGTGCACATACATGTAGAAGCGCTTAGTCTCATTATATATGTATCCCATGACTACTTTACTGTCGCAGTAGAAGTTTACGATGTCTGGTTTGAGGTCTATATCGTCTAGGATGAACTCTGCCATTTCTACTGCCAACCCTGCTCCACATAGTTCGAGGTGGTAGGTTCAGACTGAGGGGTTAACTTGGCTTTTCCCCGAAACAAAGAATTTCACTGTATGGTCTACACCTGTTGATTCATGTGACAAATAAAATTAGATTTGATTTGATTCCCTTTGTCCATCTTCATCAGTGGCACTGATGTACGTCACTGCACCGATGGCTTTATTGGAAGCATCTGAAAAGTTCTAAGTGTAGGTGTTCGGGATATGGAGCTGCTTCAGATCCTGTAGTGAGTCCCTCCATGCTTACCATTCTTTCAGCTTTTCTTCAGGGAGTGGTGAATCCCAATCACAAGTGTCTGAGGAGAGTTCCCTACGTATGGCTCAGCCCTGTATGGTTACTGGAGCTAACAGGCAGAGAGGGTCGAAGAGGCTGTTTGACGTTGACAGGATGCCACGTCGTGTGAATGGTTTGCTGCTGACCGATACTTGGTGAAGGTGTCTGTTACTATTTCCCAGCATTCCATGCGTTGCATGGGTGTGGTTTCTCCTCTGAGGCCTAAATCTTTTACGCCCTTGGCATGGTCTTCTGGGGACAATGCCTCCATCACACTGTTTGATGCAATCTTTTGCAGCGGTAGGTTTGACTCCGCGAAGGAATCTTGTGTTCTCCGTAGCAGGTCGATGGAATCTGGGTCTGTGGGTAGAGACTTGAGTACATCATCCACGAACTGTGTGTCAGCTCCGTGGCCTTGCTCACGAAACACACTGCATGTAACAAACAGTTACATGACCTACAGCATGGTCAAGCAAGTTAATGTTTCTGACATTTTCTGACTACTAAACAACTATTGATTTAGAACCACGGAGACTTACCACAAGTTCCAAAGACAACTGGCGCTGCACTATTCCATCACCATTTCAACTTCAACATTTTAACATCATCTAATCACTTATGCCTAGTCTAGTACATTGTGACATCTAAAATATATTTAAAAAAAAATAATTAGTCCAATCAACATAAGCTAAATATGATTGTGGCTGTCCATGGTACGGATGTGTGTGTGTGTGTGTGTGTGTGTGTGCATCAATGCCATCCTCCACTTTCATGTTGGAAACGGTCTATGACTCTGTCATACAGTAGGCTAGACGCTTTTAGTTTTTATTGTTCTAGGCTGCCTGGCTAAAATGCTTGCTGACCAGCCCAACTTCCTTTCATTGGCAATGATGCGCCAGGCCAGCTAGTTAACTTTAGCCTATAGGCCTACTACATCTAGCTACATATTGAACTTCCATCCTCTCAGGCCAGCTAGTTAACGTTAGCCTATAGGCCTACTACATCTAGCTACATGTTGAACTTCCATCCTCTCAGGCCAGCTAGTTAACGTTAGCCTATAGGCCTACTACATCTAGCTACATGTTGAACTTCCATCCTCTCAGTCCAAGGACACAATGTATGAATTAATGGTTGGATCAGAATCACTGTTATAATCATTAGCCAGTACGGAGAATTAGGCTAAATTAAACCACAAGTCCTAATCCCTATCTCCATCCATGGCTACTTTAGGAAAGGGATGATTTTAGCAAGCTAGCTAGCTATCTGTCACGGTGCGTAGTATTTAAGGGACGATATACGGAGCGCTGGTGAAGTGTCATCCTTTTTATTTTAAATGAGATGTTCTCACGTAGCATTCAGGGCGTGGCGTGGCGCAGGCTGTGGCGCAGGCTGTGAGAGTAGCTTTCCTCCTACCTCTCCGTTACACGCCTGGTCCAGTCCGGACCCCAGCGCGATGATTCCCCCCTCAGTACTCCCGCGTTGCACCAAATCCCTTTTGGAACCTGGTGTGGGAGCCCTCGACCCTGGAGAGGGGCTGACCTCAGGTCCCGGACCGGACCCCGGTGGAGCGGACTGCTCCGGCATGGGGGCGGAGTAGGCGATCGGACCCGGACTGGGCACCTGTGGAGCGGACTGCTCCAGCGCTGGATTGGAGCAGGCTACCGGCCCCGGACTGGGCACCAGTGGAGCGGACTGCTCCGGCACTGGAGCGACGCAGACGACCGGCCCCGGACTGGGCACCGGTGGAGCGGACTGCTCCGGCACTGGAGCGAAGCAGACGACCGGCCCCGGACTGGGCACCGGTGGAGCGGACTGCTCCAGCACTGGAGCGACGCAGACGACCGGCCCCGGACGGGGCACCGGTGGAGCGGACTGCTCCGGCACTGGAGCGACGCATACGACCGGCCAAGGACTGGGCACCGGTGGAGCGGACTGCTCCGGCACTGGAGCGAAGCAGACGACCGGCCCCGGACTGGGCACCGGTGGAGCGGACTGCTCCGGCACTGGAGCGAAGCAGACGACCGGCCCCGGACTGGGCACCGGTGGAGCGGACTGCTCCGGCACTGGAGCGACGCATACGACCGGCCCCGGACTGGGCACCGGTGGAGCGGACTGCTCCGGCACTGGAGCGAAGCAGACAACCGGCACCGGACTGGACACCGGTGGAGCGGACCGCTCTGGCGCTGTAGCGGAGCAGACTGCTGGACCCGGATTGGGCTCCGGTGGAGGTTCAGGGCTGCTCACCTTCACCTGAGGTCCCGGGCTGCTGACCTTCACCGGAGGCTTCGGGCTGCTGACCTTCACCGGAGGTCTCGGGCTGCTGACCTTCACCGGAGGTCTCGGGCTGCTGACCTTCACCGGAGGTCTCGGGCTGCTGACCTTCACCGGAGGTCTCGGGCTGCTGACCTTCACAGAAGGCTTCGGGCTGCTGACCTTCACCGGAAGCCTTGGGCTGCTGACCTTCTCCGGAGGTCTCGGGCTGCTGACCTTCACCGGAGGTCTCGGGCTGTTGACCTTCACCGGAGGCTTCGGGCTGCTGACCTTCACCGGAGGCCTCGGGCTGCTGACCTTAACCGGAGGTCTCGGGTTGGATGCCGTGCCCACCCTGGGCACCGACGCAGAGATGGTCTCCAAACACAGAGCTGTGCTGGTCTCTGGAGGCTCTGTGCTGTCGACCGTCGCTGTAGGCTATAATCATTAGCCAGTACGGAGAATTAGGCTAAATTAAACCACAAGTCCTAATCCCTATCTCCATCCATGGCTACTTTAGGAAAGGGATGATTTTAGCTAGCTAGCTAGCTAGCCACCGGAGTACAAAGACACACTGAGATGCAACAACTCAAGACGAAAGATAGGCCTACATTATTTTTTTTCTTGTTCATTCTTTTGGGGAAGCTTGTCTTCCCTTGGCACCCATGAATACACATTCTATATTCTAAAATATTCTAAAATGTTTTATCGGAAGCTGATTATTATGATGTTGTATAAAACATTTATTTTACAATCAGCAATGAATGAATTTCCAAAAAGTAGGTCCCTAATTTCACTGTATATACAAAAGTATTATTTCAGCCACACCCGTTGTTGACAGGTGTTTAAAATCGAGCAAACAGACATGCAACTCCATAGACAAACATTGGCAGTAAAATGGCCTTACTGAAGAGCTCAGTGCCTTTCAACGTGGCACGGTCATAGGGTGTCACCTTTCCAACAAGTCAGTTCATCAAATTTCAGCCCTGCTATAGCTGCCCCGGTCAACTGTAAGTGCTGTTATTGTGAAGTGGAAACTTCTAGGAGGAACAACGATATTGATATCCATAAAATGATTTATTTTTTTTATTCAAAGATTCAACAAGGTTGAGGAAATTCCCAAGTCCCATGTTTTATTATCACATAAATAGTCGTTAGGCACTGTGAGCCTAAACAAAGTGAGCCTGTGAGCTCTGTCAGTTGGCATATGTTATGCAAATTAGTTTCAAATGATCTCAGTCTCAGATAATTATAAAAAGTTTTCAGCCTGTTGTTTCCAAAATATTATTAATATCTCATATAAATTAGTCTATGAATCAATTAAATATTGACATACTCTGTAGTTGGTGTATAGATTGCTAACTTTTATAGCCGACACCTCTTTCTTCCCATGAAAGAACTCTGTTTCAGAACCTACGCTCTGTCGTCATCTATCCCTTACTGTAAATATTTGAGTAATGCTCAGACAGGATACAGGATGTCTCTCCAGAGAGAGGAATGTAATTTTGGAATGAGTCTTAGCGATAAGGAACACACTGTTTAAATGTGGCACTGTTTAATTATTTCACATGTACAAACTTGACCATACGGCTGCTAGTCTAGGCTCCCTTATGAGGAGACACAACAAACGTGAAAACAAATACATATATACATATATATGTGAGAAAAAATAAAATATATATATTAGCCTACTAATATTAAATTAGTAATATTTAATAATACTAATATTAAATGAACTATTAAAATCAGTGATGAGATGATGATTGTGGTGATAGCCTCCCTAGTGTGGCATGTTCTTCAGCACAAGGGAGCCTCCAGCCTACATATTCCAGGCACTTGATAATAAAGGACGCATACAGTATAAGCCTAATATCATTCTGTGTTTATGTCTCACCCACACATACTCACATACCAAAGTCCTGTTCATTCAGGATAAATATTCGTGTCAGCACAGTCATGGTAAAAAAACAGTAAAAAAAAAACTGCCAACGTTTGAGGGGGTTCTGAAGCTGTTGAACTAAGTATATGTTGCTCTCTAGAGTGTATAAAAATAACTGATGATTTAAGCATATGTACTTCGGATGGTGTCCATATTCATCATGTCCCTGCTTGCAAATTGGGTCTGTGCTCTACGCACTACAGACCCTAGGCTGCTAGTCTAGGCTCCCTTGTCAGGAAATACAACAATCGTACAAAAATAAATCTACATAATTTTTTAAAGTTATTAATTAAAACATAGAAAATTTTTTTGTTAGTTAGTGCAGCAAATCTGTACAACAAAATAAACATACCATCAATGACAAAATACAGCAGCATGAAGGTCAGTCTGGCCAGCCTTCTCCATCCCAACAAATGGTTCATTGTTCTAAAGCTCGAGCTGTTCAGTGGTGTTCACTGTGAAGAACCAGACAGATGTGACCTACAGCTCTGAGCTCATTACACTATAATACCCATCCCTCTTGAGATAAGGAGAGCTTGTTGTAGTGAGGAACAAGAGTGTAGGTTGTTAAAGAGCACCTTCTAGTGGAGAACATAGAGAATTGCACTGTGAACTGTTAGCAGTTGGCATTACCTTGTATGGTAGCCTTCTATGTTTCACTAGGTAGGTAGGTAGGTATGTAGGTAGGTAGGTATGTAGGTAGGTAGGTACTTTATTGATCCCAGAGGGGAAATTTCTTCGTCAAGCAGCTACGAAAAAACACAGGGCAGGTGCAACATGCCAGAACGAAAATACACAAAAGACAGATACATGATACATGATACATAGAGCGGCAGTATGAAAAAGTATAAAAATACAAGAAGTCTGGAGTAATTTAGGGTAATAATAGTAATTCCCTTAAAATACAGTCCTTAGTGCGCAGGGTTTAATTACAGATAAATGCACGTTTTGCACATTCGATATACTAAAAGCAATGAAAAAAGATACAACTGACAGGATACTAATATGCATTCCTACATTACCTTGTATGTATGTACAGTCGTGGTCAAACGTTTTGAGAATGACACAAGTATTGGTCTCCACAAAGTTTGCTTCCTCAGTGTTGATGATGGCAATTTGCATATACTTTAGAATGTCATGAAGAGTGATCAGATGAATTGCAAGTAATTGCAAAGTCCCTCTTTGCCATGAAAATGAACTTAATCCCACAAAAACATTCCACTGCATTTCAGCTACAAAAGGACCAGCTGCCATCATGTCAGTGATTGTCTCGTTAACACAGGTAAGAGTGTTGACGAGGACAAGGCTGGAGATCACTCTGTCATGCTGATTGAGTCAGAATAACAGACTGGAAGCTTTAAAAGGAGGGTGGTGCTTGAAATCATTGTTCTTCCTCTGTCAACCATGGTTACCTGCAAGGAAACATGTGCCGTCATCATTGCTTTGCACAAAAAGAGCTTCACAGGCAAGGATATTGCTGATAGTAAGATTGCACCTAAATCAACCATTTATCGGATCATCAAGAACTTCAAGGAGAGAGGTTCAATTGTGGTGAAGAAGGCGTCAGGGCGCCCAAGAAAGTCCAGCAAGCGCCAGGACCGTCCTCTAAAGTTGATTCAGCTGCGGGATCGGGGCAACACCAGTGCAGAGCTTGATCAGGAATGGCAGCAGGCAGGTGTGAGTGCATCTGCACTCACAATGAGGCGAAGACTTTTGGAGGATGGCCTGGTGTCAAGAAGGGCACTTCTCTCCAGAAAAAACATCAGGGACAGACTAATATTCTGCAAAAGGTACAGGGATTGGACTGCTGAGGACTGTGGTAGAGTCATTTTCTCTGATGAATCCCCTTTCTGATTGTTTGGGCCATCTGGAAAACACCTTGTCCGGAGAAGACAAGGTGAGCGCTACCATCAGTCCTGTGTCATGCCAACAGTAAAGCATCCTGAGACCATTCATGTGTAGGATTGCTTCTCAGACAAGGGAGTGGGCTCACTAAGAACAAAGCCATGAATAAAGAATGGTACCAACACACCCTCGAGAGCAACTTCTCCCAACCATCCAAGAACAGTTTGGTGACGACCAATGCCTTTTCCAGCATGATGGAGCATCTTGCCATAAGGCAAAAGTGATAACTAAGTGGCTCGGGGAACAAAACATCAACCTTAATCCCATTGAGAACTTGTGGTCGATCCTCAAGAGGCAGGTGGACAAACAAAAACCCACAACTTCTGACAAACTCCAAGCATTGATTATGCAAGAACCTTTGAAGAAACTTTGTGGAGACCAATACTTGTGTCATTCTCAAAACTTTTGACCACGACTGTAGAACTTACAGTGAAATGCTTACTTGCAAGGCCTTAACCAACATTGGAGTATTAAGAAAAATAAGTGTTGAGTAAAAAAATAAATAAAGTATTGTATACAATAAGATACGATAATACAATGTCCTCTTTTGAACAGCATTTTCCAATCAACCCTGATTTGAAGAGGGACTGGTTACATTATTCATTGGACAACAGCTAGGAAGCAATACTATACAGATTAAAAAGTGAAATACTGTAGATATGTTATAAAAATGCAAGTCAAGGCTAGAAGCATCAGAACCTATAGACAAAAGAAATGTCTAACCTTGAATATGACTGGTCAAAGTGTTAAGAAGAGGAGAGCCATCTATTTTATAGGACACTAGATCACAGCTAACAAGGACCACAGCAGTCTAAACATGGCTGAGGGCAATACAGCAACATGTCAACTAGATGGAAGCAAAGGGACGTCTCACGACTCTACAGGAAAGGTGAGAAATCCATATCTTCATTTAAACCGAGGTATTTAGTGGCCTGTAGTTTGTAACTCCAAAAGCTTTCTCTTTGGTTTAGATGTTTAAGACGGCCCCCTTTTCTAATTGAGGCTGGAACATGATCAATACTCATAGCTTGTAGGGAGGCAGGGTTGCCATGGTGTCAGGATTTCCATGTTTTTTTTTTTTGTAGATTTCAATTCACCCCAGAATAATTTATTAGTTTGGCTCTGTGGTTGAGAGGGTAAAATTAAAATTAAATGTACCATCTTACTGCCTGTGGGTGCAGGGGACTGAGAGAATGGTTTGTGGTTTCGGCTCTCTTGATTGAGAGAAGCTGTGCAGAGAAAGAGGAAGGTACCACATCTTCCATACAAGGAGAATGAGAGTGAAGGAACCATATAGGCTACTGACCTCAGAGAGAACAAATAAGTAATAACCACACTCTGACATAGATGGTATTAGAGAAGCGTACATTCAAACACACAATATGGGGTGTTGTGGGGGTTGATGGAGTCCGTGTACGTTGACACTCGTTCATTTTGATACATGTATTTGTGTGGTTTTACTTGAGCTAAAGTTACCACAACGCTCCCACTCTCTGTGTGTGAGTGTTGTTTAGAGACTAACATCAGGGCCTTATTCAAAGAACCTTGCAGAGTGATGTACAGAAGAGGTGTCTGTAAAGTATGTTCTATACAGCACATTTCTATCAGGACCTCACCATGCTCATAGAAAGAGACATGCCACTCTGATCTGATAGAGGCAAAATGCGTAATAACTTTCCAATACAGTGCTCTTTTCTACCCACAGTTTTGAAAACGGTGTCACTGGCCTGTGTTAGCAGGTTAGCTACTGTACATAGCTACTTAAACTATTTGCTGCCAGTCAAACTGCTATCATTGTCTGACCACCCAGTTTCTTGACAATTTCTCGCATGGAAAAGCCTTCATTTCTCAGAACAAGAATAGACTGATGAGTTTCAGAAGAAAAGTTCTTTGTTTCTGTCCATTTTGAGCCTGTAATCGAACCCACAAATGCTGATGCTCCAGATATTCAACTAGTCTAAAGAAGACCAGTTTTATTGATTCTTTAATCAGCACAACAGTTTTCAGCTGTGCTAACATAATTGCAAAAAGGGTTTTCTAATGATCAATTAGCCTTTTAAAATGATAAACTTGGAATAGCTAACACAACATGCCATTGGAACACAGGAGTGATGGTTGCTGATAATGGGCCTCTATACGCCAATGTAAATATTCCATAAAAAATCAACCGTACAATAGTCATTTACAACATTAACTATGTCTACACTGTATTTGTGATTAATTTGATGTTATTTTAATGGAATAAAAAAAAGTGCTTTTCTTTCAAATACAATGACATTTCTAAGTGACCCCAAACTTTTGAACGGTAGTGTACCTCACATTATAGAACATAGAAGGCTAATGATGTAATCAAACAGTTAAAACTAAAACGACAGGTTCTATTGGACAAATTCAGGTAGGCCCCTCCCTGTTCAGTTTGCTTCCGTTAAGAAAGGTTTTGCAACAGAATCAGCTGTAATGAATACACTGCAGGGGGCTGCTGGTCTGTTGAGTTTATTCTCTCCTCTGTACAATGACAAAGTCACATCTGTCTGGTTCTTCACAGTGAACACCGCTGAACAGCTCGAGCTTTAGAACAATGAACCATTTGTTGGGATGGAGAAGGCTGGCCAGACTGACCTTCATGCTGCTGTATTTTGTCATTGATGGTATGTTTATTTTGTTGTTACTGATTTACTGCACTAACTAACAGTGTATGTGGGAGATGATAGATAAGTAGGCTAATATTGTTTTTTTTTTTTTTTAAATGTTCTATGTTTTAATTAATAACTTTAAAAAATAATGTAGGTTTATTTTTGTACGATTGTTGTATTTCCTGACAAGGGAGCCTCGACTAGCAGCCTAGAGTCTGTAGTGCGTAGAGCACAGACACAATGTGAATTCCCCTAATTGCATTCCCAATTTAACCAACTGTTATTGGTTCAGGGACCTCTTCTATCTGATCCGTAGCAATAACTTTTGTATTTTTTTAATTTTTTCAAAACCAGAGACAAAAACATTTTTTGGGTCTGACGCACTATATGGGACAATGAATTTAAGTTGAACTTGGACATCGCCAAATGCGTCATGTTTATTTAAACGTGTAATAAAACAAATATAACGCCTAGGCCGATTGAATTAAACCCTGTCTGTTGAGGTGGACAACAGATCGTAAAACAGTTCACTTTCTCATCCCTAAAAGCATATCAACTGCATGTTTGCTATCCAGCAGCTCACATCAGCAGGATGGGGACCTTTTTATTAGGAGGGACGTCTAACATGGATCGATAAAATAATGATAATGTCCTCTATTTAAATATTAGGCCAATGAGGACACCTATACATTAGGCAGCCAAACACGAGTGATCAGTGCAGCCTTTTATGGTCTAGACTTTTAGGGTGTGAGTGTGAGTTATTTCATTCTCTCTAAATCCATTCTGAAACTTTCCTAAAGTAGACTCCATCTCTTAATAAGAGAAGAGGGACAAATAATATAACTAATGAGGATAAAAACAATTTAATAAATGTAAGAAAATCCAGATTAACAGCATGTTCTCCCAGTCGGTATGAGATAGAACGACGCGACCGCTCCTGTGGAGAAAACAGATGATCTCTGAATTACATCAATTACAGAAAATACACACATCAATATAAATACAAGCAGAAATAAAAACACGGTCATAAAAACAAACCCATTCATCAGTAATAAGATCCTCAATCAGTGTTCTGAAGTATCCTACCGTTTCAGAACGTTTTGAAGATTGTTCAACAAATAAGGTTAAAAAAAGCTAAAAATCTGATGTACCTAACTCAGTAGAGACCAGAGGAATGTCCAGGGTTAGCCTTCCCTGAGACCGGGTGTGGAAACTGCTATGTCTAAAGTTTAGTAATGATGTTAGGTACGGTGCTAAAACTGTCGCCCGTAATAAAGCACAGTGCGCCATGATAAACTCCATCTCACGGCTTTAATGAAATAACAGCTGTGTTCAAATAGATGATGTCGCCGTAGTCCAGGACCGATAGAAACGTTGACTGAATAATCTGCTTTCTCCTATTTAACGAGAGGCAGGACCTATTTCTATAGAAGTCCATTTTTATTCTTAACTAACTCATCAATATGCTTTTTAAAAGACATCTTTTCATCTCTCCAGATGCCCAGACATTTGCAAGCAGGGACACGATCAATATGGACACCATCCGAAGTACATATGTTTAAATCATCAGTTATTTTTATACAATCTAGAGAATAACATATACTTAGTTTAACCTGCATTCAATACTCAGTTCAGGTCAATAAAGTGTTTATGTAATACAATGAAGACAGACTGTAGTTCAGATAGAGCCTGGTCAACCGTGGGGGAAATAACATTCACAACAGTATCATCGGCATACAAGTGCATGTTACAATTTTGTTAATGTAAACAGTAAAAAGTACCTGATTCAACACCATCAGTAGATACACATTTTAACCCAGTTACATGCAGCCTGGTCTAGGCCAATTGAGGAAAGCCTCTGAGTGATCAACAGTATGGAAAGCCTTTGACAGGTCAATGAAGAGGGCAGCTCAATGTTGCCTTTATTCACACAATTAACCACTTCATTTAGAAACTCTTAGCATCTCCCTAGCAACGTGTCAACAGCTGTTATCTTGTTCTCTTCTTCTGATGTTATATTCTTAGATCTTCTTTCTTCATCTTTAACTCACTTGTTTTTCTCAAATGTACTCTTCCTCAAAATCATTTTAAATATTATATATAATACTAGATATTAGGAGCTCTGAATTTATCCATACAATTAAACACACAATTTATGCACACACTGTTTTAATATATGGCTACTGCAATAGCTGTGTCAAAATAACACAGTTAGTCACTTTTGTAACTGCAGGGATAATGTTGTTATGGTGTTTTTACAGTCTTTTATGTCCAACAACTACAAAAAAATTATAATAATGTTGCTCAGAAAACGTGTGTGTACACAGTAGTAAGAGACAGTAGTAAGAGACAGTAGTAAGAGACAGTAGTAAGAGACAGTAGTAAGAGACAGTAGTAAGAGACAGTAGTAGGACACAGTAGTAAGAGACAGTAGTAAGAGACAGTAGTAGGAGACAGTAGTAGCACACAGTAGTAGGAGACAGTAGTAGGAGACAGTAGTAGGAGACAGTAGTAAGAGACAGTAGTAGGAGACAGTAGTAAGAGACAGTAGTAGGAGACAGTAGTAGGACACAGTAGTAGGACACAGTAGTAGGAGACAGTAGTAGGAGACAGTAGTAGGAGACAGTAGTAGGACACAGTAGTAGGACACAGTAGTAGGACACAGTAGTAAGAGACAGTAGTAGGAGACAGTAGTAGGAGACAGTAGTAGGCTGGAGGCTCCCTTGTGTTGAAGAACATGCCACACTAGGGAGGCTATCACCACAATGTTCATCGTCTCATGATCGATTTTCATAGTTAATTTGCTTAGAGAATTTGAAAACAATGTCGTAGAAAAATACTGTAGTTACACTCCTAGGCCTTCCCTCCCAAGCAACATAACCTTCCTTTTTCCAGTTTAAATTCACTGTTATAAATCCAAAGACCCTTATCAGGTCTACACTGATCTGACAACTGTAAGAATTATACGAGTCACAAGTAGACCTCTAGCATTACTGAGGACATTTCTGTTTGCTGCAGTGAAAAGTATTCATTGCAGAGGAAACGTATTTCACCACATAGGCCTGCTTGTGAGACGGTACTCCTGTACGCAGGGCAGAATGTGTGGGGCTGCTTCTCAGCGTGGTCAAACCACTAACGTGACAGAGAAAGGCAGAAACCACGATGTGACAGACTGATGGGAAAGGAAACAAGCAGAGACACAGTCACATATTCATACAGACAATGTATACAGTTGACTACAGGAGGACAATACATTATGTTAGTGGGGTTACTGTACAAGCCCAATAATATGCTGTTGGAACTAGGAGCCAATAAACAGATCAGTGATCTAATGACCTGGGTAACCTAATGCCTAATGGAGCCCACCTGCTGCATACATTAAGCCTATGTCTCCTCAGAGGATGTGACACTGAAACATTTGTTCTACATATCTCAAGGCCTAAAACCATAGCCGCGGGAAGTAGGGGTGCTGAGGGAGCCGAACCCCCTGAAAAATCTGAAGGAAAACAAATATATGTATTTTTTTCACAAAGGTAGTCCATGTTGGGCAAATTTGAAATAATTTATACTTTTAATTTTGATACTTAAGTATATTTTAGCAATTACATTTATTTTTTATACTTACGTAGATTTAAAACCAAAAACATTTAGACTTTTACTCAAGTAGTATTTTACTGGGTCCCTTTTACTCAAGTATGACAGTTGGGTACCTTTTCCACCACTGATTATTGATATACATTACTTCTGTCTAGATAATTACATTTGAGTAATTTAGCAGACACTTTTCTACGCTACAGCTGCTTACTATCAGAATATTTTTGCAGCGTCCAGGAATCCCTTCCTCTTTCCTACTGCTAGTAGAACAACCATCATGGCCCTGATCTCTGTTTCTGTGTTGTCAACACAAAACCTTGTTTCAACAAATAAGACATTAGATAACGCCTACAATAGTCCTCCATCATGCTGGAATGTTTCTCTGACCCTGAAATTCATAGAATACAATCAAGGCTATTTAAGAGTCTGTAGTGGAAATGATGTTGGTTGTAATGAAATATCTCTGTAAAGTCATGTGCTTTTTCAGTGATTTCCTTGACTTTTATTTTGGGGGAAAAACAACAGTAAATTGTGGAAGAACTTCCCTCACTCAGAGAATGCATTTCCATGTGAACTTAATTTCTGATAAAATATTCAACTACTAGTCCTAACAATTATTAGGCCTGTAAATAACTAATAACCCGTTCGTGTTTGGCGCCGCCCTGAGTGGTCGCCTGTTAAGCGAAGAGAAGAGAGTGTATAAGGAGAAGATGGAGGACAAGCTGAGGCAGAGCCAGGTGAGAGAGGTGTGGAAGGGTCTGAGAAATATCACTGGCTTCAAAAAGTCAAACAGTGGGCAGACGGAGGGGACCCAGGACAGAGCCAATGAGCTGAACCAATTTTTTAACAGGTTTGATACTGGCCCTGTCCACCTCCGCCCCTGCTCCCCCTGGACTGATCCTCAACACCCCCCTTCCCCCCACCTCCCCACCTGGGCTGGCTTTCACCACCAACCAAGTGAAGAGAGAGCTGGAGAGACTACATCAGTGGAAAGCAGCGGGCCCTGATGACATCAGCCCAAGGGTGCTGAGGGTCTGTGGTGACCAACTGTGTGGAATACTCCAGCGTCTTTTCAACCTTAGCCTGAGCTTAGAAAGGGTCCCTGGGCTGTGGAAAACATCCTGCCTCGTCCCAGTGCCCAAGAAGGCACACCCCACTGTCATGAATGACTTCAGACCTGTAGCGCTAACATCCCACATCATGAAGACCCTGGAAAGGTTAGTCCTCGCTCACCTCAGACCCCTGGTGTGTTCATCAATGGACCCCTGCAGTTCGCATACCAGCGCAACATCGGGGTGGATGATGCAATCATCTACCTTCTGCAGAGGGCCTACTCTCACCTGGACAACGCAGGTTGCACTGTGAGGGTTATGTTTTTTGACTTCTCCAGTGCCTTCAATACCATTCAGCCCCTGCTACAGGGTGAGAAGATGAGGAGGATGAAAGTGGAAGCACCCTTAGTCTCCTGGGTCACGGACTACCTGACCGGTAGGCCACAATTTGTGCAACTACAGAGCTGTGTGTCAGAACGGGCAGTTATTATGTCATACACACATATAGCTATTAAAGTATCTCTTCCTGTCATTTACCTGTACAGTTTGTGTAACCATGCAAGTATTCACTTATCTGTAAATATAACTGTATACCTAACTGTACAGCTAATTTAACCATGCAAAATTTTCACTTACCTTTTCATTTACCCAGTCTGTCTATTAAGCAAACTATTATTACCCTCGCTCATATCATACGCATTTTTAGCTACTGAAGTATTTCTCTGCCATCGACCTGTATAGTATAGTTAACCATCCAACATCCACCAATGTATAGTGTACATTGTTAAGCCATCCACCCATACTATGCAATGTCTTTTTTATAGCTTTTATTTTTTTGCACTCCAGATATCTTGTATTTCTATACTTTTTCATACTGCCGCTCTATGTATCATGTACCGTGTATCTGTCTTTTGTGTACTTTCGTTGTGGCGTTTTGCACCTGCCCTGTGTTTTGTTGTTGCTGCTTGACAATGAAAGTACCTATCTATCTATCTATCTATCTATCTATCTATCTATCTATCTGTCTGTCTGTCTGTCTGTCTGTCTGTCTGTCTGTCTGTCTGTCTGTCTGTCTGTCTGTCTGTCTGTCTGTCTGTCTGTCTGTCTGTCTGTCTGTCTGTCTGTCTGTCTGTCTGTCTGTCTGTCTGTCTGTCTGTCTGTCTGTCTGTCTGTCTGTCTGTCTGTCTGTCTGTCTGTCTGTCTGTCTGTCTGTCTGTCTGTCTGTCTGTCTGTCTGTCTGTCTGTCTGTCTGTCTGTCTATCTATCTATCTATCTATCTATCTATCTATCTATCTATCTATCTATCTATCTATCTATCTATCTATCTATCTATCTATCTATCTATCTATCTATCTATCTATCTATCTATCTATCTATCTATCTATCTATCTATCTATCTATCTATCTATCTATCTATCTATCTATCTATCTATCTATCTATCTATCTACTCAAGTCAGTAGTGTTATTCCAGGCGACTACATTGTAGACATGAGGCAAAAATCAACTAAAGATTGAATGTCATTGTCATCTTCAGTGCAGTCTGTCATCAGATCGTATTATCATATGGATGTGGTTACTGACATGTTAAACACTTAGTATTGTGAGATTTAGTGTGCGACTGTTTTACAGTCCCCCTAAAATGCAGTCATTGTGTTGATATTGAGTCTCTCTCTTTCCACAGAACTCTGTGCTTCCCAGCAAACAGTCCAGTCTGAGACTCATCAGGTGAAAGGCATTGTGGGACAGTCTTTCTCTTTTCCAGAGAGGGTGATCAAGTCTGCCAATTTAGGGTATGGAGACCTTGGCACTATTGCAAATGTGTACCCTGGTAAAGAAGGCAAAATCACCCTTGAGAATAGATTTGAAAACCGCGTCCACTTGGACATTGTTACAAGATACTTCAATCTGTCAGACCTTCAGATAGACGATGCTGGGGTTTATACTGTGGAGAATACAGATGGAGGGAAAAAAATCAAATATGAGATCACTGTATACAGTAAGTGTGTGTGTGTGTGTGTGTGTGTGTGTGTGTGTGTGTGTGTGTGTGTGTGTGTGTTGTATATTACAAAAGCATCAACTCTAAGTTCCATTCCTCCAATGTATTTACTATTTGTCTTCCAGATGTTGTTTCCAAACCTCAGGTGACAGAGTGTGACAGCAGTTCCTGTAGTGTGGTGTGTTCTGTGGACAATGAAAAAGAGGTGACCTTGACCTTGTACAGGGGAGAGGAACAACTAAACCAGACCAGCAGTCCTGATCTCACCACCAACCTCCGTTTGGAGGTAGAGGGAAAGGACTACAACCCCACCTACAGCTGTGTGGCTGCTAACCCTGTCAGCAATGAGACAGTTCATGTCCCAACATGTTGCAGTGAAGATGGTCATCTTAAGGAGGCAGGTTAGAGACAGTTTGAATTAAAACCATCCAGAAAATAGCAATTACCAAAATAATTAAGTGAAACTATTAGTTCAGACCATTTGAAACATACTGCTAAAGCCCTGTGATATTTCACACTAATCAGGGGTTTTATTTATTTCAGACAGTGATGAGAGGACTCTGGGTTTTCTTATTATTGCTGTAATCTGTGTTTTGATTGTCTTGGGGCTGTTTGGACTTGCAATCTATCTGAAGAAGATGAGACATGAACCTTCACAAGGCAGGTATTTAAAAGGTATTCATCTTTTAGAGGTGTGAGGTCTCTCCCCAAAGTGACTACCTTTTATTTATATATTTTTACAATCAATTTGGAAATGGAAATGGAAATGGAAAAGGTAGTAAATGTTTTCTTAGAGGTGTGAGGTCTCTCACTTTATTTATTTATTTTTACAATCAAGGGTAGTGTTTTGGAAAAGGTAGTAAATGTTTTCTTGAACACAGGATGCAGGTCAAATACACAGGATGTCATATATTCCACACTTCCTCTACTTGGTCAGACAGTGTCATTATCCCAGACATCTTCTCTAAATGTTGAAAAAGCAGAAGGCACACACACACTCTCTCTCTGACAATGATTACTTTAATAGCTTGGGTTCTCTGACACCATCTCACCAAATGAGTCCTGAGTATGTCTCTGTCAGTTCCTCCCAGCCACACTGTATATTTCATTTCCTTTATTTACCTTTATAGATTCACCAGGAAGAAAGCAAGATGACATTCAGTATGCAGAGATACCTCACATTAAACCAGCAGATAACCAGGTTAGTAATAATGCTACAGGCTGATAAACATAGGAGACGTAATACAGCAGCTTTTACAGTCCTCATGGTGTAGTAGAAAAAACTCTTCCTCTTAAAAACGAAGGCACTTCTGGAGTTTGTAGAAGCAAGATAGACTTTATTGCAAAAAGACAACAAAGCCGAGTGCCCTGCAGGAACCACTCCCCGCACGAACCACTCCCGTACATCTCTGAGTTTTTGGCTTATGTACAAGTTGTTAAATGTTTATTCATTAGACACAGTTCTCACAGCTCCACCCATTCTATTTTCCTCCAAAAAACTCCTGATGCTATTTCTTGTTTTCTCCTTATTTGGAGTTAACATTGGCACAGAATACATGTCTAGTTCTAAGTCAGGAAAATGGGAGGTACACAGGAAGCCTTTATCCCTGGGGGAGTGTCCTGACTCCGGTGACATCCTTCTGGTCAAAGGTCAACCTGCTGAGTGGTAGGGGGTTGCCTACACCCTACTCTCATCTGCTGAGGACAAAGAGATCTTGTTTCTGCTTTAAAACATTCCAAGATAAGTATATTCAGGGAGCTATAAGGAATTTGAAATTATACAATAACTATAAAGAATTGGAATTTACACAATAATGGCTACAACTGTAGGCTTTAGTTCTGTACCAGTGGGTTAATGTGGTCTTGAGTTGCACAGACAACCTGAGTTTAATATCCGGCCTGATGTCATTGCAACCAGTGTTGCCCATTGTCAGGCTCTGACCATAGAGAAGCAAATAGGCTTCTCTATGTAGTTATGGTCAGAGTCTGACAGTGTCGTTCTTTTCTGTTTCTGTGTGGGGTTTGGGTTGGATCCCTAATTAGAGGCAGCTGCACCGCATTGTCTCTAATTAGGGATCCCATATATGTTGAGTCTGTCCTTCACTCTGGTGTGGGTCGTTGTCGTTATAATTCGCAGTCACGGTGAAAGTAAGTGTGTTTTCGTTACGTCCGTTAATTAGTGTGTTTTGTTAACGTGACGTTTTCCCTTAGTGTTTTGTTTTTTTTGTTCGTTAGTTCGTCATTCCCTTTTTGATTATACATAGTATTTGTTAACTTAAGTACATAGTATAATAAAAACCATGTCGAACTACTATCCTTGCGCTGCGCTTTGGTCTCTCCACACACACAACCCTGACACCCATATTATATGGTTGGGTTGCACAATGAGAAGCCACACAGCACATCTGGTATCTGGTAATAACTTTGATCTACAAAGTCTTTTACAGAATTTGCAAAGTCTGCAAAGGCTTCGTGGTTCCTCCCACTAGCTTTAGGAAAGATCCTAGATGTCTTGACTGTTGAGTTTCCTACTGCAGAACAATGATAATAGACCAGAGAGCATCAGACGTGTCCTGTTTCCTTCCTCTGGTACAAAGATTCTAATAAAGACACATAATAGTCCAGAACAATGATAATAGACCAGAGAGCATCAGACGTGACCTGTTTCCTTCCTCTGGTACAAAGATTCTAATAAAGACAATTAAGATCCTTTTTTATTTTTGATGCTTTCCTACGTCTTTTCTCACCCCTCTCTCTACCCTTCTTTCTCTGCCTCTCTTTCCCTGTCCCTCTCTGTCCTCCCCTACCCTACCTCCCTCCCTCTCCATCCTTCCCTCTCTACCTCCATCCCTCTCCATCCTCCCCTCCCTACCTCCCTCTCTCTCCCTGCCTAGGAGGAGCGAACAGGTTTACCAGAACTGGAGTCACGTAGAGACAACCCTGAACTGACATCAGTTTATTATACAGTCCAGTTACATCGCATGGCTGCCAGCAGGGATGTTAACACAGGGACTTCCCATTTTGCTCTTTCATGCTGAGAGAACAACATGATAACTCACATTCTGTAGAGCTTGAACAGTTCTGCATAGAAGAATGGGCAAATATTGAACGGTCTAGGTGTTCAAAGATAGTAGAGACGTTTTAAAAGAGACTCATGGCTTTAATTCATGTTAAATGTGATTCACCAAGTATTAACTCATCGGGGGTCACTTATTCAAACAGAGTATTTAGGATGGATTTGTATAGAGTTTTTTTTTTAAATGTTTTTTTCACTTGGATATTGTGGGTTACTGTGTGTAAATAAAGTCTAATTATATGTGTGTTTTCATTTTAGGCTGTAAGGCAACAGAAGGTGGACATTTTGAAAGGGGGTGGAGACTTTCTCTACACACTGTATAATTCACTTTTCACTATTTTGAAATTACCTCTTGACTTATTCAAACGGAAAAAGAAAAATATATTGTACTGAGGTTCAATTTAAAGGTATACAATTAGTTTACTTCCTGATGTTTAATAGTGGATTCTTGAAACATATCATTTATTTACATACCGTATCACAACCCAAAACAGGATGTTAGATCCCTCCATTCTCCACGTATGTTTTGGTTGTCATTTAAATCGTTGTAAACAAAGTATGTATTGTTTCAGAATACCTGTATAAAGTGTCCTTCCTTGAAGCCATAGCTGCATCTATGAGTTTGAGAGTGGAAACATTTCTCCAGAGACATTTCTCCAGAAACACAACTCCATACTGTGGTTCTAATGTAGCCTACATTAGTATAATAGGAGGGACCACTGTAATTGTTTGGTGGATTCTCTATTTAGTGAGTTTAAGTGTGTGTGACCTTTTGACCTGTCACTTTGCATGCCAGGCTGCTGAACATTTCACATGTCACAACAACGTTTTCTCTAAACAGGGAATTACTAACTTATTTTAAAATCCTCTACAATTTCAAGCATTGTTTAGAGAAATGTTGGTCTTTTCTTCCAATCCTTTTCCCCATCTAGTGGTTGAATGTTTTTATATTTCAGTATACTGTATATACTGTACCTACTGCACAATGTTTAACTCTGAGACAGTGTACTGTATATACTGTACCTACTGCATAATGTTTAACTCTGAGACAGTGTACTGTATATACTGTACCTACTGCACAATGTTTAACTCTGAGACAGTGTACTGTATATACTGTACCTACTGCACAATGTTTAACTCTGAGACAGTGTACTGTATATACTGTACCTACTGCACAATGTTTAACTCTGAGACAGTGTACTGTATATACTGTACCTACTGCACAATGTTTAACTCTGAGACAGTGTACTGTATATACTGTACCTACTGCACAATGTTTAACTCTGAGACAGTATACTGTATATACTGTACCTACTGCACAATGTTTAACTCTGAGACAGCTGTCTGTTCAGCAGTCTATGGTCTGGAGTTTGAGGCCCTGCGGGAACTTATTCTGTTTGGTTTGACATCATTCTGTCCCCTCTGCCTTGGTTGAGCTGAAAATAGTCTACAATAGAACCCTTGCTTTCTCCCAGTTGTAGCACTCTCTCTCTTTACCACAAGAGGGCGCGCATCAGCTGCCCAATAAATATGTGGTCAACGTTGTTGTGACTGACTGAGTGGGGGTCAACTGTCACTATTTATTGGCTGTTGTTCACAGTGATGTCTATCCGTGATCATTTTCTTCTATCTGAAATTTAACATTGCATTTATTTAATTATTATTTTCTTATATTTAATCTAGTCTTCTCACTCCTGCTGTTGGGACAGCTTTATGGAGACCCTAACAGTTTGTGGGCACAGTTTGTCACCGTTATAGTGACATTAATGTATTGTTTAGTGTTGTGTAGTGGCTTTGCTGGCATGCATCCCACATTTATTTCTTTGCTAAGATCGCCACTGACTATATGTACAAATATGCACAATGTTTATATATATACTAATGGCATAAACTCATGACGAATTGAGCTCACAACAATAACACCAGAGACCTCTGTTGCCACGCTCCTTCTGAATCCCTTTAAACTTGAAGCCTCTGAGTTTGTGCTATTAGAACAAACAAACATATTTGATACAGTTATTATTTTCTGTCTGATTAAAGTTAGAGCCCTAAGCAGTTCTTTGATATTTCCAAATACAACCCTGTCACTGTAAACCCCCTAGAGTGCAATCCTACATATTAAGGCACTTGAAGAATGTGTACAGCAGATGGTATCCTCTTTTAGGGACTCCCAGGTCCCGTTGTTATCACAGATATAAACATTATAGGTCTTTATATGACCTACAGTATGTCCACCCCTCCCTTTGATCATGCACTCTTCAGTTCAGACAAAAACAACAAAGTTCTGACCATTTCTGTGTTGTAATGTGATCATTGTAAAGAGCAGAAGGTCTTAGGGAGATGTGTGCTGGGAAGGTGTCCGTTCTCTCCTTAGTTCAGGCCACACCCATTCTGCATCTGTTTTAGCCTTTGTTGTTGTTCCATACCAGATTGAATCTAAATCCATTCACTGCTTTTCAAGTACACTGCAGTTAAGGTGTGGCTTAATCCCTTGTCGCTTGGCAACTGTTTACCTCCTGTCCCTCTGTCCTTCTCCTCTGTGTCCACGAGGTGAAGCTGTTGTATCTGTTATTACACTGGAATATCATCAGTATATACAGTACACTGTCTCAGAGTTAAACATTGTGCAGTAGGTACAGTATATACAGTACACTGTCTCAGAGTTAAACATTGTGCAGTAGGTACAGTATATACAGTACACTGTCTCAGAGTTAAACATTGTGCAGTAGGTACAGTATATACAGTACACTGTCTCAGAGTTAAACATTGTGCAGTAGGTACAGTATATACAGTACACTGTCTCAGAGTTAAACATTGTGCAGTAGGTACAGTATATACAGTACACTGTCT
Source organism: Thymallus thymallus (assembly GCA_023634145.1). Lineage (NCBI taxonomy): Eukaryota > Metazoa > Chordata > Actinopteri > Salmoniformes > Salmonidae > Thymallus > Thymallus thymallus. Next base: position 14,276,153 of record CM042424.1, read on the forward strand.
CAGAGTTAAACATTGTGCAGTAGGTACAGTATATACAGTATACTGAAATATAAAAACATTCAACCACTAGATAGGGGAAAAAGGATTGGAACAACATTTCCTCTAAACAATGCTTGAAATTGTCGAGGATTTTAAACATATTTTCAAAACTGTGGGGGAGTAAAGAACACTATTGGAAAGTTATTACATGTTGCCTCTATCAGATCAGAGTGGCATGACTCTTTCTATGAGCATGGTGAGGTCCTGATAGAAATGTGCTGTATAGAACATACTGTACAGACACCTCTTCTGTACATCACTCTGCAAGGTTCTTTGAATAAGGCCCTAATGTTAGTCTCTAAACAACACTCACACACAGAGAGTGGGAGCGTTGTGGTTACTTTAGCTCATGTAAAAATACACAAATACATGTATCAAAATGGACGAGTGTCAACGTACACAGACTCCATCAACCCCCGCAACACCCCCATATTGTGTGTGTGAATGTACGCTTCTCTAATACCATCTATGTCAGAGTGTGGTTATTGCTTATTTGTTCTCTCTGAGGTCAGTAGCCTACATGGGTCAGTCGCTCTCATTCTCCTTGTATGGAAGATGTGGTACCTTCCTCTTTCTCTGCACAGCTTCTCTCAAGCAAGAGAGCTGAAACCACAAACCATTCTCTCAGTCCCTTGCACCCACATTTAGCAGACACTCTTATCAAGAGTGACTTACAGTCAGTGCTTTCAACAAAAGTAGGTAAGATACAGAATCACAATTATTCCAAAATAACCTCTATCAGCCAGTTCTGTGAAGTCAGATCTGTGCTACTGTAGTAAACTAGTCAGATTAAGGACTCCTGTGCCTAACCTTTAACCTCAACTTAGTTTTACCTGAACAGAAAGGGAAATGAACAGAACAGATGACGGCTGTTGTTCTGTGGTCAGAGGCAATAGGACGGATTCCAACTGTGACCTGTTATCAAAGTGTCCCTCTGTTAGTTCTCAGGGGAGCATAGTCTTCAACTGGGACCTGTTATCAAAGTGTCCCTCTGTTAGTTCTCAGGGGAGCATAGTCTTCAACTGTCACCTGTTATCAAAGTGTCCCTCTGTTAGTTCTCAGGGGAGCATAGTCTTCAACTGTCACCTGTTATCAAAGTGTCCCTCTGTTAGTTCTCAGGGGACCATAGTCTTCAACTGGGACCTGTTATCAAAGTGTCCCTCTGTTAACTATCAGGGGAGCATAGTCTTCAACTGGGACCTGTTATCAGAGTGTCCCTCTGTTAACTATCAGGGGAGCATAGTCTTCCATAGCTCAGTGGTAGACATGACATTTTAACATTATATGGCCCCTCCTCTCACTTTCAGAGGAAAGAGACAGAAAGAGAGAGAGGAAAGGGAGTCAGACATACAATGAGAGAGAGAGAGAGAGAGAGAGAGAGAGTCAGATAGAGAGAGACACTTGAGATGGAGAGCGAGAGCTCCATCCATTGTAAAGTGCTTGAATCGTGTTGTAATAACCTGGGATTAACCTCCAGATAATTTTGATACGACAAAACATTCAACATAATCAAAAAAGTATTACATTTTTAAACAGTATCAATTAATTGCATTTGATCATGCAAGTTTACTAAGGCCTAGTGTAGGTAAGTATTCAGGTTATTAATCCCCAAAAAATATCGGTACTGAACACACATTCCACCAAACATAGAATATGCAAATGTTAATATTAAAATATTTTTATTGACATGAATAATTATCTGATATGAGCTACACTCCGAATACAGTAAGTATGTTTAAAGTGCTAAACAACACTATTGTGGATACAATATGTGATGATTAAAACAATGTTTTAATTAATACATAACTGCTATACATGAAACTGGTGACAAGTAATATTTACAGTTTATCACATTTGGTGGCAATTGCTGAACACTTGCCAGAAAACCAAATAAAACTCCATCATTTTGACTAATTGAAGTCAGTATGTTGGCCTCATAACGAATTGTCTGCAAGTTAAGTGTGTTTTCACAGATTTCAATGCCAACTATTAATTCCTCTTTAGGACACGGACGGACGTGATCACTATAAGCGGACTCCCCTGTACTTCAAAATGTCTAGGCCATTATTATTCATTTATTAAATACATTTAACAGCATTTATTGAATACAAATGGTAAGGCACTCACCAATGTCCCTTACTTCCTCTAGGTTTCTCTCTGCTCTCTCTGCATAACCTGAACAATACAATAAGATACAACTTACTGGGCACGAGCCCTTCTCGAGACAGTAACAATAAGATGCAACTTACTGGGCACGAGCCCTTCTCGAGACAGTAACTATAAGATACAACTTACTGGGCACGAGCCCTTCTCGAGACAGTAACAATAAGATACAACTTACTGGGCACGAGCCCTTCTCGAGACAGTAACAATAAGATACAACTTACTGGGCACGAGCCCTTCTCGAGACAGTAACTATAAAATACAACTTACTGGGCACGAGCCTTTCTCGAGACAGTAACTATAAAATACAACTTACTGGGCACGAGCCCTTCTCGAGACAGTAACTATAAGATACAACTTACTGGGCACGAGCCCTTCTCGAGACAGTAACTATAAGATACAACTTACTGGGCACGAGCCCTTCTCGAGACAGTAAGTATAAGATACAACTTACTGGGCACGAGCCCTTCTCGAGACAGTAACTATAAGATACAACTTACTGGGCACGAGCCCTTCTCGAGACAGTAACTATAAAATACAACTTACTGGGCACGAGCCCTTCTCGAGACAGTAACTATAAGATACAACTTACTGGGCACGAGCCCTTCTCGAGACAGTAACTATAAGATACAACTTACTGGGCACGAGCCCTTCTCGAGACAGACATTAATTAAATCTACAAAAACACATACATTAAATATCACACAACCCGTGTGAACAAGAAAGACAAAACCTATTCCCAAGCCTGACACCCCACCCCAGCCAAATTGGTTTTACTTAAACAAAGCTACATTTAGCTGTAGGTGGCTAGCCAAATAACTGAAATATGGGAAATACAGTATTTGATTTACCATTTGCCTCCTCATCAAAGAGGCAGAGTTTTTTCGTGGAAGGTGAAGACAAGGAAGTCGCAGAAGTTAATGGACGTTTTAAAAAGTGTCTTATGTCTATCATCTTTGTTGCGTTCGCCGTTTCTACAGGATGGGATTAGGAGGTTGGGTAGTTCTACTGGGATTATGAGGTTGGGTAGTTCTACTAGGATTGTGAGGTTGGGTAGTTCTACTGGGATTATGAGGTTGGGTATTTCTACTGGGATTATGAGGTTGGGTAGTTCTACTGGGATTATGAGGTTGGGTAGTTCTACTGGGATTATGAGGTTGGGTAGTTCTACTGGGATTATGAGGTTGGGTAGTTCTACTGGGATTATGATTATTATTATGGATAGATTAATCAGTGCATGCGCAGGCGAACATAACGAGCATTACTAGCGTGCCTGAGCAATGTGAGTAAACGCTATTTCACAAATAAAAAGGTCCGTAAACAGAGTCAACTTGACCAGCGATAAAATAACAAGCAGGAATGAGTTGACGGAGAATCCACGCATCAGGCAGACTCTCACTCTCTCTCTGCGCCAAAATTGACATCGGGTCTCTCACGCACATAGCAACCGTCTACCTGCTTCTCTACTGATAACATTTTAGACACATAGCAACCGTCTAACTGCTTCTCTACAGATAACATTTAAGACACATAACAACCGTCTACCTGCTTCTCTACCGATAACATTTTAGAGTCGCACGGCGAAATGGACGGTCAGAAAAGGAAAGTTGGAGCAGAGAGGGAGAGAATAAAAAAGAGAAAGGCCCTTGCCACAGATGCAGCTAAATGCTGCAAAATAAGAGACATGTTCGCCAGTAAGGGTCCAGGTCAGTCAAAAACACTAGTTAAAACATACACACCCACAACTAAATACCTGGTGGCTTTACCTCACCAACCATCTGCTCTTTATAATATGTACACAGCTGCTATCCACTGACAAGCTAAACAATGACCAGCTATAAAAAGATACAGGGGAGAGACCTACATTTAAACAACACAACAGACAATACTGAAAAGAAGCTTTGGCCCAGCAGTAGCTTATCAAACACACTAGTGAATTGGATTCAAAGAGAGGTTCCATTTGTTTTAACCTATAAATTGGGACAATAAGCACTTGAAAAGAGGGATCATCCTACTAATAACCCTAGGAATAGCTATTGAATCTGTCTGTATCAGTGAATCTCATCGAAGCCCCAATTCAACAGACTGTGAGAATGATCAACACAGGAAGTCTGAAATAATAACAACAGTTCAATGGTTCAATGGGAATTTTCTCCTGTAACAACTGTTCCTCCATTATGTTTTATAGATTAATATTTACTGTAATTAGTCTTAACATCATCTTTAGGATGTAACACCTTCTCTTGGATGTGAATTATTATGTCTCCCTCTCAGAACCTTCCTGTTTTGCTCCTTCATGAAGTGTTAACATCCTCGCTGGCAGCCATGTGATGTAACTTGAGTTTATCATAAACTGTTGTCAGCTTAGGGTTGTCTCTAAGTGGATCCAGTCCTTGTATACCTGTTTGATCCTCCTAGACAGGGAGAGAGAGAGAGGGAGGGAGGGAAGGATTGAGAGGGACAAGGAAAAGGGGTGGGGGTGGGGGGAGGGAGGAGGTGTAGGAAAGCAAAAAATAAAAAATCAGTCAATTTAAATAAATGAAATAGGCCCTAATCTATGGGTTTCACAGCATAGGTGGGAGCCAGGCCCAGACAATCAGAATGAGTCTTTCAACACAATAGGGCTTTATTACAGACAGAAATGACCATGGTGCTTAAATAGCTTCTTGATATGCCACACCTGTCAGGTGGATGGAGGTAGAGCATATGCAACATTTCTGGGATCTTTTATTTCAGCTCATTAAACATATTGGCTCCCGAGTGGCGCAACTCCCAAGTGTTGGTCCTGCACATTTGCAGGACCAACACTTGTTGCATTTATATTTTAGTTCAGTGTATATTCAATATGTGATGTGTGGCTTCTCATTGTGCAACACAACCATATCATATGGGCAACACTGGTTACAATGACATCAGACCAGGTATCAAACTCAGGTGGTCTGTACAACTCAAGACCACATTAACCCACTGGTACAGAACTAAAGCCTACAGTTGTAGCCATGAGGACTGTAAAAGCTGCTGTATTAGGTCTCCTATGTTAATCAGCCTGTAGCATTATTGCTAACCTGGTTATCTGCTGGTTTAATGTGAGTTATCTCTGCATACATAATGTCATCTTGTTTTCTTCCTGGTGAATCTATAAAGGTAAATAAAGGAAATGAAATATACAGTGTGGCTGGGAGGAACTGACATATATGCACAAATGCTCACCTCCAGGACAGGTTCTGCAAACACTAAGGACTCATGTTACTATGGATACATGTGTCTGTGCTAGAGGTCTTTTTGGAGCCAGAGAAGCTATAAAGTAATGATTGTCAGAGTGTGTAACTTCTGCTTTTTCAACATTTAGAGAAGTTGTCTGAGATAATGACACTGTCTGACCAAGCAGAGGAAGTGTGGAAGATATGCCACTTCATTTGACCTGCATCAGTTGTTCAGGCAAAAGAACTGATTGTCAAAATAAATAAATAAAGTGAGAGACCTCACACCTCTAAAAGATGAATACCTGCCTTGTGAAGGTTCATGTCTCCTCTTCTTTATATAGATTATAATCCAACCAGCACCAAAACAATTAAAACGCAGATTACAGCAATAATAAGCTTAACCCGAGTCCTCTCACCACTGTCTGAAATAAATAAAACACAAGGAAATTATTTTGGTAAAATATGTTTTGAATGAGCTCAACTACACTTTAGTTTCATTTGGTAATTGCTATTTTCTGGATGGTTTTAATTCAAACTGTCTCTAACCTGCCTCCTTAAGATGACCATCTTCACTGCAACATGTTTGGACATGAACTGTCTCATGGCTGACAGGGTTAGCAGCCACACAGCTGTAGGTGGGGTTGTAGTCCTTTCCCTCTACCTCCAAACGGAGGTTGGTGGTGAGATCAGGACTGCTGGTCTGGTTTAGTTGTTCCTCTCCCCTGTACAAGGTCAAGGTCACCTCTTTTTCATTGTCCACAGAACACACCACACTACAGGAGCTGCTGTCACACTCTGTCACCTGAGGTTTGGAAACAACATCTGGAAGACAAATAGTAAATACATTGGAGGAATGGAACTTAGAGTTGATGCTTTTGTAATATACAACACACACACACACACACACATACTTACTGTATACATTGAGCTCAAATTTGATTTTTTTTCCTCCATCTGTATTCTCCACAGTATAAACCCCAGCATCGTCTATCTGAAGGTCCGACAGAGTGAAGTATCTTGTAACAATGTTCAAGTGGACGCGGTTTTCAAATCTATTCTCAAGGGTGATTCTGCCTTTTTTACCAGGGTACACATTTGCAATAGTGCCAAGGTCTCCATACCCTAAATTGGCAGACTTGATCACCCTCTCTGGAAAAGAGAAAGACTCTCCCACAATGCCTTTCACCTGCTGAGTCTCAGACTGGACTGTTTGCTGGGAAGCACAGAGTTCTGTGGAAAGAGAGAGACTCAATATCAACACAATGAGTGCATTTTAGGGGGACTGTAAAACAGTCTCACACTAAATCTCCCAATACTAAGTGTTTAACATGTCAGTAACCACATCCATATGATAATACGATCTGATGACAGACTGCACTGAAGATGACAATGACATTCAATCATTATGTCTACAATGTAGTCGCCTGGAATAACACTACTGACTTGAGTATCACAGTCCTTAGTTATTTACAGGCCTAATGTGATGGTTTTATTTTATTTGTGGGTAAATTTGTTTGATAAATATGATAACTCAACTGGATAGCTAACGAGCTAACAGTTGTTGACACGTTGCTATGGAGTTGCTAAGAGTTTCTCTGCTGCATCCATAGTTATAAATTACGTGGTTAACTGTGTGGATAAAAGTCAACATTGAGCTGCCATCTTCATTGACCTGTCAAAGGCTTTCGATATTGTCGATCACTCACTTGCTATTTCAGAGGCTTTGCTCAATTAGCCTGGACCAGGCTGCATGTAACTGTTTTAAAAATGACCCCCCCCTTTCAAGTGATAAAACCTTTATTTCCCTGTCCCAAAGTAATTGCTGTGGAATGTATAGATGAGGTCCCTGAACCTGAACCTGAACCAACAACAGTTGGTTGTAATGCAAATATATATATATATTTTTTGACAAAGTCAAAAGTAATTGCCGAGGATTGGACAGGTGAGGTCATATGGGGTTGTAGCTTTTAAGGAAGTATTTTAATGTAAATTCAAAAGTGCAAAAGTAATTGTTGTGGATTGTATAGGCGAGGTAATCAGGGCACCAGTCTCTTTAACTAACATTCCCCTCCTCACCACTCCTGTCATTTGCCAAACAGACTGTCTTTTGGCAATCTCAACATTCAATATGTGTCCAGATTTATGGGCCAGTTGCTGATTGGTAGTTGGAAACAGCATTCATATTTTCCATGACAACGTTATGGAACATGGGGTGAGAGCAAATTCGACACAATATAGAATTTTGAGAACAATAATAAACATTGGGGGTCTAATCCTGAATGCTGATTGGTTAAAACCGCATTCCAGCCGGTGTATATTCCACAAGTTATCACCAGCTAAATCTATGACAATAAAATGCCGATTTACTCTGTTCCATTTGACTGCGCAACCCCCTGCCTCATAAGCCCAGCCAAACTATTTATAAACTTGATCTCCACTATAAAAAGCATCTAGACATTATCTCACATTTCTTTTAGACTAACATTTAGTTTTCAACAGCGGAAATTTGATGATGTCATCGGGTAGAACTTTTTAACATAAGTACATTTTTTCTACAAAACGTAGAAATGCACCGTTTTCACATATGTTGACACTGGTATTGTGCTGGACATAATGAAAATGAGTGCAGTGGTCTAAGGCACTGCATTGCAATGCAAGCTGCGTTGCTACAGATGCTGGTTCGAGCCTCGTCTGTGGCGCAGCTGGCTGTGACCAGGAGACCCATGAGGTGTGACACGGTGCGCATTAATGGGACGGTAAACGGAGCGCTGGTGAAGTGTCATCCTTTTATTTAATGAGCTGTTCTCACGAGGCATTAAATTAAAAGGAGAGTATAACAAAAAACTATTACAAACAAACAAAACACGGTGACTTACTGTGGCTGCTGGCAGTGCAGACAAACACAAAGAACAATGATCCACACACAGGTGGAAATGTGTGGGTCCTATATACTATCCCCAATCAGAGACAACGCTAGACAGCTGTCTCTGATTGGGGATGATAATCACCCTAGTTAGGGTGTGATGACTTGGTTGTGTGCCTCTCTCCTCCCCTAGGTGGGAGTAAGAGGCCTTACCACAACCAAGCCATCACAGTACCCCCCCCCCAAGGTGCGGACTCCCGATCGCACCATAAATCCCCCCTCTCCTGAAAGGACAAAAAACAAAAAAAATGTCCAAAAAACTAGGGGGGACATGGCGGGGTACTGAGATGGTTGCTGGTGGAGGCTCCGGTTCTGGTTCCGGGCGTGGCGCAAGCTCTGAGAGTAGCTTCTCTCCTACCTCTCTGTTGCACGCCCGGTCCAGTCCGGACCCCAGCGCGATGGTTCCCCTCTCAGTACTCCCGCCATTTACCAAGTCCTGTCTGGACCCTGGTGTGGGAGCCCTCGACCCTGGAGAGGGGCTGACCACCGGCCCCGGACTGGGCACCGGTGGAGCTGACTGCTCCGTCACTGGAGCTACGTCGATGACCGGCGCCGGACTGGGCACCGGTGGAGCGGACTGCTCCGGCACTGGAGCTACGTAGATGACCGGCCCCGGACTGGGCACCGGTGGAGCGGGCTGCTCCGGCACTGGAGCGACGTAGACGACCGGCCCCGGACTGGGCACCGGTGGAGCGGACTGCTCCGGCACTGGAGCGGCGCAGACGACCGGCCCCGGACTGGGCACCGGTGGAGCGGACTGCTCCGGCACTGGAGCGACGTAGACGACCGGCCCCGGACTGGGCACCGGTGGAGCGGACTGCTCCGGCACTGGAGCGACGCAGACGACCGGCCCCGGACTGGGCACCGGTGGAGGAGGCTCCAGGCCTTGAGCTGTGGCTGGAGGCTCCGGAACGCTGACCTTCGCTGGAGGTGGCGTGGCGCTGACCTTCGCTGGAGGTGGCGTGGCGCTGACCTTCGCTGGAGGTGGCGTGGCGCTGACCTTCGCTGGAGGTGGCGTGGCGCTGACCTTCGCTGGAGGTGGCGTGGCGCTGACCCTCGCTGGAGGTGGCGTGGCGCTGACCTTCGCTGGAGGTGGCGTGGCGCTGACCTTCGCTGGAGGTGGCGTGGCGCTGACCTTCACTGGAGGCCTCGGGCTGCTGACCTTCACTGGAGGCCTCGGGCTGCTGACCTTCACTGGAGGCCTCGGGCTGCTGACCTTCACTGGAGGCCTCGGGCTGCTGACCTTCTCTGGAGGCCTCGGGCTGCTGACCTTCTCCGGAGGTCTCGGGCTGCTGACCTTCACAGGAGGCCTCAGGCTGCTGACCTTTACAGGAGGCCTCGGGCTACTGATCGTCACAGGAGGCCTCGGGCTGCTGACCTTCTCCGGAGACCTCAGGCTGGATGCCGTGCCCACCCTGGGCACCGACGCAGAGGTGGTCTTCAGCCCTGCAGCTGGTCTGGCTGTCGGCCCCAGACTGGGCACCGACACACTATGGAGCTCCTGCTCCACAGCGGGACTGAACGTCGTGCCCACCCTGGGCACCGACGCAGAGATGGTTCCCAACCCTCTGGTGGGGCTGAACGTCGTGCCCACCCTGGGCACCGACGCGGAGAGGGTTTCCAGCCCTGTGGTTGGGCTGGCTGTCGGCCCCAGACTGGGCACCGACACGCTATGGAGCTCCTGCTCCACAGCGGGGCTAAACGTCGTGCCCACCCTGGGCACCGACGCAGAGATGGTTTCCAGCCCTCTGGTTGGGCTGGCTGTCGGCCCCACACTGGGCACCGACGCGCTATGGAGCTCCTGCTCCACAGCGGGGCTGAACGTCGTGCCCACCCTGGGCACCGACGCAGAGATGGTTTCCAGCCCTCTGGTTGGGCTGGCTGTCGGCCCCACACTGGGCACCGACGCGCTATGGAGCTCCTGCTCCACAGCGGGGCTGAACGTCGTGCCCACCCCGGGCACCGACGCAGAGATGGTTTCCAGCCCTCTGGTTGGGCTGGCTGTCGGCCCCACACTGGGCACCGACGTGCTATGGAGCTCCTGCTCCACAGCGGGGCTGAACGTCGTGCCCACCCTGGGCACCGACGCAGAGAGGGTTTCCAGCCCTCTGGTTGGGCTGGCTGTCGGCCCCACACTGGGCACCGACGTGCTATGGAGCTCCTGCTCCACAGCGGGGCTGAACGCCTCAGGCTGCTGACCTTTACAGGAGGCCTCGGGCTACTGATCGTCACAGGAGGCCTCGGGCTGCTGACCTTCTCCGGAGACCTCAGGCTGGATGCCGTGCCCACCCTGGGCACCGACGCAGAGATGGTCTCCAACCACAGAGCTGTGCTGGCGACCGTCGTTGTAGCCTCCGTGCGAGGAGTAGGCACGGGGCGTACAGGACTGGGGAAATGCACCAGTGATCTGATGCGAGGCGCTGGCACAGGTCGCGCCGGGCTGGGGAAACGCACTGTTGGGTTGTTGCGTTTAGCTGGCACGGGTCGCGCCGGGCTGGGGAAACGCACTGTTGGGCTGGTGCGCGGAGCAGGCGCGGGCCGTACCGGGCTGGGGAAACGCACCGTTGGCTGGGTGCGTTTAGCTGGTACGGGTCGCACCGGGCTAGTGTTGCGCACCGATGGTTTGGTGCGCTGAGTCGGTCTCCTCCTCCTCCGACTCTGGACCGGTGCTGGAGGCACCGGACTGGGAACTGGCGCTGGAGCACGACTGTCCCTGTCATGCCTACTCCACCGCCAATCCCCATCCTGTGAGGGTTCTTCCGGGAACCCCCACGAGTGAGGGAACAGAAGCACATCGTCGTCGTCTTCCTCCGACTCCTCTATGTACTCCCGCTCCCATGGCTGTAGGGGCTCCTCCTGGAACCCCCACGAGTGCAGTGGTCGGGGCTCTTCTCCCTCGATCCCCGACCACCCCCATAGCCCCCCCCCAAAATCAGTTTGAGGGGTTTTCTGGGCTCCAGGCTGGTCCTCAACTCTAGCCCGGTGACGTGTCCTCCGTCTCCGGCGCCTAGGCTGCTCCGGACCCCAGCCTTCCTCCACCGAGCGATAATAAGAGTGTTCCTCCTAAAGTTATCCCCCGTTGCGTCCCAGGGTGGTGGATCATTCTGTCACGGTGCGCATTAATGGGACGGTAAACGGAGCGCTGGTGAAGTGTCATCCTTTTATTTAATGAGCTGTTCTCACGAGGCATTAAATTAAAAGGAGAGTATAACAAAAAACTATTACAAACAAACAAAACACGGTGACTTACTGTGGCTGCTGGCAGTGCAGACAAACACAAAGAACAATGATCCACACACAGGTGGAAATGTGTGGGTCCTATATACTATCCCCAATCAGAGACAACGCTAGACAGCTGTCTCTGATTGGGGATGATAATCACCCTAGTTAGGGTGTGATGACTTGGTTGTGTGCCTCTCTCCTCCCCTAGGTGGGAGTAAGAGGCCTTACCACAACCAAGCCATCACAAGGTGACGCACAATTGACCCAGAGTCGTCTGGGTTAGGGGAGGGATGTCCTTGTCCCATTGCGCTGTAGTGACTCCTGTGGCAGGCCAGGTGCATATATTAAAGATATATATTTTTTAAGTATTTTTTTTTTAAGTATGAAATAAAATGAATCTTAATTAGATCAAGTTAAAATAAGTTACATTAATTGCCGTGGATTGGAGAGGAGTCTCTGTACAAAGTCCAGTTGGTTTGAGATCTCTATGTCATGTGGTTGAGAAGCTATTTTGCCCATCGTTGGTCACCGCCTTTCAAAGGTGTTTTGAATTACGGGGATACAAATGGTACGACTTGCACCAACTTAAACTTCCAGCCATCACCTGCATTGTGGGAGGCTCCGTTCATATTTCCCTCGATCCTGACTAGTCTCCCAGTCCCTGCCGCTGAAAAATATCCCCAAAGGATGATGCTGCCAAACCCATGCCTCACCATAGGGATGCTGCCAGGATTCCTCCAGACGTGATGCTTGGCATTCAGGCCAAAGAGTTCAATCTTGGTTTCATCAGACCAGAGAATCTTGTTTCTCATGGTCTGAGAGTCCTTTAGGTGCCTTTTGGCAAACTCCAAGCGGGCTGTCATGTGCCTTTTTACTGAGGAGTGGCTTCCGTCTGGCCAGTCAACCATAAAGGCCTGATTGGTGGAGTGCTGCAGAGATGTTTGTCCTTCTGGAAGGTTCTCCCATTTCCACAGAGGAACTCTGGAGCTCTGCCAGAGTGTCACCTCCCTGACCAAGGCCCTTCTCCCCTGATTGCTCAGTTTGGCCCTAGGAAGAGTCTTGGTGGTTCCAAACTACTCCCATTTAAGAATGATGGAGGCCACTGTGTTCTTGGGGACCTTCAATGCTGCACACATTTTTTGGTACCCTTCCCCAGATCTGTGCCTCGACACAATCCTGTCTCGGAGCTCTACGGGTAATTCCTTCGACCTCATGGCTTGGTTTTTGCTCTGACATGCATGGTCAAATGTGGGAACTTAAATAGACAGGTGTGTGCCTTTCCAAATCATGTCTAATCAATTGTTGTAGAAACATCTAAAGGATGATCAATGGAAACAGATGTTTTTTATTTTTTATAAATTATGGGGTATTGTGTCTAGATTGATGAGGGATAAAAACTTTGAATTGAATCCATTTTAGAATTAGGCTGTAACTGTCACTTTGTGTGTGTGGACCACTCCGCCATCTCCCTCTCGACCTCTTCCTCTATCTCCCTCATTTCTTCCAAAACCTCTCCAAAATGCTCCTCCAAATAAACCTCCTGCTCCATGCTCTGCGCCCCCCATTTGTACCTTGGCCTCTCCATGCTCCACCCCGGAGGGGGGGGGGGGGGGTGTTATTGGCTCTTCCTCCCCGGAGCCAGACCACCCCCATAGCCCCCTCCCATAATTTGCTTGGGGTTGTTTTCGGGCTTTTCCCCGTCTCGCACGTCGTGCATAACGCGGCACCTCCTCACTCTCCGTCTCTCCCCAGTTGCGCTGCTTGGTCTCAAGGTTGTGGGTCGTTCTGTCACGTTTGTGTGTGTGGAGAGACCAAGACGCAGCGCAGGGATAGTAGTTCCACATTCCTTTTTTAATTTACTATGTATTCAATTAAGGAGAACGAACTAGACAACACAGACAAACATAATCCACAAACGTAACTTAGATAAAGTACCAATGTAACCTACAAATGAAACACGATATTATAAACGTAATGTGGCAACTCACTTGTGACTGGAGGAATAACGACCCACACAGAAGTGACGGACAAACAAACACATATAGGATCCCTAATTAGAGACAATGCTGTGCAGCTGCCTCTAATTAGGGATCCAACCCAAAACCCACACAGAAACAGAAAGAATAGAAACTGTCAGCCTCTCTGTGGCCAGAGCCTGACAGTAACGTAACAAAATGTGGAAAAAGGGAAGGGGTCTGAATACTTTCTGAATGCACTGTATATCAACAACCCAGCATTAACAACCGAACCTTTCTCTTTTTAAAGAAAACAACCCAACCTGAAGACTCATCTCTTCAGTAGGTCCTATGATTGAGTGTAGTCTGGTCCAGGGGGGCAAAGGTGAACAGAAAGGCACTAGAGCAACGAGCCGCCCTTGTTGTCTCAGCCTTGTCTCAGGGTAGTAAGCTGGTGGTCTGTTGATATCCCTCTATTGGTGTGCGGGCTGTGCTTTGGCAGAGTGGGTGGGGTTATATCCTGCCTGGTTGGTATTGTCAGACGGGGCCACGGTATCTGGCCTGATGACTGCTTGCTGTCCCCAGTCCACCTGGTCGTGCTGCTGCACCAGTTTCAACTCTTCTGCGGCTAGGGAATCCTGACCTGTTCACTGGACGTGCCACCTTGTCCCAGACCTGCTGTTTTCAACACTCTCTCTCTCTACTACTGCTATTTCATCATCTAAATTCCCGGCTATGAAAAGCCAAGTGACATTTACTCCTGATTTATTTACCTGTTGCAACCTCTACAACTACTATGATTATTATTTGACCCTGCTGGTCATCTATGAACTTTTGAACATCTTGGAGAAAGATCTGGCCTTAACGGCCATGAATTGTTATAATCTCCACCCGGCACAGAAGGGAACCACCCCTCAGAGTTTTTCCTAGCCACCGGGCTTCTACATCTGCATTGCTTGCTGTTTGGGGTTTTAGGCTGGGTTTCTGTATAGCACTTTGTGACATTGGCTGATGTAAAAAGGGCTTCATAAATACATTTAATTGATTGATTGAACAGCAAAAGGTTGTTTGTGATATTGTTCATCCTCGAGTTAAACAATCAATAGTGGGTCAATTTATCCTCCAGCCGACTACTTTATTTACTCATCGTTAGGCTATTTGATGTGTAATGTTTATAAAATGTTTATAAATAGCAGCTAAATGCGGTATATACTGTAGCTATTGTACTGTCCTCCTTAAGGTGTATGCAACCGTAGTTTGACAGCCAGCCAAACTCCAATCAAGAACTGAACCAGAGTCAGGGATAGGCTTTCCATAAACCTCCAGTTTTATAGTTGAAACGGTGTAAAACTGGAACAATACAGAAAAATGACATTATTTGAGCAGCTCAGACTTCATATATAAATATAAATGCACAACAGTGTCTAACCGATGTTTCATAGTCGCACAGTGAACAATACAATACTCGACCAACACTGTACATAGAAAAGCTACACATCCTACTTGAATATTGTTCTAAACAGGATTAGTGTCTAAATAACAAGTAAGCTATCTTAAGTCTGGCGTCTGAAAGAGGACCACTATTATTTCACGTTATTTAAACAAGCAAACCCTCAGCCTCCTTTGGCTAAAAGTAGTATGACCTCTGAGACAGGTCGCAGGAACTTCTTAGTGGCTCCCCTGAGCAGTAATCTTGAGTTCCACTTTGCGCACCTTACTGTCACTGCTGGTGAAGGTGGAAGTGACCAGTGCCATGGGCCACTCGTTGCAGGTGACTTTTTAGAGCCGAGATCTCCTTGTTGTAGGTTGCGGTGAGCTTGGTTAGGCCATGATTTACTGGTGAACCAACCATGAGGCGTGGTCAGTGGGATTGTGTTCTGTGGACACGTAGTAATGAATTTCCAAAAAGTAGGTCCCTAATTTCACTGTATATACAAAAGTATTATTTCAGCCACACCCGTTGTTGACAGGTGTTTAAAATCGAGCAAACAGACATGCAGCTCCATAGACAAACATTGGCAGTAAAATGGCCTTACTGAAGAGCTCAGTGTCTTTCAACATGGCACGGTCATAGGGTGTCACCTTTCCAACAAGTCAGTTCATCAAATTTCAGCCCTGCTAGATCTGCCCCGGTCAACTGTAAGTGCTGTTATTGTGAAGTGGAAACTTCTAGGAGGAACAACGGCTCAGCCGCAAAGTGGTAGGCCACACAAGCTCACAGAACGATAAGTGCTGAAGCACGTAGTGTGTAAAAATCGTGTGTCCTCGGCTGCAACACTCACTTCCAAACTGCCTCTGGAAGCAACGTCAGCACAATAACGGTTTGGGGAAGGCCCTTTCCTGTTTCAGCATGACAATGCCCCCGTGCACAAAGCGAGGTCCATACAGAAATGATTTGTCGAAATCGGTGTGGAAGAACTTGACAGGCCTGCACAGAGCCCTGACCTCAACCCCATCAAACACCTTTGGGATGAATTGTAACGCCGACTGCGAGCCAGGCCTACTGCCCAATATCAATGCCCGACCTCACAATTGCTTGTGGCTGAATGGAAATAAGTCCCCGCAGAAATGTTCCAACATCTAGTGGAAAGCCTTCCCAGAAGAGTGGAGGCTGTTATAGCAGCAAAAGGGAGGGACCAACTCCATATTAATGGCCATTATTTTGGAATGAAAATGTTCGACGAGCAGGTGTCCACATACTTTTGGTTATGTAGTGTAGCTCTTATTGCTCTTGAATGTCTTTATTCTCAGTTAAGACGTTCAAGCGAGACACTTACACCCTAAAAACAACAGCTGTACCACGCTAAGAAATTCATCTTGAGTCACAGAACAGCATGACCAGTGACCAGACCATTTCCTTTTTAACAAAGTACATTGCCTGTTCCAACGACCTACTTCTCGCTCTTCCATCCATCTACAGTTTGTGACAGACACCTACTGTTCAGATAATCACAGGAAACCACCAACATTTCCTGTTTAGAGGGGAACATTCTAATGTCCCATTCGAGTTTGAGTGTTCATTTTACCTAATGATATTTAGATGTTGATATCCATAAAATTATAATTTTTTTATTTTGTCCAGTGTCCTTCAAAGATTCAACATGGTTGAGGAAATTCCCAAGTTCCAACACCATAAAGCTGCTTATTTTATTATCACATAAATAGTCGTTAGGCACTGTGAGCCTAAACAAAGTGAGTCTGTTTGCTCTGTCAGTTGGCAAATGTTATGCAAATTAGTTTCAAATTATCTCAGTCTAAGATAATTATAAAAGGTTTTCAACCTGTTGTTTCCAAAATATTATTAATCTCTCATATAAATTAGTCTATGAATCAATTAAATATTGGCATACTCTGTAGTTGGTGTATAGATTGCTAACTTTTATAGCCGACACCTCTTTCTTCCCATGAAAGAACTCTGTTTCAGAACCTATACTCTGTCGTCATCTATCCCTTACTGTAAATATTTGAGTAATGCTCAGACAGGATACAGGATGTCTCTCCAGAGAGAGGAATGTAATTTTGGAATGAGTCTTAGCGATAAGGAACACACTGTTTAAATGTGGCACTGTTTAATTATTTCACATGTACAAACTTGACCATACGGCTGCTAGTCTAGGCTCCCTTATGAGGAGACACAACAAACGTGAAAACAAATACATATATACATATATATGTGAAAAAATATATATATATATCAGCCTACTAATATTAAATTAGTAATATTTAATATATTTAAATGAACTATGAAAATCAGTGATGAGATGATGAACATTGTGTCGATAGCCTCCCTAGTGTGGCATGTTCTTCAGCACAAGAAAGCCTCCAGCCTACACATTCCAGGCACTTGATAATAAAGGACACATACGGTATAAGCCTAATATCATTCTGTGTTTATGTCTCACCCACACATACTCACATACCAAAGTCCTGTTCATTCAGGATAAATATTCGTGTCAGCACAGTCATGGTAAAAAAACAGTAAAAAAAAACTGGCAACGTTTGAGGGGGTTCTGAAGCTATTGAACTAAGTATATGTTGCTCTCTAGAGTGTATAAAAAATAACTGATGATTTAAGCATATGTACTTCGGATGGTGTCCATATTGATCATGTCCCTGCTTGCAAATTGGGTCTGTGCTCTACGCACTACAGACTCTAGGCTGCTAGTCTAGGCTCCCTTGTCAGGAAATACAACCATCGTACAAAAATAAACCTACATTATTTTTTAAAGTTATTAATTAAAACATAGAACATTTTTTTAAAATAACAATATTAGCCTACTTATCTATCATCTCCCACATACACTGTTAGTTAGTGCAGCAAATCAGTACAACAAAATAAACATACCATCAATGACAAAATACAGCAGCATGAAGGTCAGTCTGGCCAGCCTTCTCCATCCCAACAAATGGTTTATTGTTCTAAAGCTTGAGCTGTTCAGTGTTGTTCACTGTGAAGAACCAGACAGATGTGACCTACAGCTCTGAGCTCATTACACTATAATACCCATCCCTCTTGAGATAAGGAGAGCTTGTTGTAGTGAGGAACAAGAGTGTAGGTTGTTAAAGAGCTCTTTCTAGTGGAGAACATAGAGAATTTCACTGTGAACTGTTAGCAGTTGGCATTACCTTGTATGGTAGCCTTCTATGTTTCACTAGGTAGGTAGGTAGGTAGGTAGGTAGGTAGGTAGGTAGGTAGGTAGGTACTTTATTGATCACAGAGGGGAAATTTCTTTGTCAAGCAGCTACGAAAAAACACAGGGCAGGTGCAACATGCCAGAACGAAAATACACAAAAGACAGATACATGATACATGATACATAGAGCGGCAGTATGAAAAAGTATAAAGATACAAGAAGTCTGGAGTAATTTAGCGTAATAATAGTAATTTCCTTAAAATACAGTCCTTAGTGCGCAGGGTTTAATTAAAGATAAATGCACGTTTTGCACATTCGATATACTAAAAGCAATGAGAAAAGATACAACTGACAGGATACTAATATGCATTCCTACATTAGCTTATATGTATGTACAGTCGTGGTCAAAGTTTTGAGAATGACACAAGTATTGGTCTCCACAAAGTTTGCTTCCTCAGTGTTGATGATGGCAATTTGCATATACTTTAGAATGTCATGAAGAGTGATCAGATGAATTGCAAGTAATTGCAAAGTCCCTCTTTACCATGAAAATGAACTTAATCCCACAAAAACATTCCACTGCATTTCAGCTACAAAAGGACCAGCTGCCATCATGTCAGTGATTGTCTCGTTAACACAGGTAAGAGTGTTGACGAGGACAAGGCTGGAGATCACTCTGTCATGCTGATTGAGTCAGAATAACAGACTGGAAGCTTTAAAAGGAGGGTGGTGCTTGAAATCATTGTTCTTCCTCTGTCAACCATGGTTACCTGCAAGGAAACACGTGCCGTCATCATTGCTTTGCACAAAAAGAGCTTCACAGGCAAGGATATTGCTGATATTAAGATTGCACCTAAATCAACCATTTATCGGATCATCAAGAACTTCAAGGAGAGAGGTTCAATTGTGGTGAAGAAGGCGTCAGGGCACCCAAGAAAGTCCAGCAAGCGCCAGGACCGTCTCCTAAAGTTGATTCAGCTGCGGGATCGGGGCACCACCAGTGCAGAGCTTGCTCAGGAATGGCAGCAGGCAGGTGTGAGTGCATCTGCACTCACAATGAGGCGAAGACTTTTGGAGGATGGCCTGGTGTCAAGAAGGGCACTTCTCTCCAGAAAAAACATCAGGGACAGACTAATATTCTGCAAAAGGTACAGGGATTGGACTGCTGAGGACTGGGGTAGAGTCATTTTCTCTGATGAATCTCCTTTCTGATTGTTTGGGCCATCCGGAAAACACCTTGTCCGGAGAAGACAAGGTGAGCGCTACCATCAGTCCTGTGTCATGCCAACAGTAAAGCATCCTGAGACCATTCATGTGTAGGATTGCTTCTCAGACAAGGGAGTGGGCTCACTCACAATTTTGCCTAAGAACAAAGCCATGAATAAAGAATGGTACCAACACACCCTCGAGAGCAACTTCTCCCAACCATCCAAGAACAGTTTGGTGACGACCAATGCCTTTTCCAGCATGATGGAGCACCTTGCCATAAGGCAAAAGTGATAACTAAGTGGCTCGGGGAACAAAACATCAACCTTAATCCCATTGAGAACTTGTGGTCGATCCTCAAGAGGCAGGTGGACAAACAAAAACCCACAACTTCTGACAAACTCCAAGCATTGATTATGCAAGAACCTTTGAAGAAACTTTGTGGAGACCGATACTTGTGTGATTCTCAAAACTTTTGACCACGACTGTAGAACTTACAGTGAAATGCTTACTTGCAAGGCCTTAACCAACATTGGAGTATTAAGAAAAATAAGTGTTGAGTAAAAAATGTATAAGAAAAAAATAAAGATACGATAATACAATGTCCTCTTTTGAACAGCATTTTCCAATCAACCCTGATTTGAAGAGAGACTGGTTACATTATTCATTGGACAACAGCTAGGAAGCAATACTATACACATTAAAAAGTGAAATACTGTAGATATGTTATCAAAATGCAAGTCAAGGCTAGAAGCATCAGAACCTATAGACAAAAGAAATGTCTAACCTTGAATATGACTGGTCAAAGTGGTAAGAAGAGACATCTATTTTATAGGACACTAGATCACAGCTAACAAGGACCACAGCAGTCTAAAAATGGCTGAGGGCAATACAGCCCTATGTCCACTAGATGGAAGCAAAGGAACGTCTCACGACTCTACAGGAAAGGTGAGAAATCCATATCTTCATTTAAACCGAGGTATTTAGTGGCCTGTAGTTTGTAACTCCAAAAGCTTTCTCTTTGGTTTAGATGTTTAAGACGCCCCCCTTTTCTAATTGAGGCTGGAAGAGGATCAATACTCATAGCTTATAGGGAGGCAGGGTTGCCATGGTGTCAGTATTTCCATGGTGTTTTTTATTGTAGATTTCAATTCACCCCAGAATAATTTCTTAGTGTGGCTCTGTGGTTGAGAGGGTAAAATTCCAATGAAATGTACCGTCTTACTGCCTGTGGGTGAAGGCGACTGAGAGAATGGTTTGTGGTTTCAGCTCTCTTGCTTGAGAGAAGCTGTGCAGAGAAAGAGGAAGGTACCACATCTTCCATACAAGGAGAATGAGAGCGAAGGAACCATATAGGCTACTGACCTCAGAGAGAACAAATAAGCAATAACCACACTCTGACATAGATGGTATTAGAGAAGCGTACATTCACACACACAATATGGGGGTGTTGTGGGGGTTGATGGAGTCCGTGTACGTTGACACTCGTTCATTTTGATACATGTATTTGTGTGGTTTTACTTGAGTTAAAGTTACCACAACGCTCCCACTCTCTGTGTGTGTGTTGTTTAGAGACTAACATCAGGGCCTTATTCAAAGAACCTTGCAGAGTGATGTACAGAAGAGGTGTCTGTACAGTATGTTCTATACAGCACATTTCTATCAGGACCTCACCATGCTCATAGAAAGAGTCATGCCACTCTGATCTGATAGAGGCAACATGTGTAATAACTTCCAATACAGTGCTCTTTACTCCCCCACAGTTTTGAAAATGGTGTCACTGGCCTGTGTTAGCGTGTTAGCAGGTTAGCTACTGTACATAGCTACTTAAACTATTTGCTGCCAGTCAAACTGCTATCATTGTCTGACCACCCAGTTTCTTGACAATTTCTCGCATGGAAAAGCCTTCATTTCTCAGAACAAGAATAGACTGATGAGTTTCAGAAGAAAGTTCTTTGTTTCTGTCCATTTCGAGCCTGTAATCGAACCCACAAATGCTGATGCTCCAGATATTCAACTAGTCTAAAGAAGGCCAGTTTTATTGCTTCTTTAATCAGCACAACAGTTTCAGCTGTGCTAACATAATTGCAAAAAGGGTTTTCTAATGATCAATTAGCCTTTTAAAATGATAAACTTGGAATAGCTAACACAACATGCCATTGGAACACAGGAGTGATGGTTGCTGATAATGGGCCTATATACGCCTATGTAAATATTCCATAAAAAATCAACCGTACAATAGTCATTTACAACATTAACTATGTCTACACTGTATTTCTGATCAATTTTATGTTATTTTAATGGAATAAAAAAAGTGCTTTTCTTTCAAACACAATGACATTTCTAAGTGACCCCAAACTTTTGAACGGTAGTGTACCTCACATTATAGAACATAGAAGGCTAGTGGTGTAATCATTAGGTCAAACAGTTAAAACTAAAATGACAGGTTCTATTGGACAAATTCAGGTAGGCCCCTCCCTGTTCCGTTTGCTTCCGTTAAGAAAGGTTTTGCAACAGAATCAGCTGTAATGAATACACCACAGGGGGCTGCTTGTCTGGTTGAGTTTATTCTCTCCTCTGTACAATGACAAAGTCACATCTGTCTGGTTCTTCACAGTGAACACCACTGAACAGCTCGAGCTTTAGAACAATGAACCATTTGTTGGGATGGAGAAGGCTGGCCAGACTGACCTTCATGCTGCTGTATTTTGTTATTGATGGTATGTTTATTTTGTTGTAACTGATTTGCTGCACTAACTAACAGTATATGTGGGAGATGATAGATAAGTAGGCTAATATTGTTTTTTTTTAAATGTTCTATGTTTTAATTAATAACTTTTAAAAATAATAATGTAGGTTTATTTTTGTACGATTGTTGTATTTCCTGACAAAGGAGCCTAGACTAGCAGCCTAGGGTCTGTAGTGCGTAGAGCACAGACCCAATGTGAATTTCCCTAATTGCATTCCCAATTTAACCAACTGTTATTGGTTCAGGGACCTCTTCTATCTGATCCGTAGCAATAACTTTTGTATTTTTTCAAAGTCAGAGACAAAAACATTTTTGGGGGTCTGACGCACTATATGGGACAATGGATTTAAGTTGAACTTAGACATCGCCAAATGCGTCATGTTTATTTAAACGTGTAATAAAACAAATATAACGCTTAGGCCGATTGAATTAAACCCTGTCTGTTGAGGTGGACAACAGATCGTAAAACAGTTCACTTTCTCATCCCTAAAAGCATATCAACTGCATGTTTGCTATCCAGCAGCTCACATCAGCAGGATGGGGACCTTTTTATTAGGAGGGACGTCTAACATGGATCACTAAAATAATGATAATGTCCTCTATTTAAATATTAGGCCAACGGGGACATCTATACATTTGGCAGCCAAGCACGAGTGATCAGTGCAGCCTTTTATGGTCTAGACTTTTAGGGTGTGAGTGTAAGTTATTTCATTCTCTCTAAATCCATTCTGAAACTTTCCTAAAGTATACTCCATCTCTTAATAAGAGAAGAGGGACAAACAATATAACTAATGAGCATAAAAACATTTTAATAAATAAAAGAAAATCCAGATTATCAGCATGTTCTCCCAGTCGGTATTAGATAGAACGACGCGACCGCTCCTGTGGAGAAAACAGATGATCTCTGAATTACATCAATTACAGAAAATACACACATCAATATAAATACAACCAGAAATAAAAACACGGTCATAAAAACAGACCCATTCATCAGTAATAAGATCCTCAATCAGTGTTCTGAATTATCCTACCGTTTCAGAACGTTTTGAAGATTGTTCAACAAATAAGGTTAAAAAAAGCTAAAAATCTGATGTACCTAACTCAGTCGAGATCAGAGGAATGTCCAGGGTTAACCATCCCTGAGACCGGGTGTGGTAACTGCTACGTCTAAAGTTTAGTAATGATGTTAGGTGCGGTGCTAAAACTGTCGCCCGTAATAAAGCACAGTGCGCCATGATAAACTCCATCTAACGGCTTTAATGAAGTAACAGCTGTGTTCAAATAGATGATGTCGCCGTAGTCCAGGACCGATAGAAACGTTGACTGAATAATCAGCTTTCTCCTATTTAACGAGAGGCAGGACCTATTTCTATAGAAGAAGTCCATCAAACTCATCAATATGCTTTTTAAAAGACAGCTTTTCATCTCTCCAGATGCCCAGACATTTGCAAGCAGGGACATGATCAATATGGACACCATCCGAAGTACATATGTTTAAATCGTCAGTTATTTTTATACACTCTAGAGAACAACATATACTTAGTTTTTTTTTACTGTTTTTTTTTCTTATAAGAAGCTGTCTGTGTTGTCTATCCTCTGTTACTATGACTGTGCTGAGACTTATATTTATCCTGAATGAACAGGACTTTGGTATGTGAGTATGTGTGGGTGAGACATAAACACAGAATGATATTAGGCTTATACCGTATGTGTCCTTTATTATCAAGTGCCTGGAATGTGTAGGCTGGAGGCTCCCTTGTGCTGAAGAACATGCCACACTAGGGAGGCTATCACCTCAATGTTCATCGTCTCATGATCGATTTTCATAGTTCATTTGCTTAGAGAATGTGAAAACAATGTCGTAGAAAAATACAACATAGCCTTCCTTTTCCCAGTTTAAATTCACTGTTATAAATCCAAAGACCCTTATCAGGTCTACACTGATCTGACAACTGTAAGAATTATACGAGTCACAAGTAGACCTTTAGCATTACTGAGGACATTTCTGTTTGCTGCAGTGGAAAGTATTCATTGCAGAGGAAACGTATTTCACCACATAGGCCTGCTTGTGAGACGGTGCTCCTGTACGCAGGGCAGAATGTGTGGGGCTGCTTCTCAGCGTGGTCAAACCACTAACGTGACAGAGAAAGGCAGAACACACGATGTGACAGACTGATGGGAAAGGAAACAAGCAGAGACAGTCACATATTCATACAGACAATGTATACAGTTGACTACAGGAGGACAATACATTATGTTAGTGGGGTTACTGTACAAGCCCAATAATATGCTGTTGGAACTAGGAGCCAATAAACAGATCAGTGATCTAATGACCTGGGTAACCTAATGCCTAATGGAGCCCACCTGCTGCATACATTAAGCCTATGTCTCCTCAGAGGATGTGACACTGAAACATTTGTTCTACATATCTCAAGGCCTAAAACCATAGCCGCGGGAAGTAGGGGTGCTGAGGGAGCCGAACCCCCTGAAAAATCTGAAGGAAAACAAATATATGTATTTTTTTCACAAAGGTAGTGCATGTTGGGCAAATTTGAAATAATTTAAACTTTTAATTTTGATACTTAAGTATATTTTAGCAATTACATTTATTTTTTATACTTACGTAGATTTAAAACCAAAAACATTTAGACTTTTACTCAAGTAGTATTTTACTGGGTCCCTTTTACTCAAGTATGACAGTTGAGTACCTTTTCTACCACTGATTATTGATATACATTACTTCTGTCTAGATAATTACATTTTAGTAATTTAGCAGACACGTTTCTACAGGCTACAGCTGCTTACAATCAGAATATTTTTGCAGTGTCCATATGTCCAGAATCCCTTCCTCTTTCCTACTGCTAGTAGAACAACCATCATGGCCCTGATCTCTGTTTCTGTGTTGTCAATACAAAACCTTGTTCCAACAAATAACACATAAGTTAACGCCTACAATAGTCCTCTATCATGCTGGAATGTTCCTCTGACCCTGAAATTAATATAATACAATCAAGGCTATTTAAGAGTCTGTAGTGGAAATGATGTTGGTTGTAATGAAATGTCTTGGTAAAGCCATGTGCTTTTTCAGTGATTTCCTTGACTTTTATTTTGGGGGAAAAACAACAGTAAATTGTGGAAGAACTTCCCTCACTCAGAGAATGCATTTCCATGTGAACATAATTTCTGACAAAATATTCAACTACTAGTCCTAACAATTATTTCCTGCCCCAACCATCACATTAGGCCTGTAAATAACTAATAACCAGTTCGTGTTTGGCGCCGCCCTGAGTGGTCGCCTGTTAAGCAGCTCCCGTTGTTCGTGCATAAATTGTTGTTTTAGTTCGTTTTTTTCGTCTCTTTTCTTTAGTTTTATTTTTTATTTTGCTACAGTTGAACTATAATAGTTCAGGATTATGGATTTTATGGATTTTATCGCAGCTGAACGTCGACAGGAGTCGTCAACTGTTATTGTTTACAACAGAGCCCAGCTCCTGGATTTAGCCCACGCAGCGCTGCTGCTCCCCAGGGAAAAGTTTGATATTCCGGACAAGTTGAAAAGGCGACGCTGTGGACGCAGGGCGGGATTGAAATGTAAGGCAAAGCGGAGGAGGTTCAAGTACAAGCCGGCTATACCATCTATTATTATGGGCAATGTGAGGTCTCTACATAACAAGATGGATGAGTTGGAGGGACTTGTTCGTGGACAAAGGATTTATCGGGAAACGAGCCTAATGTTTTTTTCTGAGACTTGGCTGAACGATAACATCCCCATACAGAACAGCACTATCGATGGTTTCCAGACCATCAGAGCGGACAGGGATCGCGTCTCTTCCGGTAAGAGTAAGGGTGGTGGGCTGGCTTTATTAGTTAACAACAGATGGTGTCATCCGAACCATATTACTCTTAAGGAAGAGTTTTGTAGCCCGTACCATGAGCTGTTAGCCGTTAGCCTGAGACCCTACTATTTACCGAGGGATTTCACGGCGGCCATTGCTGTTATTGTTTACATCCCGCCCTCTGCTGACGCAAACGCAGCGTGTGACGTCATCCACTCTGTTATCGCGAGGTTACAGACAGCGCATCCCAGTGCTTTCTTTGCCATTTCGGGGGATTTTAACCATGCATCTCTCTAATTCAACGCTGCCCAAGTTCAAACAGTTCGTGAAGTGCCCAACCAGGAATAATAAAACTCTGGACTTGTTATATGCTAATGTGAAGGATGCATACAACTCCACTGCACTCCCTCCCCTCGGTAGATCGGATCACAACCTTGTCCACCTCACCCCACTCTACAGGCCTTTGGTCCAACAGCAGCCTGCAACCACCAGGACTATTAGGAGATGGTCCCCGGAGACGAATGAGGCCCTACAGGACTGTTTTGAAACAACAGACTGGGATGTGCTCTGTGAGGCTCATGGGGAGGACATCGATGGACTCACTGACTGCATAACAGACTATATTAATTTTTGTGTAGACAACACTGTACCCACCAGGAAGGTACGCTGTTTCCCAAACAATAAACCCTGGGTCACCAGCGACCTGAAGGCCCTGCTGAATGAGAAGAAGAGGGCCTTCAAGGAGAGGGACAAGGACAAGGACAAATTGAAATGCGTCCAGAGGGAGCTGAAGTTGCGGATTGCTGAGGGGAAGAGAGTGTATAAGGAGAAGATGGAGGACAAGCTGAGGCAGAGCCAGGTGAGAGAGGTGTGGAAGGGTATGAGAAATATCACTGGCTTCAAAAAGTCAAACAGTGGGCAGACGGAGGGGACCCAGGACAGAGCCAATGAGCTGAACCAATTTTTTAACAGGTTTGATACTGACCCTGTCCACCTCCCCTCCAGCTCCCCAGACCACACACGCTCACGGCTGTCCCACCCCCACTTTGCTCACAGCACCTCTGCTGAGACAATCAGTGACCCCACCTCCGCCACTGCTCCCACTGGACTGATCCTCAACACCCCTCTTCCCCCCACCTCCCCACCTGGGCTGGCTTTCACCACCAACCAAGTGAAGAGAGAGCTGGAGAGACTACATCAGTGGAAATCGGCGGGCCCTGATGGCATCAGCCCAAGGGTGCTGAGGGTCTGTGCTGACCAACTGTGTGGAATACTCCAGCGTCTTTTCCTTAGCCTGAGCCTAGAAAGGGTCCCTGGGCTGTGGAAAACATCCTGCCTCGTCCCAGTGCCCAAGAAGGCACACCCCACTAACCTGAATGACTTCAGACCTGTAGCGCTAACATCCCACATCATGAAGACCCTGGAAAGGTTAGTCCTCGCTCACCTCAGACCCCTGGTGTGTTCATCAATGGACCCCCTGCAGTTTGCATACCAGCACAACATCGGGGTGGATGATGCAATCATCTACCTTCTGCAGAGGGCCTACTCTCACCTGGACAACGCAGGTTGCACTGTGAGGGTTATGTTTTTTGACTTCTCCAGTGCCTTCAATACCATTCAGCCCCTGCTACTGGGTGAGAAGATGAGGAGGATGAAAGTGGAAGCACCCTTAGTCTCCTGGGTCACGGACTACCTGACCGGTAGGCCACAATTTGTGCAACTACAGAGCTGTGTGTCAGAACGGGCAGTTAGCAACACAGGGGCCCCCCAGGGAACGGTCCTGTCCCCCTTCCTGTTCACCCTCTACACCTCAGACTTCAGATATAACTCTAAAACATGCCACCTACAGAAGTTCTCGGATGACTCTGCTATTGTAGGGTGCATCAGGGGTGGGCAGGAGGAGCAGTACAGGAGCACAATCAGTGACTTTGTGTTGTGGTGTGAGCAGAACCACCTTCAGCTCAACATCAGCAAAACAAAGGAGATGGTGGTGGACTTCAGGAGAACCAAGGCACAACTGACTGCAGTCCCTATACAGGGGATGGATGTGGAAATGGTTGGGTCATACAAGTTCCTGGGAGTCCATATGGACAACAGGCTGGAATGGGCTGGTAACACCGGGGCCCTGTACAAAAAGGGCCAGAGCCGACTCTACTTTCTGAGGAGGCTCAGGTCCTTCAACGTGTGCAGTAAACTACTGCATACCTTCTACCAGTCTGTGGTGGCCAGTGCCATCTTTTTTGCAGTGGTGTGCTGGGGAGCAAACATCAAAGCCGGTGATGCTTCTCGGGTAAATAAGCTGATCAGGAAGGCTAGCTCTGTCCTGGGGATGAGTCTTGACACTCTAGAGGAGGTGGCGGAGAGACGGATCCTGGCCAAACTGCTGGCCATCATGGACAACGTCACCCACCCTCTGCACGCTATGGTTATGACGCAGAGGAGTCACAGACTGATCCCACCACGGTGTGCCAGAGAGCGCTACAGGAGGTCCTTCCTGCCGGCGGCTATTAGACTATATAATGCCTCACCGGGGTGCCGTGCCGTCGGCAACATAGATCTGGAACTGTTGGGGTGCTAGGACCTAGTTTAACAATTATGCATCCATCCGTGAGTAACTCTGGTCCGTCAGCACTCATCCACTCAGGACCTATTTATTCATACAGGTCTGTATATACATACTCATGTACAGTTGTTATATCATATCACATGCAATATTGTAAGTAATTATTGGACTTAACTTACGTAGGCATTCACTCAGGAATGCATATTAGTATCCTGCCAGTTGCACCTTTTCTCATTGCTTTTAGTATATCGAATGTGCAATATGTGCAGTTGTCTGTAATTAAACCCTGCACACTAAGGACTGTATTTTAAGGGAATTACTATTATTACACCAAATTATATCACACACACATTTAGCTATTAAAGTATCTCTTCCTGTCATTTACCTGTACAGTTTGTGTAACCATGCAAGTATTCACTTATCTGTAAATATAACTGTATACCTAACTGTACAGCTAATTTAACCATGCAAAAATTTCACTTACCTTTTCATTTACCCAGTCTGTCTATTAAGTAAACTATTATTACCCTCGCTCATATCATACGCATTTTTAGCTACTGAAGTATTTCTCTGCCATTGACCTGTATAGTATAGTTAACCATCCAACATCCACCAATGTATAGTGTACATTGTACAGCCATCCACCCATACTATGCAATGTCTTTTTTATAGCTTTTATTTTTTTGCACTCCAGATATCTTGTATTTCTATACTTTTTCATACTGCCGCTCTATGTATCATGTACCGTGTATCTGTCTTTTGTGTACTTTCGTTGTGGCATTTTGCACCTGCCCTGTGTTTTGTTGTTGCTGCTTGACAATGAAATTTCCCCCCCGGGGGATCAATAAAGTACCTATCTATCTATCTATATATCTATCTATCTATCTACTCAAGTCAGTAGTGTTATTCCAGGCGACTACATTGTAGACATAATGATTGAATGTCATTGTCATCTTCAGTGCAGTCTGGCATCAGATCGTATTATCATATGGATGTGGTTACTGACATGTTAAACACTTAGTATTGTGAGATTTAGTGTGCGACTGTTTTACAGTCCCCCTAAAATGCACTCATTGTGTTGATATTGAGTCTCTCTCTTTCCACAGAACTCTGTGCTTCCCAGCAAACAGTCCAGTCTGAGACTCAGCAGGTGAAAGGCATTGTGGGACAGTCTTTCTCTTTTCCAGAGAGGGTGATCAAGTCTGCCAATTTAGGGTATGGAGACCTTGGCACTATTGCAAATGTGTACCCTGGTAAAGAAGGCAAAATCACCCTTGAGAATAGATTTGAAAACCGCGTCCACTTGAACATTGTTACAAGATACTTCACTCTGTCAGACCTTCAGATAGACGATGCTGGGGTTTATACTGTGGAGAATACAGATGGAGGAAAAAAAATCAAATTTGAGCTCACTGTATACAGTAAGTGTGTGTGTGTGTGTGTGTGTGTGTGTGTGTGTGTGTGTGTGTGTGTGTGTGTGTGTGTGTGTGTGTGTGTGTGTGTGTGTGTGTGTGTGTGTGTGTGTGTGTGTGTGTTGTATATTACAAAAGCATCAACTCTAAGTTCCATTTCTCCAATGTATTTACTATTTGTCTTCCAGATGTTGTTTCCAAACCTCAGGTGACAGAGTGTGACAGCAACTCCTGTAGTGTGGTGTGTTCTGTGGACAATGAAAAAGAGGTGACCTTGACCTCGTACAGGGGAGAGGAACAACTAAACCAGACCAGCAGTCCTGATCTCACCACCAACCTCCGTTTGGAGGTAGAGGGAAAGGACTACAACCCCACCTACAGCTGTGTGGCTGCTAACCCTGTCAGCCATGAGACAGTTCATGTCCCAACATGTTGCAGTGAAGATGGTCATCTTAAGGAGGCAGGTTAGAGACAGTTTGAATTAAAACCATCCAGAAAATAGCAATTACCAAAATAATTAAGTGAAACTATTAGTTGAGACCATTTGAAACATACTGCTAAAGCCTTGTGATATTTCTCACTAATCAGGTGTTTTATTTATTTCAGACAGTGATGAGAGGACTCTGGGTTTTCTTATTATTGCTGTAATCTGTGTTTTGATTGTCTTGGTGCTGGTTGGAGTTACAATCTATCTGAAGAAGATGAGACATGAACCTTCACAAGGCAGGTATTCATCTTTTAGAGGTGTGAGGTCTCTCCCCAAAGTGACTACCTTTTATTTATATATTTTTACTGTCAATTTGGAAATGGAAATGGAAATGGAAAAGGTAGTAAATGTTTTCTTAGAGGTGTGAGGTCTCTCACTTTATTTATTTATTTTTACAATCAAGGGTAGTGTTTTGGAAAAGGTAGTAAATGTTTTCTTGAACACAGGATGCAGGTCAAATACACAGGATGTCATATATTCCACACTTCCTCTGTTTGGTCAGACAGTGTCATTATCCCAGACAGCTTCTCTAAATGTTGAGAAAGCAGAAGGAACACACACACTCTCTCTTTGACAATGATTACTTTAATAGCTTGGGTTCTCTGACACCATCTCACCAAATGAGTCCTGAGTGTTTGCAGAACCTGCCCTGGGGGCTGAGTGTCTGTATGTCTCTGTCAGTTCCTCCCAGCCACACTGTATATTTCATTTCCTTTATTTACCTTTATAGATTCACCAGGAAGAAAACAAGATGACATTCAGTATGCAGAGATAACTCACATTAAACCAGCAGGTAACCAGGTTAGTAATAATGCTACAGGCTGATAAACATAGGAGACGTAATACAGCAGCTTTTACAGTCCTCATGGCTACAACTGTAGACTTTAGTTCTGTACCAGTGGGTTAATGTGGTCTTGAGTTGTACAGACCACCTGAGTTTAATAACCGGTCTGATGTCATTGCAACCAGTGTTGCCCATTGTCAGGCTCTGGCCATAGAGCCAGGCAAATAGGCTTCTCTATGTAGTTATGGTCAGAGTCTGACAGTGTCGTTCTTTTCTGTTTCTGTGTGGGGTTTGGGTTGGATCCCTAATTAGAGGCAGCTGCACCGCATTGTCTCTAATTAGGGATCCCATATATGTTGAGTCTGTCCTTCACTCTGGTGTGGGTCGTTGTCGTTATAATTCGCAGTCACGGTGAAAGTAAGTGTGTTTTCGTTACGTCCGTTAATTAGTGTGTTTTGTTAACGTGACGTTTTCCCTTAGTGTTTTGTTTTTTTTGTTCGTTAGTTCGTCATTCCATTTTTGATTATACGTAGTATTTGTTAACTTAAGTACATAGTATAATAAAAACCATGTCGAACTACTATCCTTGCGCTGCGCTTTGGTCTCTCCACACACACAACCGTGACACCCATATTATATGGTTGTGTTGCACAATGAGAAGCCACACAGCACATCTGGTATCTGGTAATAACTTTGATCTACACAGTCTTTTACAGAATTTGCAAAGTCTGCAAAGGCTTCGTGGTTCCTCCCACTAGCTTTAGGAAAGATCCTAGATATCTTGACTGTTGAGTTTCCTACTGCAGAACAATGATAATAGACCAGAGAGCATCAGACGTGTCCTGTTTCCTTCCTCTGGCACAAAGATTCTAATAAAGAAACATATTAGTCCAGAACAATGATAATAGACCAGAGAGCATCAGACGTGTCCTGTTTCCTTCCTCTGGTACAAAAGATTCTAATAAAGACACATAATAGTCCAGAACAATGATAATAGACCAGAGAGCATCAGACGTGTCCTGTTTCCTTCCTCTGGAACAAAGATTCTAATAAAGACACTTAAGATCCTTTTTTATTTTTGATGCTTTCCTACCTCTTTTCTCGACCCTCTCTCTACCCTTCTTTCTCTGCCTCTCTTTCCCTGTCCCTCTCTGTCCTCCCCTCCCCTACCTCCCTCCCTCTCCATCCTTCCCTCTCTACCTCCATCCCTCTCCATCCTCCCCTCCCTACCTCCCTCTCTCTCCCTGCCTAGGAGGAGCGAACAGGTTTACCAGAACTGGAGTCACGTAGAGACAACCCTGAACTGACATCAGTTTATTATACAGTCCAGTTACATCGCATGGCTGCTAGCAGGGATGTTAACACAGGGACTTCCCATTTTGATCTTTCATGCTGAGAGAACAACATGATAACTCACATCCTGTAGAGCTTGAACATTTCTGCATAGAAGAATGGGCAAATATTGAACGGTCTAGGTGTTCAAAGATAGTAGAGACATTTTAAAAGAGACTCATGGCTTTAATTCATGTTAAATGTGATTCACCAAGTATTAACTCATGGGGGTTCACTTATCCAAATAGGGTATTTAGGATGGATTTGTATAGAGTTTTTTTTTTATGTTTTTTTTTCACTTGGATATTGTGGGTTACTGTGTGTAAATAAAGTGTAATTATATGTGTTTTCATTTTAGGCTGTAAGGCAACAGAGGGTGGACATTTTGAAAGGGGGTGGAGACTTTCTATACACACTGTATAATTCACTTTTCACTATTTTAAAATTACCTCTTGACTTCTTCAAACTGATAAAGAAAAACATATTGTACTGAGGTTCAATTTAAAGGTATACAATTAGTTTACTTCCTGATGTTTAATAGTGGATTCTTGAAAGATATCATTTATTTACATACCGTATCACAACCCAAAACAAGATGTTAGATCCCTCCATTCTCCACGTATGTTTTGGTTGTCATTTAAATCGTTGTAAACAAAGTATGTATTGCTTCAGAATACCTGTATAAACTGTCCTTCCTTGAAGCCATAGCTGCATCTATAAGTTTGAGAGTGGAAACATTTCTCCAGAGACATTTCTCCAGAAACACAACTCCATACTGTGGTTCTAATGTAGCCTACATTAGTCAAATAGGAGGGACCACTGTAATTGTTTGGTGGATTCTCTATTTAGTGAGTTTAAGTGTGTGTGACCTTTTGACCTGTCACTTTGCATGCCAGGCTGCTGAACATTTCACATTTCATAACAACGTTTTCTCTAAACAGGGAATTACTAACTTATTTTATAATCCTCTACAATTTCAAGCATTGTTTCGAGAAATGTTGGTCTTTTCCTCCAATCCTTTCCCCCCATCTAGTGGTTGAATGTTTTTATATTTCAGTATACTGTATATACTGTATATACTGTACCTACTGCACAATGTTTTGCTCTGAGACAGTGTACTATATATACTGATGATATTCCAGTGTAATAACAGATACAACAGCTCCACCTCGTGGACACAGAGGAGAAGTACAGAGGGATGGCAGGACAGGAGGTAAACAGTTGCCAAGCGACAAGGGATTAAGCCACACCTTACCTGCAGTGTACTTGAAAAGCAGTGAATGGATTTAGATTCAATCTGGTATGGAACAACAACAAAGGCTAAAACAGATGCAGAATGGGTGTGGCCTGAACTAAGGAGAGAACGGACACCTTCCCAGCACACATCTCCCTAAGACCTTCTGCTCTTTACAATGATCACATTACAACACAGAAATGGTCAGAACTTTGTTGTTTTTGTCTGAACTGAAGAGTGCATGATCAAAGGGAGGGGTGGACATACTGTAGGTCATATAAAGACCTATAATGTTTATATCTGTGATAACAACGGGACCTGGGAGTCCCTAAAAGAGGATACCATCTGCTGTACACATTCTTCAAGTGCGTTAATATGTAGGATTGTACTCTAGGGGAGCATAGTCTTCAACTGTGGAAATATCAAAGAACTGCTTAGGGCTCTAACTTTAATCAGACAGAAAATAATAACTGTATCAAATATGTTTATTTGTTCTAATAGCACAAACTCAGAGGCTTCAAGTTTAAAGGGATTCAGAAGGAGCGTGGCAACAGAGGTCTCTGGTGTTATTGTTGTGAGCTCAATGCGTCATGAGTTTGTGCTATTAGTATATATATATAAACATTGTGCTTATTTGTACATATAGTCAGTGGCGATCTTAGCAAAGAAATAAATGTGGGATGCATGCCAGCAAAGCCACTACACAACACAACACTAAACAATACATTAATGTCACTATAACGGTGACAAACGGTGCCCACAAATTGTTAGGTCTCCATAAAGCTGTCCCAACAGCAGGAGTGAGAAGACTGGATTAAATATAAGAAAATAATAAATAAATAAATAAATGCAATGTTATATTTCATATAGAAGAAAATGATCACGGATAGACATCACTGTGAACAACAGCCAATAAATAGTGACAGTTGACCCCCACTCAGTCAGTCACAACAACGTTGACTACATATTTATTGGGCAGCTGATGAGCGCCCTCTTGTGGTAGAGAGAGAGTGCTACAACTTGGAGAAAGCAAGGGTTCTATTGTAGACTATTTTCAGCTCAACCAAGGCAGAGGGGACAGAATGATGTCAAACCAAACAGAATAAGTTCCCGCAGGGCCTCAGACTCCAGACCATAGACTTATATCCAGACTAAATCAGTTCAGCAGGATACTGTAGCAGGATAGCAGCAGCATCTCCAGTAGTAGAGAGAGAGAGATCTTTCTCCTCAGGCCAAAGGTTTCTTTCCTTGCAGTCAAAATGTCAGTGTTGCCCTCTGACCCCGACCGAATGTGGCCCCAGGGGAAAATGAGTTCAACATCCCTGCTTTAGGTTATCTATAGCTTTGTTTCCATCCAATTGGTGACATATTTTCTTGTGAATATTCTCAAATCTGCATCAAAACAATATGCACATTTTCCCATCAGTTGTGTTTCCATCAAGTTGACCAATTGCGGATAAAAGTCTGTGCGTAAATACGTAGTGCACATAAAAATAACTTTTGCAGTTAAATTCCCATTTCCTGAATAAAATATACCAGTTAAATGGGTTTCCATCTAATCTTCAACTCTAGACCTACTGATGTTGCATAGTTACTATCAGCGTACAGGTAAGACCCAGGAGCAGACAACGTTGGAATAACAATGTTTATTACACCAACAGGGGCAGACAAAAGACAGGTCAGGACAAGCACAGGTATAAATACACAGGGGATAATGAGGAAGATGGCCGACACAGACAGGTGAAACTACTTTGTCCATATTTTGTTACGTTACAGCCTTATTCCTCATCAATCTACATACAAAACCCATTATGACGAAGCAAAAACGTTTTTTTAGATTTTTCTGCAAATTCTTTAAAAATAAAAAAACAGAAATACTTTATTTACATAAGTGTTCAGACCCTTTGCAATGAGACTCGAAATTGAGCTCAGGTATTTCCTGTTTCATTGACCATCCTTGAGATGTTTCTACATCTTTATTGGAGTCCACCTGTGGTAAATTAAACTGCATGTCAGAGCAAAAACCAAGCCATGAGGCCGAAGGACTTGTCCGTAGCACAAGATTGTGTCGAGGCACAGATCAGATGAAGGGTACCAAAAATGTCTGGAGCATTGAAGGTCCCCAAGAACACATTGGCCTCCATCATTCTTAAATGGAAGAAGTTTGGAACCACCAAGACTCTTCCTAGAACTGGCTTTCCGGCCAAACTGAGCAATCGGGGGAGAAGGACAGGGAGGTGACCAAGAACCTGATGATCAATCAGCTCTAGAGTTCCTCTGTGGAGATGAGAGAACTAATCAGGCCTTTATGGTAGAGTGGCCAAAGTAAAAGGTACATGACAGCCCGCTTGACAGTTATCAAAGTGTCCCTCTGTTAACTATCAGGGGAGCATAGTCTTCAACTGTGACCTGTTATCAAAGTGTCCCTCTGTTAGTTCTCAGGGGAGCATAGTCTTCAACTGTGACCTGTTATCAAAGTGTCCCTCTGTTAGTTCTCAGGGGAGTATAGTCTTCAACTGTGACCTGTTATCAAAGTGTCCCTCTGTTAGTTCTCAGGGGAGCATAGTCTTCAACTGTGACCTGTTATCAAAGTGTCCCTCTGTTAACTATCAGGGGAGCATAGTCTTCCATATCTCACTGGTAGACATGCTGACATTTTAACATTATATGGCCCCTCCTCTCACTTTCAGAGAGAAAGAGAGAGAGGATAGGGAGTCAGAGATACAATGAGAGAGAAGAGAGAGAGAGAGAGAGAGAGAGAGAGAGAGAGAGAGAGAGAGAGAGAGAGAGAGAGAGAGAGAGAGAGAGAGAGAGAGAGAGAGAGAGAGAGAGAGTCAGATAGAGAGAGACACTCGAGATGGAGAGCGAGAGCTCCATCCGTTTTAAAGGGCTTGAATCGTGTGGTAATAACCTGGGATGTACTGGTAAAAAAAAAAGGTAAACTATGAATTTCTCCAGATAATTTTGATACGACAATACATTCATCAACATAATCAAAAAAGTATTACATTTTTAAACAGTATCAATTAATTGCATTTGATCATGCAAGTTTACTAAAAATAAAGGCCTAGTGAAGGTAATTATTCAGGTTATTAATCACACCAAAAAATATCGGTACTGAACATACATTCCACCAAACATAGAATATGCTAATGTTAATATTAAAATACTTTTATTCACATGAATAATTATCTGATATGAGCTACACTCCAAATACATTAAGTATGTTTAAAGTGCTAAACAACACTATTGTGGATACAATATGTGATGATTAAAACAATGTTTTAATTAATACATAACTTCTATACATGAAACTGGTGACAAGTAATATTTACAGTTTATCACATTTGCTGGCACTTGCTGAACACTTGCCAGAAAACCAAATAAAACTCCATCATTCTGACTAACTGAAGTCAGTATGTTGGCCTCATAAAGAATTGTCTGCAAGTGAAGTGTTTTTTCACAGATTTCAATGCCCTTCTCGAGACATTAACTATAAGATACAACTTACTGGGCACGAGCCCTTCTCGAGACAGTAACTATAAAATACAACTTGCTTCTCGAGACATTCTGCAGCATCTGGTGCTACATTTCAAAAGAAACTCCCGCCCTTGGAGCAGTTGCTGGCAACTATCGCGAGACACTTGCTCATACTACTAACAGATTTTTTACATTTCAACAACGATAAGTCCTACATTCAAACTGACACAAAATAGCTATACTTTCCCTCAGAGTAGCTTGACTGACTCCGCTGCCCAACCTGCTACAAAATAAATCTTAACACTCACAAAATTATTTGCCCATAACTCCCATATTAGCACAACGACGTATTAATTAAATCTACAAATACAAATACATTAAACATCACACAACCCGTGTGAACAAGAAAGACAGAACCTATTCCCAAGCCTGACACCCCACCCCAGCCAAATTGGTCTTACTTAAACAAAGCTACATGTAGCTGTAGGTGGCTAGCCAAATAACTGAAATATGGGAAATACAGTATTTGATTTACCATTTGCCTCCTCATCAAAGAGGATGAGTTTTTTTCTGGAAGGTGAAGACAAGGAAGTCGCAGAAGTTAATGGACGTTTTAAAAAGTGTCTTATGTCTGTCATCTTTGTTGCGTTCGCTGGTTCTACAGGATGGGATTAGGAGGTTGGGTAGTTCTACTGGGATTATGAGGTTGGGTAGGTCTACTGGGATTATGAGGTTGGGTAGTTCTACTGGGATTATGAGGTTGGGTAGTTCTACTGGGATTATGAGGTTGGGTAGTTCTACTGGGATTAGGAGGTTGGGTAGTTCTACTGGGATTATGAGGTTGGGTAGTTCTACTGGGATTATGAGGTTGGGTAGTTCTACTGGGATTAGGAGGTTGGGTAGTTCTACTGGGATTATGAGGTTGGGTAGTTCTACTGGGATTATGAGGTTGGGTAGTTCTACTGGGATTATGATTATTATTATGGATAGATTAATCAGTGCGCAGGCGAACATAACGAGCATTACTCGCGTGACTGAGCAATGCTGGGAACGCGGTAATAAGTAGGTAAGCGATAATTTATTAAATGAAAAGGTGAGTAAACGCTATTTCACAAATAAAAAGGTCCGTAAACGGAGTCAACTTGACCAGCGATAAAATAGCAAGCAGGAATGAGTTGACGGAGAATCCACGCATCAGGCAGACTCTCACTCTCTCTCTGCGCCAAAATTGACATCAGGTCTCTCACGCACATAGCAACCGTCTACCTGCTTCTCTACAGATAACATTTAAGACACATAACAACCGTCTACCTGCTTCTCTACAGATAGCATTTTAGACACATAGCAACCGTCTACCTGCTTCTCTACAGATAGCATTTTAGACACATAGCAACCGTCTACCTGCTTCTCTACAGATAGCATTTAAGACACATAACAACCGTCTACCTGCTTCTCTACAGATAACATTTTAGACACATAGCAACCGTCTACCTGCTTCTCTACAGATAGCATTTTAGACACATAGCAACCATCTACCTGCTTCTCTACAGATAACATTTTAGACACAGTAACCGTCTACCTGCTTCTCTACAGATAACATTTTAGACACATAGCAACCGTCTACCTGCTTCTCTACAGATAACATTTTAGACACATAGCAACTGTCTACCTGCTTCTCTACAGATAACATTTTAGACACATAGCAACCGTCTACCTGATTCTCTACCGATAACATTTTAGACACATAGCAATCGTCTACCTGCTTCTCTACAGATAACATTTTAGACACATAGCAACCGTCTACCTGCTTCTCTACCGAAAACATTTTAGACACATAGCAACCGTCTACCTGCTTCTCTACAGATAACATTTTAGACACATAGCAATCGTCTACCTGCTTCTCTACAGATAACATTTTAGACACATAGCAACCGTCTACCTGCTTCTCTACAGATAACATTTTAGACATATAGCAACCGTCTACCTGCTTCTCTACAGATAACATTTTAGACACATAGCAACCGTCTACCTGCTTCTCTACCGATAACATTTTAGACACATAGCAACCGTCTACCTGGTGGCTTTACCTCACCAAACATCTGCTCTATATAATATGTACCTCACCAAACATCTGCTCTTTATAATATGTACCTCACCAAACATCTGCTCTTTATAATATGTACCTCACCAAACATCTGCTCTTTTTATGATATGTACCTCACCAAACATCTGCTATAATATGTACACAGCTACTATCTACTGACAAGCTAAATAATGACAAGCTATAAAAAGATACAGGGGAGGCACCTACATTTAAACAACACAACAGACAGAATTTGATTCAAAGAGATGTTCCATTTGTTTTAACCTATAAATTGGGACAATAAGCACTTGAAAAGAGGGACCATCCTACTAATAACCCTAGGAATAGCTATTGAATCTGTCTGTATCAGTGATTCTCATCGAAGCCCCAATTCAACAGACTGTGAGAATGACCAACACAGGAAGTCTGAAATAATAACAACAGTGCAATGGTTCAATGGGAATTTTCTCCTGTAACAACTGTTCCTCTATTATGTTTTATAGATTAATATTAACTCTAATTAGTCTTAACATCATCTTTAAGATGTAACACCTTCTGTTGGATGTGAATTATTATGTCACCCTCTCAGAACCTTCCTGTTTTGATCCTTCATGAAGTGTTAACATCCTCGCTGGCAGCCATGTGATGTAACTTGAGTTTATCATAAACTGTTGTCAGCTTAGGGTTGTCTCTAAGTGGATCCAGTCCTTGTATACCTGTTTGATCCTCCTAGACAGAGAGAGAGAGATGGAGGGAGGGAAGGATTGAGAGGGACAAGGAAAAGGGGTGGGGGTGGGGGGAGGAAGGAGGTGTAGGAAAGCAAAAAATAAAAAATCAGTCAATTTAAATAAATGAAATAGGCCCTGATCTATGGGTTTCACAGCATAGGTGGGAGCCAGGCCCAGACAATCAGAATGAGTCTTTCAACACAATAGGGCTTTATTACAGACAGAAATGACCATGCTGCTTAATCAGCTTCTTGATATGCCACACCTGTCAGGTGGATGGATTATCTCTGTATATACAATATGCTGTGTGGCTTCTCATGTACAACCCAACCATATAATATGGGCAAAACTGGTTACAATGACATCAGGCCGGTTATTAAACTCAGGTGGTCTGTACAACTCAAGACCACATTAACCCACTGGTACAGAACTAAAGTCTACAGTTGTAGCCATGAGGACTGTAAAAGCTGCTGTATTACGTCTCCTATGTTTATCAGCCTGTAGCATTATTACTAACCTGGTTATCTG
The DNA here is from genome assembly GCA_023634145.1 of Thymallus thymallus. Classification (NCBI taxonomy): domain Eukaryota; kingdom Metazoa; phylum Chordata; class Actinopteri; order Salmoniformes; family Salmonidae; genus Thymallus; species Thymallus thymallus. The sequence goes on from CM042424.1 coordinate 14,316,714, forward strand.
CTGGTTTAATGTGAGTTATCTCTGCATACTGAATGTCATCTTGCTTTCTTCCTGGTGAATCTATAAAGGTAAATAAAGGAAATGAAATATACAGTGTGGCTGGGAGGAACTGACAGATATGCACAAATGCTCACCTCCAGGACAGGTTCTGCAAACACTAAGGACTCATGTTACTATGGATACCTGTGTCTGTGCTAGAGGTCTTTTTGGAGCCAGAGAAGCTATAAAGTACTGATTGTCAGAGTGTGTACCTTCTGCTTTTTCAACATTTAGAGAAGTTGTCTGAGATAATGACACTGTCTTACCAAGCAGAGGAAGTGTGGAAGATATGAACTTCATTTGACCTGCATCAGTTGTTCAGATAAACATGTAAAATAATTGTAGTAAAAAATTCAAAAATAAAGTGAGAGACCTCACACCTCTAAAAGATGAATACCTGCCTTGTGAGTTTCTATTTCTCCTCTTCTTTATATAGATTGTAACTCCAACCAGCCCAAAGACAATTAAAACGCAGATTACAGCAATAATAAGCATAACCAAAGTCCTCTCATCACTGTCTGAAATAAATACAACAAGGAAATTATTTTTGTGAAATATGTTTTGAATGAGTTCAACTACACTTTAGTTTCATTTGGTAATTGCTATTTTCTGGATGGTTTTAATTCAAACTGTCTCTAACCTGCCTCCTTAAGATGACCATCTTCACTGCAACATGTTGGGACATGAACTGTCTCATGGCTGACAGGGTTAGCAGCCACACAGCTGTAGGTGGTGTTGTAGTCCTTTCCCTCTACCTCCAAACGGAGGTTGGTGGTGAGATCAGGACTGCTGGTCTGGTTTAGTTGTTCCTCTCCCCTGTACAAGGTCAAGGTCACCTCTTTTTCATTGTCCACAGAACACACCACACTACAGGAGCTGCTGTCACACTCTGTCACCTGAGGTTTGGAAACAACATCTGGAAGACAAATAGTAAATACATTGGAGGAATGGAACTTAGAGTTGATGCTTTTGTAATATACAACACACACACACACACACACACACACACACACACACACACACACACTTACTGTATACAGTGAGCTCAAATTTGATTTTTTTCCCTCCATCTGTATTCTCCACAGTATAAACCCCAGCATCGTCTATCTGAAGGTCTGACAGAGTGAAGTATCTTGTAACAATGTCCATGTGGACACGGTTTTCAAATCTATTCTCAAGGGTGATTTTGCCTTCTTTACTAGGGTACACATTTGCAATAGTGCCAAGGTCTCCATACCCTAAATTGGCAGACTTGATCACCCTCTCTGGAAAAGAGAAAGACTGTCCCACAATGCCTTTCACCTGCTGAGTCTCAGACTGGACTGTTTGCTGGGAAGCACAGAGTTCTGTGGAAAGAGAGAGAATCAATATCAACACAATGACTGCATTTTAGGGGGACTGTAAAACAGTCGCACACTAAATCTCACAATACTAAGTGTTTAACATGTCAGTAACCACATCCATATGATAATACGATCTGATGACAGACTGCACTGAAGATGACAATGACATTCAATCATTAGTTGATTTTTGCCTCATGTCTACAATGTAGTCGTCTGGAATAACACTACTGACTTGAGTATCACAGTCCTTAGTTATTTACAGGCCTAATGTGATGGTTTTATTTTATTTAACCTTTATTTAACAGTTAAGAACAAATTCTTATTTACAACGACGGTCTACCAAAAGGCAAAATACCTCCTGCAGGGACCGGGGCTGGGATTAAAAATAAAAATTAATAAAAATAAATAAAATATAAGTATAGGACCAAACACACATCACGACAAGAGAGACAACACTACATACATGAACATCTTTTCAGTATTAGTTCTACAGGTGTATAGATGAAAACACATGCACACCCACTAACATAATGTATTGTCCTCCTGTAGTCAACTGTATACATTGTCTGTATGAATATGTGACTGTGTCTCTGCTTGTTTCCTTTCCCATCAGTCTGTCACATCGTGTGTTCTGCCTTTCTCTGTCACGTTAGTGGTTTGACCACGCTGAGAAGCAGCCCCACACATTCTGCCCTGCGTACAGGAGTACCGTCTCACACGCAGGCCTATGTGGTGAAATACGTTTCCTCTGCAATGAATACTTTCCACTGCAGCAAACAGAAATGTTCTCAGTAATGCTAAAGGTCTACTTGTGACTCGTATAATTCTTACTGTTGTCAGATCAGTGTAGACCTGATAAGGGTCTTTGGATTTCTAACAGTGAATTTAAACTGGGAAAAGGAAGGCTATGTTGCTTGGGAGGGAAGGCCTAGGAGTGTAACTACAGTATTTTTCTACAACATTGTTTTCACATTCTCTAAGCAAATGAACTATGAAAATCAGTGCTGAGACGATGAACATTGTGTTGATAGCCTCGCTAGTGTGGCATGTTCTTCAGCACAAGGGAGCCTCCAGCCTATGCCATTAACTTGTAATTAATTGCAATTGTGAAACTGCAGTTACTGTATTTGCAGTATATTGGTTACGGTTGACCAGGCTGAGAATAAAAATGGACTTATTCTATAGAAATAGGTCCTGCCTCTCGTTAAATAGGAGAAAGCTGATTATTCATTACTAAACTTTAGACATACCAGTTTATTTAATTTTTTTAAATGAAAAAATACAAAAGTTATTGCTACGGATCAGATAGAAGAGGTCCCTAAACCAATAACAGTTGGTTAAATTGGGAATGCAATTAGGGAAATTCACATTGTGTCTGTGCTCTACGCACTACAGACCCTAGGCTGCTAGCCTAGGCTCCCTTGTCAGGAAATACAACAAACGTACAAAAATAAAGTTATTAATTAAAACATTGAACATTTAAAAAAATAACAATATTAGCCTACTTATCTATCATCTCCCACATACACTGTTAGTTAGTGCAGCAAATCAGTAACAACAAAATAAACATACCATCAATGACAAAATACAGCAGCATGAAGGTCAGTCTGGCCAGCCTTCTCCATCCCAACAAATGGTTCATTGTTCTAAAGCTCGAGCTGTTCAGTGGTGTTCACTGTGAAGAACCAGACAGATGTGACTTTGTCATTGTACAGAGGAGAGAATAAACTCAACCAGACCAGCAGCCCCCTGCAGTGTATTCATTACAGCTGATTCTGTTGCAAAGCCTTTCTTAACGGAAGCAAACTGAACAGGGAGGGGCCTACCTGAATTTGTCCAATAGAAACTGTCGTTTTAGTTTTAACTGTTTGACCTAATGATTACATCACTAGCCTTCTATGTTCTATAATGTGAGGTACACTACCGTTCAAAAGTTTGGGGTCACTTAGAAATGTCATTGTGTTTGAAAGAAAAGCACTTTTTTTTATTCCAATAAAATAACATCAAATTGATCAGAAATACAGTAGACATTGTTAATGTTGTAAATGACTATTGTACGGTTGATTTTTAATGGAATATCTACATAGGCGTATAGTGGCCCATTATCAGCAACCATCACTCCTGTGTTCCAATGGCATGTTGTGTTAGCTATTCCAAGTTTATCATTTTAAAAGGCTAATTGATCATTAGAAAAGCCTTTTGCAATGATGTTAGCACAGCTGAAAACTGTTGTGCTGATTAAAGAAGCAATAAAACTGGCCTTCTTTAGACTAGTTGAGTATCTGGAGCATCAGCATTTGTGGGTTCGATTGCAGGATCAAAATGGCCAGAAACAAAGAACTTTCTTCTGAAACTCGTCAGTCTATTCTTGTTCTGAGAAATGAAGGCTTTTCCATGCGAGAAATTGTCAAGAAACTGGGTGGTCAGACAATGATAGCAGTTTGACTGGCAGCAAATAGTTTAAGTAGCTTTGTACAGTAGCTAACCTGCTAACACAGGCCAGTGACACCATTTTAAATTCAGGCTGTAACACATCAAAATGTGGAAAAAGTCAAGAGGTGTAAATACTTTCTTTTACTTTTTTTTTTACTACAATTATTATAACAGCCTATGAAATATGATACAACAGATAGAAATGTGCTGTATAGAACATACTGTACAGACACCTCTTCTGTACATCACTCTGCAAGGTTCTTTGAATAAGGCCCTGATGTTAGTCTCTAAACAACACTCACACACAGAGAGTGGGAGCGTTGTGGTTACTTTAGCTCAAGTAAAACCACACAAATACATGTATCAAAATGAACGAGTGTCAACGTACACGGACTCCATCAACCCCCACAACACCCCATATTGTGTGTGTGAATGTACGCTTCTCTAATACCATCTATGTCAGAGTGTGGTGATTGCTTATTTGTTCTCTCTGAGGTCAGTAGCCTATACGGTTCCTTCGCTCTCATTCTCCTTGTATGGAAGATGTGGTACCTTCCTCTTTCTCTGCACAGCTTCTCTCAAACAAGAGAGCTGAAACCACAAACCATTCTCTCAGTCCCCTGCACCCACATTTAGCAGACACTCTTATCAAGAGTGACAGATCAGAGGAATGGTACCAAAAATGTCTGGAGCATTGAAGGTCCCCAAGAACACATTGGCCTCCATCATTCTTAAATGGAAGAAGTATGTTTCTTTATTAGAATCTTTGTACCAGAGGAAGGAAACAGGACACGTCTGATGCTCTCTGGTCTATTATCATTGTTCTGCAGTAGGAAACTCAACAGTCAACACATCTAGGATCTTTCCTAAAGCTAGTGGTTGGAACCATGAAGCCTAACTTTAAGGAACCTGATGATCAATCTGACGGAGCTCCAGAGTTCCTCTGTGGGGTTGGGAGAACTAATCAGGCCTTTATGGTAGATTGGCCAAATGTCACGATCGGGTGCATAGCGAGACCAAGACGCAGCGCAGGGATTATAGTAGTTTGACATATTTTATTTGTTATACTATGTATAGCCCCAAAAGTAATGAGATGTATAACAAATACAAAATGACGAACTACAAAACGAAACCAAAACACGAATTTCTCACGTTACGTTAAAACAAAAACACTATATTTTAAACGTAACAAAAAGCACACTTACTTCACCGTGACTGCGACATATAACGATATCGATAACAACCCACACCACGTGAAGGACAGACTCAACATATATCGGATCCCTAATTAGAGACAACGGGTAGCAGCTGCCTCTAATTAGAGATCCACCCAAAACCCACAAAGAAACAGAAAAGAGAGACACTGTCAGACTCTGACCATAGCTACATAGAGAAGCAAATAGGCTTCTCTATGGCCAGAGCCTGACAGTACCCCCCCCCCCAAGGCGCGGACTCCCGGACGCCAAAAACAAACAAAAACAAACACACAAAACAGGGGGGGTTAATGGGAGGGAAGACTAGTCCCTCGGGGGCGGCTCTGGCTCCGGTGAGTTGGACAGTTTTGTCCCATGCCCTTTTCTTATCACCGGGCCCGGACTGGGCACCGGTGGGGGAAACGGCTCCGGCCATGGAGCGGGGTAAACAACCGGGCCCGGACTGGGCACCGGTGGGGCAAACGGCTCCGGCCATGGAGCGGGGAAAACAACCGGGCCTGGACTGGGCACCGGGGGGGCAAACGGCTCCGGCCATGGAGTGGGAAAAACACCCGGGCCCGGACTGGGCCAAGGTGGGGCAAACGGCTCCGGCCATGGAGCCGGGAAAACAACCGGGCCCGGACAAGGCACCGGTGGGACAAACGGCTCCGGCCATGGAGCTGGGCAATAAACCGGGCCCGGACTGGGCACCGGTGGGGTAAACTGCTCCGGCCATGGAGCTGGGAAAACAGCCGGGCCCGGACTGGGCACCGGTGGGGCGGACTGCTCAGGCTCTGAAGTGGAGCAGACGGCTGGACCCGGATTGGGTACCGGTGGAGCGGACTGCTCTGGCACTGAGGCGGAGCAGGCGGCTGGACCCGGACTGGGTACCGGTGGAGCGGACTGCTCTGGCACTGAGGCGGAGCAGGCGGCTGGGCCCGGACTGGGTACCGGTGGAGCGGACTGCTCTGGCAATGAGGCGGACCAGACGGCTGGACCCGGATTGGGTACCGGTGGAGCGGACTGCTCTGGCACTGAGGCGGAGCAGGCGGCTGGACCCGGATTGGGTACCGGTGGAGCTGACTGCTCTGGCACTGAGGCGGAGCAGGCGGCTGGACCCGGACTTGGTACCGGGGGAGCGGACTGCTCTGGCACTGAGGCGGAGCAGGCGGCTGGACCCGGACTGGGTACCGGTGGAGCGGACTGCTCTGGCACTGAGGCGGAGCAGGCGGCTGGACCCGGACTGGGTACCGGTGGGGCGGACTGCTCAGGCTCTGAAGCGGAGCAGACGGCTGGACCCGGATTGGGTACCGGTGGAGCGGACTGCTCTGGCACTGAGGCGGAGCAGACGGCTGGACCCGGACTGGGTACCGGTGGAGCGGACTGCTCAGGCGCTGAGGCGGAGCAGACGGCTGGACCCGGAATGGGCACCGGTGGAGCGGACTGCTCTGGCGCTGAGGCGGAGCAGACGGCTGAACCCGGAATGGGCACCGGTGGAGCGGACTGCTCAGGCGCTGAGGCGGAGCAGACGGCTGAACCTGGAATGGGCACCGGTGGAGCGGACTGCTCTGGCTCAGGAGCGGAGCAGACGGCTGGAGGTGGCGGGACGCTGACCTTCGCTGGAGGTGCAGGGACGCTGACCTTCGCTGGAGGTGCAGGGACGCTGACCTTCGCTGGAGGTGGCGGGACGCTGACCTTCGCTGGAGGTGGCGGGACGCTGACCTTCGCTGGAGGTGGCGGGACGCTGACCTTCGCTGGAGCTGGCGGGACGCTGACCTTCGCTGGAGGTGGCGGGACGCTGACCTTCGCTGGAGGTGGCGGGACGCTGACCTTCGCTGGAGGTGGCGGGACGCTGACCTTCGCTGGAGGTGGATCCCTCAGCTTCTCCAGAGGAAGTGCATTCCAGTCTCTCCACCACCTCGTCCGCTCCTCCTCTGGGTATTCCTCGAACCCCTCTGGCCGCTCCCGATCCAGATCTGTGGGCATCCGAAGTGGTGTGCGATCCCCCTTCTTCCTTCTCTCTCTCTCCATCACTCTCCATTGCGCAATGAACCTTCCACGGTCCTCTGGCTCCACCCTAGGCCACGTGGGAAACGGCACTGGCACTACTTCCTCCTCCGTCTCTCGCTAGCTGCGCTGCCTGTTTTCTTGTTTTCCCGGTGTTTACCATTCCTGTCTGCCCCGACCCTGAGCCTGCCTGACGTCTTGTACCTTTGCCCCACTATTCTGGATTACAGAACACTGCTTGCCCCTGACCTGTCTTTTGTCTACCCCTGTTGGTGTAATAAACATTGTTATTCCAACGTTGTCTGCTCCTGGGTGTTACCTGTACGCTGATAGTAACTATGCAACATCAGTAGGTCTAGAGTTGAAGATTAGATGGAAACACATTTAACTGGTATATTTTATTCAGGAAATGGGAATTTAACTGCAAAAGTTATTTTTATGTGCACTACGTATTTACGCACAGACTTTTTTCTGCAATTGGTCAACTTGATGGAAACACAACTGATGGGAAAATGTGCATATTGTTTTGATGCAGATTTGAGAATATTCACATGAAAATATGTCACCAATTGCATGAAAAAAAAGCTATAGACACCCTAAAGCAGGGGTGTCGAACTCATTTTCCCCTTGGGGAGGAGAAAGATCTCTCTCTCTCTCTCTACTACTGGAGATGCTGCTGCTATCCTGCTACAGTATCCTGCTGAACTGATTTAGTCTGGATATAAGTCTATGGTCTGGAGTCTGAGGCCCTGCGGGAACTTATTCTGTTTGGTTTGACATCATTCTGTCCCTTCTGCCTTGGTTGAACTGAAAATAGTCTACAATAGAACCCTTGCTTTCTCCCAGCTGCCCAATAAATATGTAGTCAACGTTGTTGTGACTGACTGAGTGGGGGCCAACTGTCACTATTTATTGGCTGTTGTTCACAGTGATGTCTATCCGTGATCATTTTCTTCTATCTGTAATTTAACATTGCATTTATTTATTTATTATTTTCTTATATTTAATCCAGTCTTCTCACTCCTGCTGTTGGGACAGCTTTATGGAGACCCTAACAGTTAGTGGGCACCATTTGTCACCGTTATAGTGACATTAATGTATTGTTTAGTGTTGTGTTGTGTTGTGGCTTTACTGGCATGCATCCCACATTTATTTCTTTGCCTCACCAAGATTTAAATGCTAAAATCGCCACTGACTAAATATGTACAAATAAGCACAATGTTTATATATATATACTAATAGCACAAACTCATGACGCATTGATCTCACAACAATAACACCAGAGACCTCTGTTGCCGCGCCCCTTCTGAATCCCTTTAAACTTGAAGCCTCTGAGTTTGTGTTATTAGAACAAACAAACATATTTGATACAGTTATTATTTTCTGTCTGATTAAAGTTAGAGCCCTAAGCAGTTCTTTGATATTTCCAAATACAACCCTGTCACTGTAAACCCCCTAGAGTACAATCCTACATATTAACACACTTGAAGAATGTGTACAGCAGATGGTATCCTCTTATAGGGACTCCCAGGTCCCGTTGTTATCACAGATATAAACATTATAGGTCTTTATATGACCTACAGTATGTCCACCCCTCCCTTTGATCATGCACTCTTCAGTTCAGACAAAAACAACAAAGTTCTGACCATTTCTGTGTTGTAATGTGATCATTGTAAAGAGCAGAAGGTCTTAGGGAGATGTGTGCTGGGAAGGTGTCCGTTCTCTCCTTAGTTCAGGCCACACCCATTCTGCATCTGTTTTAGCCTTTGTTGTTGTTCCATACCAGATTGAATCTAAATCCATTCACTGCTTTTCAAGTACACTGCAGGTAAGGTGTGGCTTAATCCCTTGTCGCTTGGCAACTGTTTACCTCCTGTCCTGCCATCCCTCTGTACTTCTCCTCTGTGTCCACGAGATGGAGCTGTTGTATCTGCTATTACACTGGAATATCATCCATGTCATAGGCTGATATTGGGTATCCAGTATCAGAAAACTAAAGTTGTTATTACTGTGGTAGAAATTGCAGTTTGTGTTTAGTGTATATTCATGGACAACTAGTTGAGGTATTTATGTATCTGGGGGATAAACAAGTAGGTGTCTGGTTTCCCCCTATGCTGTCTTCATTCCATAGCTGAGTGGTGATTGGACAGAGGACTGGGATCCATGGATCCAACCAGCTGTGTGGGTGCTGACACCTGCATAGAAACAGTAAATGCTACATCTGATGCTATGCTCACACTCTTAAAAGCCTCTCTCTCACTCTCTCAATTCAATTCAAGGTCGCTTTATTGGCATGACATTCTGGCAGTATGTATGGCCAAAACATACAAAACATTAATAATACAAGACATACAAATGGAAAGAAAAATAACAAATATGAATGTGAGTATGTGTTGTCTTCTTCGACAGTGGGGGGTTCTGGGTCGCTGCGTAGTTCAGCTCCCACACTCCAACCCACCACCACGTTAGAATCAGTATTATGTAGGTAATTAAGTTTCTCTCTCCCTCTCTCAGGTGTATCTGTGTGTGCATGTAATACTTCCTATCACCAGCAGAGGGCATTCTAGTGACACTTAGCACAGTCTATGGATCTCTTCCTATGATTCGTCCTCTCATGTTTTGATACCAAATATATCAAAATAGCATCGACATGGCATATTTCACAAATGTTTTGCTTGTTACTCACAATAATGGCACATTGGAACAAAACTGCGTGACCCCAGTCCAAACGTAAAAGCATAGAATGGTTAGAAAACACATTGGTTTCACATGATTTAAGCTACACTTACACAATATACAGTACACTGTCTCAGAGTTAAACATTGTGCAGTAGGTACAGTATATACAGTACACTGTCTCAGTGTTAAACATTGTGCAGTAGGTACAGTATATACAGTACACTGTCTCAGAGTTAAACATTGTGCAGTAGGTACAGTATATACAGTACACTGTCTCAGAGTTAAACATTGTGCAGTAGGTACAGTATATACAGTATACTGAAATATAAAAACATTCAACCACTAGATGGGGGGAAAGGATTGGAAGAAAATACCAACATTTCTCTAAACAATGCTTGAAATTGTAGAGGATTTTTAAATAAGTTAGTAATTCCCTGTTTAGAGAAAACATTGTTATGAAATGTGAAATGTTCATCAGCCTGGCATGCAAAGTGACAGGTCAAAAGGTCACACACACTTAAACTCACTAAATAGAGAATCCACCAAACAATTACAGTGGTCCCTCCTATTTGACTAATGTAGGCTACATTAGAACCACAGTATGGAGTTGTGTTTCTGGAGAAATGTCTCTGGAGAAATGTTTACACTCTCAAACTCATAGATGCAGCTATGGCTTCAAGGAAGGACACTTTATACAGGTATTCTGAAGAAATACATTATTTTGTTTACAACGATTTAAATGACAACCAAAACATACGTGGAGAATAGAGGGATCTAACATCCTGTTTTGGGTTGTGATATGGTATGTAAATAAATGATATGTAGAGAATCCACTGTTAAACATCAGGAAGTAAACTAATTGTATACCTTTAAATTGAACCTCAGTACAATATGTTCTTCTTTATCAGATTGAATAAGTCAAGAGGTAATTTTAAATAGTGAAAAGTGAATCATACAGTGTGTATAGAAAGTCTCCACCCCCTTTCAAAATGTCCACCTTCTGTTGCCTTACAGCCTAAACTGAAAACACATACAATTAGACTTTATTTATACACAGTAACCCACAATATCCAAGTGAAAAAAACATTTAAAAAAAACTCTATACAAATCCATCCTAAATACCGTATTTGGATAAGTGAACCCCCCACCTAGACCGTGCAAGATTTGCCCATTCTTCTTTGCAGAACTGTTCAAGCTCTACAGGATGTGAGTTATCATGTTGTTCTCTCAGCATGAAAGAGCAAAATGGGAAGTCCCTGTGTTAACATCCCTGCTGGCAGCCATGCGATGTAACTGGAGTGTATAATAAACTGATGTCAGTTCAGGTTTGTCTCTACGTGACTCCAGTTCTGGTAAACCTGTTCGCTCCTCCTAGACAGGAAGAGAGAGAGGGAGGGATGGAGGGGAGGATGGAGAGGTAGGGAGGTAGAGAGGGAAGGATGGAGAGGGAGGGAGGTAGGGTAGGGGAGGACAGAGAGGGAGGGAGGTAGGGGAAGGATGGAGAGGGAGGGAGGGGGGGGAAGGATGGAGATGGACAGAGAACGAGAGGCAGAGAAAGAAGGGTAGAGCGAGGGGAGATTAAAGATGTAGGAAAGCAACAAAAAGGAATTAGAATCTTTGTACCAGAGGAAGGAAACAGGACACGTCTGATGCTCTCTGGTCTATTATCATTGTTCTGGACTATTATGTGTCTTTATTAGAATCTTTGTACCAGAGGAAGGAAACAGGACACGTCTGATGCTCTCTGGTCTATTATCATTGTTCTGGACTATTATGTTTCTTTATTAGAATCTTTGTACCAGAGGAAGGAAACAGGACACGTCTGATGCTCTCTGGTCTATTATCATTGTTCTGGACTATTATGTGTCTTTATTAGAATCTTTGTACCAGAGGAAGGAAACAGGACACGTCTGATGCTCTCTGGTCTATTATCATTGTTCTGGACTATTATGTGTCTTTATTAGAATCTTTGTACCAGAGGAAGGAAACAGGACACGTCTGATGCTCTCTGGTCTATTATCTTTGTTCTGGACTATTATGTGTCTTTATTAGAATCTTTGTACCAGAGGAAGGAAACAGGACACATCTGATGCTCTCTGGTCTATTATCATTGTTCTGGACTATTATGTGTCTTTATTAGAATCGTTGTACCAGAGGAAGGAAACAGGACACGTCTGATGCTCTCTGGTCTATTATCATTGTTCTGCAGTAGGAAACTCAACAGTCAACACATCCAGGACCATTCCTAAATATAGTGGGAGGAACCCTGAAGCCTGTAGCATTTTTACTAACCTGGTTATCTTTTTGATTTTTAGGAGTTATCGTTGCATAGTCAATGTCAACTTTTCTTCTGGACGAATCTATGAAGACAAATAAAGTAAAGATAATATGAGGTAAGATGTTACTAACTGACAGAGACATACAGACGCTCAGCCCCCAGGACAGGTTCTGTAAACACTCAGGACTCATTTGGTGAGGTGTGACTAACTGACAGAGACATACAGACGCTCAGCCCCCAGGACAGGTTCTGTAAACACTCAGGACTCATTTGGTGAGGTGTTACTAACTGACAGAGACATACAGACGCTCAGCCACCAGGACAGGTTCTGTAAACACTCAGGACTCATTTGGTGAGATGTTACTAACTGACAGAGACATACAGACGTTCAGCCCCCAGGACAGGTTCTGTAAACACTCAGGACTCATTTGGTGAGGTGTTACTAACTGACAGAGACATACAGACGCTCAGCCCCCAGGACAGGTTCTGTAAACACTCAGGACTCATTTGGTGAGGTGTTACTAACTGACAGAGACATACAGACGCTCAGCCACCAGGACAGGTTCTGTAAACACTCAGGACTCATTTGGTGAGATGTTACTAACTGACAGAGACATACAGACGTTCAGCCCCCAGGACAGGTTCTGTAAACACTCAGGACTCATTTGGTGAGGTGTTACTAACTGACAGAGACATACAGACGCTCAGCCCCCAGGACAGGTTCTGTAAACACTCAGGACTCATTTGGTGAGGTGTTACTAAATGACAGAGACATACAGACGCTCAGCCCCCAGGACAGGTTCTGTAAACACTCAGGACTCATTTGGTGAGGTGTGACTAACTGACAGAGACATACAGACGCTCAGCCCCCAGGACAGGTTCTGTAAACACTCAGGACTCATTTGGTGAGGTGTTACTAACTGACAGAGACATACAGACGCTCAGCCACCAGGACAGGTTCTGTAAACACTCAGGACTCATTTGGTGAGGTGTTACTAATTGACAGAGACATACAGACGTTCAGCCCCCAGGACAGGTTCTGTAAACACTCAGGACTCATTTGGTGAGGTGTTACTAACTGACAGAGACATACAGACGCTCAGCCCCCAGGACAGGTTCTGTAAACACTCAGGACTCATTTGGTGAGGTGTTACTAACTGACAGAGACATACAGACGCTCAGCCCCCAGGACAGGTTCTGTAAACACTCAGGACTCATTTGGTGAGGTGTTACTAACTGACAGAGACATACAGACGCTCAGCCCCCAGGACAGGTTCTGTAAACACTCAGGACTCATTTGGTGAGGTGTTACTAACTGACAGAGACATACAGACGCTCAGCCCCCAGGACAGGTTCTGTAAACACTCAGGACTCATTTGGTGAGGTGTTACTAACTGACAGAGACATACAGACGCTCAACCACCAGGACAGGTTCTGTAAACACTCAGGACTCATTTGGTGAGGTGTTACTAACTGACAGAGACATACAGACGTTCAGCCACCAGGACAGGTTCTGTAAACACTCAGGACTCATTTGGTGAGCTGTTACTAATTGACAGAGACATACAGACGTTCAGCCCCCAGGACAGGTTCTGTAAACACTCAGGACTCATTTGGTGAGGTGTTACTAACTGACAGAGACATACAGACGCTCAGCCCCCAGGACAGGTTCTGTAAACACTCAGGACTCATTTGGTGAGGTGTTACTAACTGACAGAGACATACAGACGCTCAGCCCCCAGGACAGGTTCTGTAAACACTCAAGACTCATTTGGTGAGGTGTTACTAACTGACAGAGACATACAGACGCTCAGCCCCCAGGACAGGTTCTGTAAACACTCAGGACTCATTTGGTGAGGTGTGACTAACTGACAGAGACATACAGACGCTCAGCCCCCAGGACAGGTTCTGTAAACACTCAGGACTCATTTGGTTGAGGTGTTACTAACTGACAGAGACATACAGACGCTCAGCCACCAGGACAGGTTCTGTAAACACTCAGGACTCATTTGGTGAGGTGTTACTAACTGACAGAGACATACAGACGTTCAGCCCCCAGGACAGGTTCTGTAAACACTCAGGACTCATTTGGTGAGGTGTTACTAACTGACAGAGACATACAGACGCTCAGCCCCCAGGACAGGTTCTGTAAACACTCAGGACTCATTTGGTGAGGTGTTACTAACTGACAGAGACATACAGACGCTCAGCCCCCAGGACAGGTTCTGTAAACACTCAGGACTCATTTGGTGAGGTGTGACTAACTGACAGAGACATACAGACGCTCAGCCCCCAGGACAGGTTCTGTAAACACTCAGGACTCATTTGGTGAGGTGTTACTAACTGACAGAGACATACAGACGCTCAGCCACCAGGACAGGTTCTGTAAACACTCAGGACTCATTTGGTGAGATGTTACTAACTGACAGAGACATACAGACGTTCAGCCCCCAGGACAGGTTCTGTAAACACTCAGGACTCATTTGGTGAGGTGTTACTAACTGACAGAGACATACAGACGCTCAGCCCCCAGGACAGGTTCTGTAAACACTCAGGACTCATTTGGTGAGGTGTTACTAACTGACAGAGACATACAGACGCTCAGCCCCCAGGACAGGTTCTGTAAACACTCAGGACTCATTTGGTGAGGTGTTACTAACTGACAGAGACATACAGACGCTCAGCCCCCAGGACAGGTTCTGTAAACACTCAGGACTCATTTGGTGAGGTGTTACTAACTGACAGAGACATACAGACGCTCAGCCCCCAGGACAGGTTCTGTAAACACTCAGGACTCATTTGGTGAGGTGTTACTAACTGACGGAGACATACAGACGCTCAGCCCCCAGGACAGGTTCTGTAAACACTCAGGACTCATTTGGTGAGGTGTTACTAACTGACAGAGACATACAGACGCTCAGCCCCCAGGACAGGTTCTGTAAACACTCAGGACTCATTTGGTGAGGTGTTACTAACTGACAGAGACATACAGACGCTCAGCCCCCAGGACAGGTTCTGTAAACACTCAGGACTCATTTGGTGAGGTGTTACTAACTGACAGAGACATACAGACGCTCAGCCACCAGGACAGGTTCTGTAAACACTCAGGACTCATTTGGTGAGGTGTTACTAACTGACAGAGACATACAGACGCTCAGCCCCCAGGACAGGTTCTGTAAACACTCAGGACTCATTTGTTTATATGGTGTCAGAGAACCCAAGCTATTAAAGTAATCATTGTCAGAGAGAATGTGTGTGTGTGCCTTCTACTTTTTCAACATTTAAAGAAGATGTCTGGGATAATGACACTGTCTGACCAAGTAGAGGAAGTGTGGAAGATATGACATCCTGTGTATTTGACCTGCATCCTGTGTTCAAGAAAACATTTACTACCTTTTCCAAAACACTACCCTTGATAGTAAAAAATAAATAAATAAAGTGAGACCTCACACCTCTAAAAGATGAATACCTGCCTTGTGAGTTTCTATTTCTCCTCTTCTTCATATAGATTGCAACTCCAACCAGCACCAAGACAATTAAAACACAGATTACAGCAATAATAAGAAAACCCAGAGTCCTCTCATCACTGTCTGAAATAAATAAAACCCCTGATTAGTGTGAAATATCACAAGGCTTTAGCAGTATGTTTCAAATGGTCTCAACTAATAGTTTCACTTAATTATTTTGGTAATTGCTATTTTCTGGATGGTTTTAATTCAAACTGTCTCTAACCTGCCTCCTTAAGATGACCATCTTCACTGCAACATGTTGGGACATGAACTGTCTCATTGCTGACAGGGTTAGCAGCCACACAGCTGTAGGTGGGGTTGTAGTCCTTTCCCTCTACCTCCAAACGGAGGTTGGTGGTGAGATCAGGACTGCTGGTCTGGTTTAGTTGTTCCTCTCCCCTGTACAAGGTCAAGGTCACCTCTTTTTCATTGTCCACAGAACACACCACACTACAGGAGCTGCTGTCACACTCTGTCACCTGAGGTTTGGAAACAACATCTGGAAGACAAATAGTAAATACATTGGAGGAATGGAACTTAGAGTTGATGCTTTTGTAATATACAACACACACACACACACACACACACACACACACACACACACACACACACACACACACACTTACTGTATACAGTGAGCTCAAATTTGTTTTTTTTTCCTCCATCTGTATTCTCCACAGTATAAACCCCAGCATCGTCTATCTGAAGGTCTGACAGAGTGAAGTATCTTGTAACAATGTCCAAGTGGACGTGGTTTTCAAATCTATTCTCAAGGGTGATTTTGCCTTCTTTACCAGGGTACACATTTGCAATAGTGCCAAGGTCTCCATACCCTAAATTGGCAGTCTTGATCACCCTCTCTGGAAAAGAGAAAGACTGTCCCACAATTCCTTTCACCTGCTGAGTCTCAGACTGGACTGTTTGCTGGGAAGCACAGAGTTCTGTGGAAAGAGAGAGACTCAATATCAACACAATGAGTGCATTTTAGGGGGACTGTAAAACAGTCGCACACTAAATCTCACAATACTAAGTGTTTAACATGTCAGTAACCACATCCATATGATAATACGATCTGATGCCAGACTGCACTGAAGATGACAATGACATTCAATCATTAGTTGATTTTTGCCTCATGTCTACAATGTAGTCGTCTGGAATAACACTACTGACTTGAGTATCACAGTCCTTAGTTATTTACAGGCCTGATGTGATGGTTTTATTTAACCTTTATTTAACTAGGTAAGTCAGTTAAGAACAAATTCTTATTTACAACGACGGTCTACCAAAAGGCAAAAGACCTCCTGCAGGGACGGGGGCTGGGATTCAAAATAAAAATCTATATAAATCAATAAAATATAAATACAGGACCAAACACACATCACGACAAGAGAGACAACGTTACATACATGAACATCTTTTCAGTATTAGTTCTACAGGTGTATAGAAGAAAACACATGCACACCCACTAACATAATGTATTGTCCTCCTGTAGTCAACTGTATACATTGTCTGTATGAATATGTGACTGTGTCTCTGCTTGTTTCCTTTCCCATCAGTCTGTCACATCGTGTGTTCTGCCTTTCTCTGTCACGTTAGTGGTTTGACCACACTGAGAAGCAGCCCCACACATTCTGCCCTGCGTACAGGAGTACCATCTCACACGCAGGCCTATGTGGTGAAATACGTTTCCTCTGCAATTAATACTTTTCACTGCAGCAAACAGAAATATCCTCAGTAATGCTAAAGGTCTACTTGTGACTCGTATAATTCTTACAGTTGTCAGATCAGTGTAGACCTGATAAGGGTCTTTGGATTTATAACAGTGAATTTAAACTGGGAAAAGGAAGGCTATTTTGCTTGGGAGGGTAACTACAGTATGTTTCTACAACATTGTTTTCACATTCTCTAAGCAAATGAACTATGAAAATCAGTGCTGAGACGATGAAGATTGTGGTGATAGCCTCCCTAGTGTGGCATGTTCTTCAGCACAAGGGAGCCTCCAGCCTACACATTCCAGGCACTTGATAATAAAGGACACATACGGTATAAGCCTAATATCATTCTGTGTTTATGTCTCACCCACACATACTCACATACCAAAGTCCTGTTCATTCAGGATAAACATACGTCTCAGCACAGTCTTGGTAACAGAGGATAGACAACACAGACAGCTTCTTATAAAAAAAAAAAAACGTAAAAAAAAAACCTGGCAACGTTTGGGGGGGGGGTTTCGGCAGCTGGCAACTGTAACAGTAAAACTGACAATTATTACAACAAAGCATCGGCTCTGCCATTAACTTGTAATTAATTGCAATTGTGAAACTGCAGTTACTGTACTTGCAGTATTTGCAGTATATTGGTTATTTTGAATGCATCAATTGCAGTATTACTGCAAAATAACCAGAGTTAGAACATGACACTACACCAGGGGTAGGAAACCCTGATTCTGAAGTTGCCGCAGGATAACCACGTTTTAGATTTATCCAACCTGGAAGGACAGGTGTGTTGAATTTAGTCAATCACTGAACTGATCAATTAGCTCAGTTGGTCAGGTGTGGTGCCTAGTTGGAACAAAATCCTGCAGTACCTGTGACACTCCAGGAACAGGGTTGACCCCCTGACCCCTGTGCTACACATTTACTGAGTTGTTTAATATAACATTATCCCTGCAGTTACAAAAGTGACTAACTGTGTTATTTTGGACACAGCTATTGCAGTAGCCATATATTAAAACAGTAGGTGCATCAATTGTGTGTTTAATTGTATGGATAAATTCAGAGCTCCTAATATCTAGTATTATATTTAATATTTCAAATGATTTTGAGGAAGAGTACATTTGAGGAAAACAAGTGAGTTAAAGATGAAGAAAGAAGATCTAAGAATATAACATCAGAAGAAGAAAACAAGATAACAGCTGTTGACAGTTGCTAGGGAGTTGCTAAGAGTTTCTAAATGAAGTGGTTAATTGTGTGAATAAAGGCAACATTGAGCTGCCCTCTTCATTGACCTGTCAAAGGCTTTCCATACTGTTGATCACTCAGAGGCTTTCCTCAATTGGCCAAGACCAGGCTGCATGTAACTGGGTTAAAAATGTGTATCTACTGATGGTGTTGAATCAGGTACTTTTTACTGTTTACATTAACAAAATTGTAACATGCACTTGTATGCCGATGATACTGTTGTGAATGTTATTTCCCCCACAGTTGACCAGGCTCTATCTGAACTACAGTCTGTCTTCATTGTATTACAGAAACACTTTATTGACCTGAACTGAGTATTGAATGCAGGTTAAACTAAGTATATGTTATTCTCTAGATTGTATAAAAATAAATGATTATTTAAACATATGTACTTCGGATGGTGTCCATATTGATCATGTCCCTGCATACAAATGTCTGGGCATCTGGAGAGATAAAAAGCTGTCTTTTAAAAAGTATATTGACATGTTAGTTAAGAATAAAAATGGACTTCTATAGAAATAGGTCCTGCCTCTCGTTAAATAGGAGAAAGCAGATTATTCAGTCAACGTTTCTATCGGTCCTGGACTACGGCGACATCATCTATTTGAACACAGCTGTTACTTCATTAAAGCCGTTAGATGGAGTTTATCATGGCGCACTGTGCTTTATTACGGGCGACAGTTTTAGCACCGTACCTAACATCATTACTAAACTTTAGACATAGCAGTTACCACACCCGGTCTCAGGGATGGTTAACCCTGGACAGTCCTCTGGTCTCTACTGAGTTAGGTACATCAGATTTTTAGCTTTTTTTAACCTTATTTGTTGAACAATCTTCAAAACGTTCTGAAACGGTAGGATACTTCAGAACACTGATTGAGGATCTTATTACTGATGAATGGGTCTGTTTTTATGACCGTGTTTTTATTTCTGCTTGTATTTATATTGATGTGTGTATTTTCTGTAATTGATGTAATTCAGAGCTCATCTGTTTTCTCCACAGGAGCGGTCGCGTCGTTCTTTCTCATACCGACTGGGAGAACATGCTGATAATCTGGACTTTCTTACATTTTTCAAAATGTTTTTATCCTCATTAGTTATATGATTTGTCCCTCTTCTCTTATTAAGAGATGGAGTCAACTTTAGGAAAACCAAAGCTTGAATTGCAATTTCGCTGATATTTACAGCGAAATTATATATCCACCCTAAAAGTCTAGACCATAAAAGGCTGCGCTGATCACTCGTGTTTGGCTGCCAAATGTATATGTAACCGGGAGGTATGGGCTTAGATCACGCCCCTAGCTACCAACAGGTGTTTAAGAGTGAGTGATTGGGGAGGGCAGGAGATTCAATGGTTTGCTGTGCAGTCAACCGGTCCTGTGAATAAGCAGCTAGCAACACGCAGTGCGCTGCTAGATACGAGGCTGCATCAGTCGGAGTTGTGAACGCGTGACAACGATGTGAGGTAGCCTGTGCAAACAGAGGACATGGTGCGACATTTTAGTAGAGATTGGCCTATGTCACTGTTCTAACTTATTGACTGATTTTGATATTCTGTAAACAATCCAGACCCTTTATAGTATTTAAACTTCTGATAGTTTGTATAGGCTACAATAAACTAATTTTGTATAGAGTGATTACTGGTCTGTGCCTCTGTAAAGGAGGGAGAACCTGAGTACACTGTGTGGATGTTACATATAGATGTCCCCATTGGCCAAATATTTAAATAGAGAACATTATCATTATTTTAGCGATCCATGTTAGACGTCCCTCCTAATAAAAAGGTCACCATCCTGCTGATGTGAGCTGCTGGATAGCAAATATGCAGTTGATATGCTTTTAGGGATGAGAAAGTGAACTGTTTTACGATCTGTTGTCCACCTCAACAGACAGGGTTTAATTCAATCGGCCTAGGCATTATATTTGTTTTATTACACGTTTAAATAAACATTACGTATTTGGCGATGTCCAAGTTCAACTTAAATTCATTGTCCCATATAGTGCGTCAGAGCCCAAAAATGGTTTTGTCTCTGGCTTTGAAAAAATAAAAATAAAATACAAAAGTTATTGCTACGGATCAGATAGAAGAGGTCCCTAAACCAATAATAGTTGGTTAAATTGGGAATGCAATTAGGGAAATTCACATTGTGTCTGTGCTCTACGCACTACAGACCCTAGGCTGCTAGTCTAGGCTCCCTTGTCAGGAAATACAACAATCGTACAAAAATAGACGTAAATTATTTTTAAAAGTTATTAATTAAAACATTGAACATTTAAAAAAAATATATATATTAGCCTACTTATCTATCATCTCCCACATACACTGTTAGTTAGTGCATCAAATCAGTAACAACAAAATAAACATACCATCAATGACAAAATACAGCAGCATGAAGGTCAGTCTGGCCAGCCTTCTCCATCCCAACAAATGGTTCATTGTTCTAAAGCTCGAGCTGTTCAGTGGTGTTCACTGTGAAGAACCAGACAGATGTGACTTTGTCATTGTACAGAGGAGAGAATAAACTCAACCAGACCAGCAGCCCCCTGCGGTGTATTCATTACAGCTGATTCTGTTGCAAAACCTTTCTTAACGGAAGCAAACTGAACAGGAAGGGGCCTACCTGAATTTGTCCAATAGTACCTGTCGTTTTAGTTTTAACTGTTTGATTACATCACTAGCCTTCTATGTTCTATAATGTGAGGTACACTACCGTTCAAAAGTTTGGGGTCACTTAGAAATGTCATTGTTTTTGAAAGAAAAGCACTTTTTTTTTTATTCCATTAAAATAACATCAAATTGATCAGAAATACAGTGTAGACATTGTTAATGTTGTAAGTGACTATTGTACGGTTGATTTTTTAAATGGAATATCTACATAGGCGTATAGAGGCCCATTATCAGCAACCATCACTCCTGTGTTCCAATGGCGCGTTGTGTTAGCTATTCCAAGTTTATCATTTTAAAAGGCTAATTGATCATTAGTAAAGCCTTTTGCAATGATGTTAGCACAGCTGAAAACTGTTGTGCTGATCAAAGAAGCAATAAAACTGGCCTTCTTTAGACTAGTTGAGTATCTGGAGCATCAGCATTTGTGTGTTCGATTACAGGCTCAAAATGGCCAGAAACAAATAACTTTCTTCTGAAACTCGTCAGTCTATTCTTGTTCTGAGAAATGAACGCTTTTTCATGCGAGAAATTGTCAAGAAACTGGGTGGTCAGACAATGATAGCAGTTTGACTGGCAGCAAATAGTTTAAGTAGCTATGTACAGTAGCTAACCTGCTAACACAGGCCAGTGACACCATTTTAAATTCAGGCTGTAACAAAATGTGGAAAAAATCAAGAGGTGTAAATACTTTCTGAAGGCACTGCTGCTTATCTAATGCATCATATTTTATAACAGCCTATGAAATATGATACAACAGATAGAAATGTGCTGTATAGAACATACTGTACAGACACCTCTTCTGTACATCACTCTGCAAGGTTCTTTGAATAAGGCCCTGATGTTAGTCTCTAAACAACACTCACACACAGAGAGTGGGAGCGTTGTGGTTACTTTAGCTCAAGTAAAACCACACAAATACATGTATCAAAATGAACGAGTGTCAACGTACACGGACTCCATCAACCCCCACAACAGACCCATATTGTGTGTGTGAATGTACGCTTCTCTAATACCATCTATGTCAGATTGTGGTTATTGCTTATTTGTTCTCTCTGAGGTCAGTAGCCTATATGGTTCCTTCACTCTCATTCTCCTTATATGGAAGATGTGGTACCTTCCTCTTTCTCTGCACAGCTTCTCTCAAGCAAGAGAGCTGAAACCACAAACCATTCTCTCAGTTCCCTGCACCCACATTTAGCAGACGCTCTTATCAAGAGTGACAGATCAGAGGAAGGGTACCAAAAATGTCCGGAGCATTGAAGGTCCCCAAGAACACATTGGCCTCCATCATTCTTAAATGGAAGAAGTATGTTTCTTTATTAGAATCTTTGTACCAGAGGAAGGAAACAGGACACGGCTGAAGCTCTCTGGTCTATTATCATTGTTCTGCAGTAGGAAACTCAACAGTCAACACATCTAGGATCCTTCCTAAAGCTAGTGGGTGGAACCACGAAGCCTAACTGTAAGGAACCTGATGATCAATCTGACGGAGCTCCAGAGTTCCTCTGTGGGTTTGGGAGAACTAATCAGGCCTTTATGGTAGATTGGCCAAAGTAAAATGCACATGACAGTCCGCATGACAGCCCGCTTGGAGTTTGCCAAAAGGCACCTAAAGGACTCTCAGATCATTTAAAATAATATTCTCTGGACTGATGAAATCAAGATTGTAGGAAACCTGGCACCATCCCTACAGTGAAGCATGGTGTCATGTGCCTTTTACTTTGGCCACTCTACCGTAAAGGCCTGATTAGTTCTCTCATCTCCACAGAGGAACTCTGGAGCTCTGTCAGATTGATCATCAGGTTCTTGGTCACCTCCCTGACCAAGGCCCTTCTCCCCCGATTGCTCAGTTTGGCCGGGCGGCCAGCTCTAGGAAGAGTCTTGGTTGTTCCAAACTTCTTCCATTTAAGAATGATGGAGACCAATGTGTTCTTGGGGACCTTCTATTCTCCGGACATTTTTGGTATCCTTCCTCTGATCTGTGCCTCGACACAATCTTGTCTCAGAGTGCTACGGACAAGTCCTTCGGCCTCATGGCTTGGTTTTAGCTCTGACATGCAATTTAATTTACCACAGGTGGACTCCAATAAAGATGTAGAAACATCTCAAGGATGGTCAATGAAACAGGATATACCTGAGCTCAATTTTGAGTCTCATTGCAAAGGGTCTGAACACTTATGTAAATAATGTATTTACATAACTTTTTTGCTTCGTCATAATGGGTGTAACGTAACAAAATATGGACAAAGTAGTTTCACCTGTCTGTGTCGGCCATCTTCCTCATTATCCCCTGTGTATTTATACCTGTGTTCTCTGTTTGTCTGTTGCCAGTTCATCAAGCCTACCAGCATTTCTTCCCTTTGCTCCTGTCTTGCTATAGTTCCTGTTTTCTTGTTTTCCCGGTGTTTACCATTCCTGTCTGCCCCGACCCTGAGCCTGCCTGCCATCTTGTACCTTTGCCCCACTACTCTGGATTACAGAACACTGCTTGCCCCTGACCTGTCTTTTGTCTGCCCCTGTTGGTGTAATAAACATTGTAATTCCAACGTTGTCTGCTCCTGGGTCTTACCTGTACGCTGATAGTAACTATGCAACATCAGTAGGTCTAGAGTTGAAGATTAGATGGAAACACATTTAACTGGTATATTTTATTCAGGAAATGGGAATTTAACTGCAAAAGTTATTTTTATGTGCACTACGTATTTACCCACAGACATTTATCCGCGATTGGTCAACTTGATGGAAACACAACTCTGATGGGAAAATGTGCATATTGTTTTGATGCAGATTTGAGAATATTCACAAGAAAATATGTCACCAATTGGATGGAAACAAAGCTATAGATACCCAGGGGTGTCGAACTCATTTTTCCCTGGGGGCCACATTCGGTCGGGGTCAGAGGGCAGCACTGACAATTTGACTGCAAGGAAAGAAAACATTTTGGCCTGAGGAGAAAGATCTCTCTCTCTCTCTGCTACTGGAGATGCTGCTGCTATCCTACTACAGTATCCTGCTGAACTGATTTAGTCTGGATATAAGTCTATGGTCTGGAGTCTGAGGCCCTGCGGGAACTTATTCTGTTTGGTTTGACATCATTCTGCCCCTTGGTTGAACTGAAAATAGTCTACAATAGAACCCTTGGTTTCTCCCAGTTGTAGCACTCTCTCTCTACCACAAGAGGGCGCTCATCAGCTGCCCAATAAATATGTAGTCAACGTTGTTGTGACTGACTGAGTGGGGGTCAACTGTCACTATTTATTGGCTGTTGTTCACAGTGATGTCTATCCGTGATCATTTTCTTCTATCTGAAATTTAACATTGCATTTATTTATTTATAATTTTCTTATATTTAATCCAGTCTTCTCACTCCTGCTGTTGGGACAGCTTTATGGAGACCCTAACAGTTTGTGGGCACCGTTTGTCACCGTTATAGTGACATTAATGTATTGTTTAGTGTTGTGGCTTTACTGACATGCATCCCACATTTATTTCTTTGCCTCACCAAGATTTAATTGCTAAGATCGCCACTGACTATATGTACAAATATGCACAATGTTTATATATATACTAATAGCACAAACTCATGACGCATTGAGCTCACAAAAATAACACCAGAGACCTCTGTTGCCACGCCCCTTCTGAATCCCTTTAAACTTGAAGCCTCTGAGTTTGTGCTATTAGAACAAATAAACATATTTGATACAGTTATTATTTTCTGTCTGATTTAAGTTAGCGCCCTAAGCAGTTCTTTGATATTTCCAAATACAACCCTGTCACTGTAAACCCCCTAGAGTACAATCCTACATATTAAGGCACTTGAAGAATGTGTACAGCAGATGGTATCCTCTTTTAGGGACTCCCAGGTCCCGTTGTTATCACAGATATAAACATTATAGGTCTTTATATGACCTACAGTATGTCCACCCCTCCCTTTGATCATGCACTCTTCAGTTCAGACAAAAACAACAAAGTTCTGACCATTTCTGTGTTGTAATGTGATCATTGTAAAGTGCAGAAGGTCTTAGGGAGATGTGTGCTGGGAAGGTGTCCGTTCTCTCCTTAGTTCAGGCCACACCCATTCTGCATCTGTTTTAGCCTTTGTTGTTGTTCCATACCAGATTGAATCTAAATCCATTCACTGCTTTTCAAGTACACTGCAGGTAAGGTGTGGATTAATCCCTTGTCGCTTGGCAACTGTTTACCTCCTGTCCTGCCATCCCTCTGTACTTCTCCTCTGTGTCCACGAGATGGAGCTGTTGTATCTGCTATTACACTGGAATATCATCCATGTCATAGGCTGATATTGGGTATCCAGTATGAGAAAACTAAAGTTGTTATTACTGTGGTAGAAATTGCAGTTTGTGTTTAGTGTATTTTCATGGACAACTAGTTGAGGTATTTATGTATCTGGGGGGTAAACAAGTAGGTGTCTTTCCCCCTATGCTGTCTTCCTTCCATAGCTGAGTGGTGATTGGACAGAGGACTGGGATCCATGGATCCAACTAGCTGTGTGGGTGCTGACACCTGCATAGAAACAGTAAATGCTACATCTGATGCTCACACTCTTAAAAGCCTCTCTCTCACTCTCTCAATTCAATTCAAGGTTGCTTTATTGGCATGACATTCAGGCAGTATGTATGGCCAAAACATTCAAAACATGAACAATACAAGACATACAAATGGAAAGAAAAATAACAAATATGAATGTGAGTATGTGTTGTCTTCTTCGACAGTGGGGGGTTCTGGGTCGCTGCGTAGTTCAGCTCCCACACTCCAACCCACCACCGCGTTAGAATCAGTATTATGTAGGTAATTAAGTTTCTCTCTCCCTCTCTCAGGTGCATCTGTGTGTGCATGTAAGACTTCCCATCACCAGCAGAGGGCAGTCTAGTGACATTTAGCACAGTCTATGGATCTCTTCCTATGCTTCGTCCTCTCATGTTTTGATACCAAATATATCAAAATAGCATCGACATGGCAAATTTCACAAATGTTTTGCTTGTTACTCACAATAATGTCACAATAACGGCACATTGGAACAAAAATGCGTGACCCCAGTCCAAACGTAAAAGCATAGAATGGTTAGAAAACACTTTGGTTTCACATGATTTAAGCTACACTTCCACAATATACAGTACACTGTCTCAGAGTTCAACATTGTGCAGTAGGTACAGTATATACAGTACACTGTCTCAGAGTTAAACATTGTGCAGTAGGTACAGTATATACAGTACACTGTCTCATAGTTAAACATTGTGCAGTAGGTACAGTATATACAGTACACTGTCTCATAGTTAAACATTGTGCAGTAGGTACAGTATATACAGTACACTGTCTCAGAGTTAAACATTGTGCAGTAGGTACAGTATATACAGTACACTGTCTCAGAGTTAAACATTGTGCAGTAGGTACAGTATATACAGCACACTGTCTCAGAGTTAAACATTGTGCAGTAGGTACAGTATATACAGTACACTGTCTCAGAGTTCAACATTGTGCAGTAGGTACAGTATATACAGTACACTGTCTCAGAGTTAAACATTGTGCAGTAGGTACAGTATATACAGTACACTGTCTCAGAGTTCAACATTGTGCAGTAGGTACAGTATATACAGTACACTGTCTCAGAGTTAAACATTGTGCAGTAGGTACAGTATATACAGTACACTGTCTCAGAGTTAAACATTGTGCAGTAGGTACAGTATATACAGTACACTGTCTCAGAGTTCAACATTGTGCAGTAGGTACAGTATATACAGTACACTGTCTCAGAGTTAAACATTGTGCAGTAGGTACAGTATATACAGTACACTGTCTCAGAGTTCAACATTGTGCAGTAGGTACAGTATATACAGTACACTGTCTCAGAGTTCAACATTGTGCAGTAGGTACAGTATATACAGTACACTGTCTCAGAGTTAAACATTGTGCAGTAGGTACAGTATATACAGTACACTGTCTCAGAGTTAAACATTGTGCAGTAGGTACAGTATATACAGTATATACAGTACACTGAAATATTGATAGAGGAATTAGTATGTTAAAGATAATGACTAAAGTGTTCCACCATGAAATTGTATAACTGTGTGAAATAACTGTGTGAATTCAGATAGAGTTATAAGACAATGATCCAGTAATGTGTGTGTGATTACATAGGTTTAAGACTAGGACATTGTGTTGATATTTTACAATAAAAGCAGGGTATAGTTGAGGAGAGAAGAGGAACTCTTGACAAACAACTGAAACCAATAACAGGAAGGGTGAAGGGAACGGTTAGGACCTACTTAGCCTACAGATGACCTATCGCTAGACTTACAGAAAGCATGCTTGCAGAATGTAATGATATTGTGAAACATGATTACCATAAATGGATATTATATTGTACAATAACTCCAGTGGGAGGTGTTATATGACAGAAACGTATGTGTGTATAAAAGGATTTGCTCTCTGAATAAACTACTGATCTATTGCAGACTGAGTTTTTGTCTAATTCTTGTTTATCCAGAGCCTTACAACCTCTGGGAATTATTCAAAGTTTGAGTGATAGTTGAGTTCAACCATTGAGACAGCAAAATTCTCGTGACAAATATAAAAACATTCAACCACTAGATGGGGGAAAAGGATTGGAGGAAAATACCAACGTTTCTCTAAACAATGATTTTAAAATAAGTTAGTAATTCACTGTTTAGAGAAAACGTTGTTATGAAATGTGAAATGTTCATCAGCCTGGCATGCAAAGTGACAGGTCAAAAGGTCACACACACTTAAACTCACTAAATAGAGAATCCACCAAACAATTACAGTGGTCCCTCCTATTTGACTAATGTAGGCTACATTAGAACCACAGTATGGAGTTGTGTTTCTGGAGAAATGTCTCTGGAGAAATGTTTACACTCTCAAACTCATAGATGCAGCTATGGCTTCAAGGAAGGACAGTTTATACAGGTATTATGAAGAAATACATTATTTTTGTTTACAAAGATTAAAATCTAATAAAAAGCCTGAGCTGGTGCACACCCAGAGACAAGTATTTAGTGTAGAGGTGCTGACTAACGGTGAATAAAACCAGCTATAAAAACAAACAGAGTCATTTATTGGGTAAACCGCCAACGTTCTTGACCCTGAAGAAGTCACAGTGGTTTACTAACTCAATTACTGGGAGTTTATACATAGAGTGTACGACTCTCTTTGTTTTTATAGCTTACAAAGACTTAAAGGAAATCAAAAAACACACATGGAGAAATCTAACATCCTATTCTGGGTTGTGACAGGGTGTGTAAAACATTTACATATTTCAACCATGTGTATTGATGTATTGATGACTGTTAAACATCAGGAAATATACACATTTTATGACTAAATAAAATGTATGGGTAAGTCTTTGATTTAATATATTGAAGCTCAGTATAATATGTTTACTTTTATCAGTTTGAATAAATCGAGAGATTATTTAAAAATAGTGAAAATTGAATTATATCTTCATATTCAGTCTCAGTAACTAACTCTGAAATAGAGTAGAATACAAATACAAAGGCTGCACTAATGTCAGTGGAGAACAACATGCTCTGATAGAAGGAGGGTGTAAATGAGTCCGCAGGAGGGAGGGATTGTATTCTTAAGGGAGGATGTGCTACGTAGACAGCAAACAACCAATAAATGGTCCACCATAATAAACAAAACAAGCTAATTAAGGGATACTATTTAGCCCAGACCTACATGGTGCAAAAAGCAATAAGAAGAAGAAAATGCCACTCAAGATCAAACGGCAAATGAAGATCTACCAATCAGAAAACGTTACAATACAACATACATGGTGAAAGGAAAACATTCATCTAAGGACCTTTTGTTTCTAAAGGAGCCTAACAGCCATTGCTTCTAAAGAGTAGGTAGCTTTATGTCAAACGCCTGCTCTTTTTTGATGATCTGTACCTCACCAAACTTCTGCTCTTTATCTACACAGCTTCTATCCACAGGCAAGATAAACAATGACCAGCTGTAAAAGATACATGGGAGGCTCCTACATTTAAACAATACAACAGACAGTACTGAAAATAAGTATAGGCCCAGCAGTAGCTTAGCAAACACACTAGTGAATTGGATTCAAAGAGAGGTTCCATTTGTTTTAACCTATAAATTGGGATTTGGGACAAAAGGCACTTGAAAAGAGTGATTAACCTGATCCTGCTACTAACTCAATGCATAGCTATTGAATTAGTCCGTATCACTGGATGCCATCGAGACCCCTATTTGACAGAAGATCTGTGAGAATGACCTACAAAGAAGCTGGAAATTATAATATCAGCGTAACAGTTCATGGGGATTTTTCTCCCAACAACAGTGCCTCTAAAAGGTTTTCTGGGTGAATATGATTTTACTTTCATTATGTTTCAACGTCCTCTTTATGATATAACGTCCTCTCCAGGTCGGCCTGTCACTGACTTCCTGTTTTGCTCCAACATGCTGTGTCAACATCCCTGCTAGCAGCCATTCGATGTAACTGGAGTTTATCATAAACTGATGTCAGTTCAGGTTTGTCTCTACGTGACTCCAGTTCTGGTAAACCTGTTCTCTCCTCCTAGACAGGGAGAGAGAGGGAGGGAGGGAGGGAGGGAGGGAGGGAGGGAGGGAGGGAAGGATGGAGAGGGAGGGAGGTGGGGGGGAGGAGAGGGACAAGGAAAGAGGGACAGAGAGAGGGGAGAGAAAAGTTGTTGCAAAACAACAAAAATAATAAAGGATCTTATGTTTCTTTATTAGAATCTTTGTACCAGAGGAAAGAAACAGGACACGTCTGATGCTCTCTGGTCTATTATCATTGTTCTGGACTATTATGTGTCTTTATTAGAATCTTTGTACCAGAGGAAAGAAACAGGACACGTCTGATGCTCTCTGGTCTATTATCATTGTTCTGGACTATTATGTGTCTTTATTAGAATCTTTGTACCAGAGGAAGGAAACAGGACACATCTGATGCTCTCTGGTCTATTATCATTGTTCTGGACTATTATGTTTCTTTATTAGAATCTTTGTACCAGATGAAAGATTCAGGACATTCAGGACTCATTTGGTGAGGTGTTACTAACTGACAGAGACATACAGACGCTCAGCCCCCAGGACACGTTCTGTAA
Source organism: Thymallus thymallus (assembly GCA_023634145.1). NCBI lineage: Eukaryota > Metazoa > Chordata > Actinopteri > Salmoniformes > Salmonidae > Thymallus > Thymallus thymallus. Next base: position 14,346,947 of record CM042424.1, read on the forward strand.
ACACTCAGGACTCATTTGGTGAGGTGTTACTAACTGACAGAGACATACAGACGCTCAGCCCCCAGGACAGGTTCTGTAAACACTCAGGACTCATTTGGTGAGGTGAGTCTCTGTCTCTGTGCTTGCAGTCTTTTTGGTGTCAGAGACCAAGCTATAAAGTAATGATGGCCAGAGTGTGCCTTCTGATTTTTCAACATTTAGATAAGTTGTCTGAGATAATGACACTGTCTGACCAAGAAGAGGAAGTGTGGAAGATATGCCACTTCCTTCGACCTGCATCAGTTGTTCAGGCAAAAATGTAAAATAATTGATTGTAAAAAATAAATAAATAAAGTGAGAGACTTCACACCTCTAAAAGATGAATACCTGCTTTGTGAAGGTTCATGTCTCCTCTTCTTCATATAGATTGTAACTCCAACCAGCACCAAGACAATTAAAACACAGATTACAGCAATAATAAGCATAACCCGAGTCCTCTCAACACTATCTGAAATAAATAAAACACAAGGAAATTATTTTTGTGAAATATGTTTTGAATGAGCTCAACTATACTTTAGTTTCATTTGGTAATTGCTTTTTTCTGGATGGCTTTAATTCAAACTGTCTCTAACCTGCCTCCTTAAGATGACCATCTTCACTGCAACATGTTGGGACATGAACTGTCTCATGGCTGACAGGGTTAGCAGCCACACAGCTGTAGGTGGGGTTGTAGTCCTTTCCCTCTACCTCCAAACGGAGGTTGGTGGTGAGATCAGGACTGCTGGTCTGGTTTAGTTGTTCCTCTCCCCTGTATGAGGTCAAGGTCACCTCTTTTTCATTGTCCACAGAACACACCACACTACAGGAGCTGTTGTCACACTCTGTCACCTGAGGTTTGGAAACAACATCTGGAAGACAAATAGTAAATACATTGGAGGAATGGAACTTAGAGTTGATGCTTTTGTAATATACACACACACACACACACACACACACACACTTACTGTATACAGTGAGCTCATTTTTTTCCCTCCATCTGTATTCTCCACAGAATAAACCCCAGCGTCGTCTAACTGAAGGTCTGACAGAGTGAAGTATCTTGTAACAATGTCCAAGTGGACGCGGTTTTCAAATATTTTCTCAAGGGTGATTCTGCCTTCTTTACCAGGGTACACATGTGCAATAGTGTCAAGGCCTCCATACCCTAAATTGGCAGACTTGATCACCCTCTCTGGAAAAGAGAAAGACTGACCCACAATGCCTTTCACCTGCTGAGTCTCAGACTGGACTGTTTGCTGGGAAGCACAGAGTTCTGTGGAAAGAGAGAGAATCAATATCAACACAATGAGTTCATTTTAGGGGGACTGTAAAACAGTCGCACACTAAATCTCACAATACTAAGTGTTTAACATGTCAGTAACCACATCCATATGATAATACGATCTGATGCCAGACTGCACTGAAGATGACAATGACATTCAATCATTAGTTGATTTTTGCCTCATGTCTACAATGTAGTCGCCTGGAATAACACTACTGACTTGAGAATCACAGTCCTTAGTTATTTTCAGGCCTGATGTGATGGTTGGGGGCAGGAAATAATTGTTAGGACTAGTAGTTGAATATTTTGTCAGAAATTAAGTTCACATGGAAATACATTCTCTGAGTGACGGAAGTTATAGTAAAATATAAATAGTAAAGTAAAGTCTAGATACAAAAACTACTTAATGAAATTTCCCCCCCGGGGGATCAATAAAGTACCTATCTATCTATCTATCTATCTATCTATCTATCTATCTAATTAGTACTTTAAAGTAATTTGACTTAACTTTACAATTGTTTTTTTTTATAAATAAAAAAGTGCTTACAGCAAAGGATTTGAAGATTTCAGGTATAGCTGCAGGAAGTAGTTTGAGGGTGTGGGGGTGCTAAAGATTTATTTCAGAAACAAGGGGGGGGGTTCCCAATATGCACAACCTTTGTGAAAAAAAATACATATATTTGTTTTCCTTCAGATTTTTCAGGGGGTTCGGATCCCTCAGCACCTCTTCTTCCCACGGCTATGGTTTTAGGCCTTGAGTAATGTAGAACAAATGTTTCAGTGTCACATCCTCTGAGGAGACATAGGCTTAATGTATGCAGCAGGTGTGTTGAATTTAGTCAATCACTGAACTGATCAATTAGCTCAGTTGGTCAGGTGTGGTGCCTAGTTGGAACAAAATCCTGCAATACCTGTGACACTCCAGGAGCAGGGTTGACCCCCTGACCCCTGTGCTACACATTTACTGAATTGTATAATATAACATTATCCCTGCAGTTACAAAAATGACTAACTGTGTTATTTTGACACAGCTATTACAGTAGCCATATATTAAAACAGTATGTGCATCATTTGTGTGTTTAATTGTATGGATCAATTCAGAGCTCCTAATATCTAGTATTATATTTCAAATGATTTTGAGGAAGAGTACATTTGAGAAAAACAAGTGAGTTAAAGATGAAGAAAGAAGATGTAAGAATATAACATCAGAAGAAGAGAACAAGATAACAGCTGTTGACAAGTTGCTAGGGAGTTGCTAAGAGTTTCTAAATGAAGTGGTTAATTGTGTGAATAAAGGCAACATTGAGCTGCCCTCTTCATTGACCTGTCAAAGGCTTTCCATACTGTTGATCACTCAGAGGCTTTCCTCAATTGGCCAAGACCAGGCTGCATGTAACTGGGTTAAAATGTGTATCTACTGATGGTGTTGAATCAGGTACTTTAACTGTTTACATTAACAAAATTGTAACATGCACTTGTAAGCCGATGATACTGTTGTGAATGTTATTTCCCCCACGGTTGACCAGGCTCTATCTGAACTACAGTCTGTCTTCATTGTTTTACAGAAACACTTTATTGACCTGAACTGAGTATTGAATGCAGGTTAAACTAAGTATATGTTGTTCTCTAGAGTGTATAAAATATCTGATGATTTAAACATGTACTTCGGATGGTGTCCATAATGATCATGTCCCTGCTAGCAAATGTCTGGGCATCTGGAGAGATAAAAAGCTGTCTTTTAAAAAGCATATTGATGAGTTAGTTAAGAATAAAAATGGACTTATTCTATAGAAATAGGTCCTGCCTCTCGTTAAATAGGAGAAAGCTGATTATTCAGTCAAAGTTTCTATCGGTCCTGGACTACGGCGACATCATCTATTTGAACACAGCTGTTACTTCATTAAAGCCGTTAGATGGAGTTTATCATGGCGCACTGTGCTTTATTACGGGCGACAGTTTTAGCACCGTACCTAACATCATTACTAATCACTCGTGCTTGGCTGCCAAATGTATAGCCTAATATTTAAATTGAGGACATTATCATTATTTTAGCGAACCATGTTAGACGTCCCTCCTAATAAAAAGGTCCCCATCCTGCTGATGTGAGCTGCTGGATAGCAAACATGCAGTTGATATGCTTTTAGGGATGAGAAAGTGAACTGTTTTACGATCTGTTGTCCACCTCAACAGACAGGGTTTAATTCAATCGGCCTAAGCATATATTTGTTTTATTGCACGTTTAAATAAACATGACGCATTTGGCGATGTCCAAGTTCAATTTAAATGCATTGTCCCATATAGTGCGTCAGAGCCCAAAAAGTTTTTGTCTCTGGCTTTAAAAAAAATAAAAATAAATACAAAAGTTATTGCTACGGATCAGATAGAAGAGCTAGGCTGCTAGTCTAGGCTCCATTGTCAGGAAATACAACAATCGTACAAATATATTTTAAAAAGTTATTAATTAAAACATTGAACATTTAAAACAAAACAAAATATTAGCCTACTTATCTAACATCTCCCACATACACTGTTAGTTAGTGCAGCAAATCAGTAACAACAAAATAAACATACCATCAATGACAAAATACAGCAGCATGAAGGTCAGTCTGGCCAGCCTTCTCCATCCCAACAAACGGTTCATTGCTCTAAAGCTCGAGCTGTTCAGTGTTGTTCACTGTGAAGAACCAGACAGATGTGACTTTGTCATTGTACAGAGGAGAGAATGAACTCAACCATACCAGCAGCCCCCTGCGGTGTATTCATTACAGCTTATTCTGTTGCAAAACCTTTCTTAACGGAAGCAAACGGAACAGGGAGGGGCCTACCTGTATTTGTCCAATAGAAACTGTCGTTTTAGTTTTAACTGTTTGACCTAATGATTACACCACTAGCCTTCTATGTTCTATAATGTGAGGTACACTACCGTTCAAAAGTTTGGGGTCACTTAGAAATGTCATTGTTTTTGAAAGAAAAGCACTTTTGTTTATTCCAATAAAATAACATCAAATTGATCAGAAATACAGTGTAGACATTGTTAATGTTGTAAATGACTATTTTACGGTTGATTTTTTATGGAATATCTACATAGGCGTATATAGGCCCATTATCAGCAACCATCACTCCTGTGTTCCAATGGCACGTTGTGTTAGCTATTCCAAGTTTATCATTTTAAAAGGATAATTGATCATTAGAAAAGCCTTTTGCAATGATGTTAGCACAGCTGAAAACTGTTGTGCTGATTAAAGAAGCAATCAAACTGTCCTTCTTTAGACTAGTTGAGTATCTGGAGCATCAGCATTTGTGGGTTCGATTACAGGCTCAACATGGCCAGAAACAAAGAACTTCTGAAACTTCTCGTCAGTGTCACAAACGAGACTCCCGCGGTTCCTCACCACCAGAGGGAACCCTCGCCTGAATACTAAACCATTTGAACTACAATTCCCACATACCTAAAACTGATTACCCTTACACCTGACTTTCATCAGTGGACTATTTTAGGTGCTCTCAGACTCTCTCTCATTGCGAAGTTTTGTATTTTCCATGGTGATCATTTCTGAGCGTTCCTTTCCGTGTTTGATCTTACCGTGGATTACCCTTGGACTGTCTATCCTCGTCTTGATTCTTTGCTGCCTGCCCTGGACTATATTCTATACTGGACTGATTCATGTAAATTTGCTGCCTGCCCTGACCTTATGCCTGTTTCTGGATTATGAGTTGCCTTATCTCTACTGTGGTGTTTGCTGGTGATTGACCCTGATTTATACAACTAAGATTATAATAAAACTGCAAATGGATCCTCACTCTCCTGAAGCATTATTACAGAAAACCTTCGCCAACACACGATCCAGCAGCTCTGGTTCAAATGACACAGAGATTTCCACTCAAGCTAACCAAATCGCCATGCATCAACATCAACTAACCCATTTAACTCCAGAGCTTGCAAACGTCACTTACGAACCCAGCACCTTCTCAACTGAACTTGAGTGTGGACGCTTCTCCACCACCTTCATTCACAATTAACCCACGTCTGGCTCTTCCTGATGAGTTTGACGGTAACCCAACTAAAAGTAAGGGATTTCTACTGCAATGTTCATTATTCGTTGAGCAACAACAAGCTATGTACATCACCGATGCCAGCAAGATTGCATTGGTATGCTCACTCCTCACTGGCAAGGCGTTAGAGTGGGTGACGGCGGTTTGGAGAGAGGATGGCACTGCTTTCCCATCGTTTAGCACCTTTCTTCAACGCTTCCGGGAGATATTTGAACACCCAGAGGGAGGTATGAGAGCTGATGATCAATTACTCACGTTGAGCCAGGGCAGGAGTACTGCAGCAGAATATGCTTTGACATTTCGTACCCTAGCAGCACAAACCGATTGGGTGGAGAGCACGCTTAAACTGCTCTTTCGCAAGGAACTCAACTTGGAGTTGCAATCCGAACTGGCCTGCCGAGATGAAGGGAGGTCACTAAATCAATTCATCGAACTAACCATTCAGATTGACAATCTGATTCGTCCACTCAGAACGGTACCAACCAGCACACCATATCCAGTCACTCTTTCTCAAACTGAACCCATGCAGCTCGAATATACTCATACGTCAACATCTCTGCCTCTATTGCGGGCAACCGGGCCACCTGAGGGCTTCTTGCCCCACAAGACCACCTCTTCGTAATTCCCCTTCGGTGAGTCCTTGCGTCCAAGCACATCACTCCAGTTCTTGTATCAAAGTACCGATAGTATTATCTCTAGAGGGCAATCATATATCCACATTGGCTCTATTAGACTCAGGAGCCGCCGGGAACTTTATGTCTCATGAGTTTGCACAACAACAACTACTCCCATTAATCTCCTGTAACTCTCAATTGGCAGTGGAGGCGCTAGATGGACGACCTCTTGGTGATGGAAGGGTTCTGCACACGACCGGGACCCTTCACACTGAGAATTCATTTCTACATCATCACATCACCTCATAACCCGGTTATCCTTGGACTCCCCTGGCTACGTCAACATAATCCCCTCATTTCATGGAAGGAAGGTCGGATCATCAAACGGGACCCGTCATGTCACTCCAACTGTTTAACTGGCAGCCCTTCACTATCAATTCAGACCGTTACGCTAAAGGACGAACCTGCTCTTTTCCCCTCTTCCCATTGAATACTCCGATCTCGTCGAGGCTTTTAGCAAGACCAAGGCTATGGAACTTCCTCCTCACCACTCAAGCGACTGTTCTATCGAACTATTACCAGGTACAACTCCACCTAAGGGTCAAAATTTTCCACTATCACAACCCGAATCAGAAACCATGAAGAACTACATCGATGAGGAACTCTCGAAGGGGTTCATCAGAGCATCTATGTCACCTGCAGCCTCTGGCTTCTTCTTTGTTAAAAAGAAAGACGGTGGTCTACGTCCTTGTATCGACTACCGGGGTCTCAACGACATCACCGTCAAGTTTCGATACCCCTTGCCCCTAGTACCAGCTGCCCTTGAACAACTCCGCAAGGCCAAGTACTTTTCCAAACTAGACCTCCGCAGCGCCTACAATCTCATTCGCATCCGGGACGGTGATGAATGGAAGACAGCCTTTTCTACCAGCACTGGGCATTATGAATATTTGGTTATGCCGTTCGGGCTGTCCAACAGTCCCTCCGTATTTCAATCATTCATCAATGACGTCTTTCGGGACATGCTTGATCGTTGGGTAATTGTTTACATCGATGATATTCTCATCTACTCCAACACCTATGAGGAACACGTGCAACACGTAAGAACAGTATTAAAACGACTCATTGACCACCAGTTATACGCCAAAGCAGAGAAGTGCGAATTTCACCAGACTACCACTTCATTTTTGGGCTACATCATCAATCAGGAGGGAGTCGCCATGGACGAGAAGAAGGTCAAAGCCGTTCTAGACTGGCCACTACCAATAACCTTAAAGGAATTACAACTCTTCTTGGGATTTGCTAATTTCTACCGACGTTTCATCAGAAATTTCAGCTCGGTAGCCTCTCTAAGAGAAATTCATCACATCTCACCTGGTCAACTACAGCACAGGAGGCTTTCGCAGAACTCAAGTCACGTTTCACATCGGCCCCCATCCTCCATCACCCTGATCCAGAACTCCCATTTACAGTTGAGGTGGACGCTTCAAATACGGACATTGGAGTCATCCTCTCACAGCGGCACGGATCCCCACCCAAGCTCTATCCTTGCGCCTATTATTCCCGCAAACTTAATCCAGCCGAACAGAACTATGACGTCGGAGACCGGGAATTGTTGCAGCTATGGAGGAGCGGCGTCATTGACATCCTTTTGTGATTCTAACTGACCACAAGAATTTGGAATACTTACGATCTGCCAAAAGACTGAATCCCAGACAAGCGAGGTGGGCTCTCTTCTATACACGATTTGACTTCACCGTTACCTATCGTCCCGGTTCAAAGAACACCAAAGCAGACGCCTTATCACGCCAACACGACTGTGTTAAATCCAAGGAAACCCTTCTTCCAGAGTCACTAATCGTGGCCCCAATTCAGTGGGACATCATGACAGAGCTCACTCAAGCCAATTCACAAAAGACCCCTCCTCCCGAATGCCCCCCTGACAAGACTTTTGTACCTCGGGATCTCTGTCAGAAAGTATTACAACAAGTTCACTCCTCACTCAGCTCCGATCATCCTGGAATTGCTGCCACTGTTCACCTGCTTCAGAACAGCTTTTGGTGGCCAACCTTGCGGGCAGACACAATAAAATTGCATCACCTGTAACACAAGCAAACATCTCAGACAATTACCATCTGACCTACTGCAACCATTACCAGTTCCCCACCGACCATGGTCCCATCTTGCCTTAGACTTTATTACCGATCTCCCCAAGTCCAATGGGAATACCACAATACTCACTGTCATAGATCGCTTCTCCAAGACCTGCCGTTTAATTCCACTTCCCAAGCTGCCTACAGCATTTGAAACTACCTCATGTGCAACTTTGTGTTTCGCTTCTATGGCCTTCCTGAGGACATCGTGTCGGACCGAGGTCAGCATTCTTCCAACAACTCAACATCAACATTAGCCTCACTTCAGGATATCACCCACAATCAAATGGTCAAACAGAACGTCTCAATCAGGAGATCACCCGGTTCCTCAGATCCTATTGTCATCAGAACCAAACAGACTGGAGCCGATTCCTCATGTGGGCTGAGTATGCACAGAACTCACTCCAGAAACCCTCCACCGGACTAACTCCGTTCCAATGTGTAATGGGCTTCCAACCCCCCCTATTTCCATGGTCAGGGGAACCTGCCGAGGTGCCCTCTGTCAACCCTCTAATTATCGTATCTCTCCCACTTTTCATGTATCACTTCTCAAACCCTCTGGTGGTCCGAGAGCGGAGGAGGAGGAGGAGGAGCAGACCAGTGACCAGGGCCCCTCACCCATCTTGGTGGACGGCGAGGAGGCATATCAGGTTCGAGATCTACTCGATTCCAGACGCCGGGGCAGGCCCTCCAATACCTGGTGGATTGGGAGGGGTACGGACCGGACAAGCGATCCTGGGTCAATGCAGAGGACTATAATACAGGTAACCTGGACTATATTCTATACTGGACTGATTCATGTAAGTTTGCTGCCTGCCCTGACCTTATGCCTGACCTTATGCCACTGTGGTGTTTGCTGGTGATTGACCCTGATTTATACAACTACAATTATAATAAAACTGCAAATGGATCCTCACTCTCCTGAAGCGTTATTACAGTCAGTCTAGTCTTGTTCTGAGAAATGAAGGCTTTTCCATTCGAGAAAGTCCACTCTCCAGAGTCCATACGGGAGTTGCAGCGATGGGAAAAGACTGTAACTACCAATTGGAATTGGGGAGAAAAAGGGGTAAAAGAAAGTGGAGTTGCTCTTTAAGGAAATATGTTTACATTAAATTAATAAACATTTATAAAAAAAAATTGACAAAGTAAAAATAAATACAAAAGTTATCGCTGTAGATCAGATAGAATAATTTAACCACCTATTATTCTAAGTCCTACGTGGTGGAATATATTAAAGATATATATTTTTTTAAAGTATTTTTGACGTAAAATGAATCTAAAATAGATAAAGTCAAAATAAGTTACATTAATTGCCGTGGATTGGAGAGAAGGGGTCTCTGAACAAAGTCAAATTGGTTTGAGATCTCTATGTCATGTGGTTGAGAAGCTATTTTGTCCGACCTCTACCTGCCCTTGATCTGTCGTCTACCGGCCCCCTGTTTTGTTAATAAACATCTGTGACTCGAACTGTCTGCATCTGGGTCTTTGGGTTCCTGAGTTCTGATAGTGATTTGAGGCTCTCTGACTAATTGATTGTACAACGTACGTACAGTGCCTTCGGAAAGTATTCAGACACCCTGACTTTTTCCACATTTTGTTACGTTACAGCCTTATTCTAAAATTAAATTGTTATTTTCCCTCATCAATCTACACACAATACTCCATACTGACCTCTCCTCTCAAGCTCTGTCAGGTTGGATGGGGAGCATCGTTGCACAGCTATTTTCAGGTCTCTCCAGAAATGTTTGATCGGATTCAAGTCTGGGCTCAGGCTGGGCCACTCAAGGACATTAAGAGACTCATGCGTTGTCCTGCCACTCCTGCACTGTCTTGGCTATGCGCTTAGGGTCTTTGTCCTGTTGGAAGGTGATCCTTCGCTCTGGAGCAGGTTTTCATCAAGGATCTCTCTGTACTTTGCTCCGTTCATATTTCCCTCGATCCTGACTAGTCTCCCAGTCCCTGCAGCTGAAAAACATCCCCAAAGGATGATGCTGCCACCACCATGCTTCACCATAGGGATGGTGCCAGGTTTCCTCCAGACGTGATGCTTGGCATTCAGGCCAAAGAGTTAAATCTTGGTTTCATCAGACCAGAGAATCTTGTTGGTCCTTCAGGTGCCTTTTGACAAACTCCAAGCAGGATGTCATGTGCCTTTTACTGAGGAGTGGCTTCCGTCTGGCCACTCTACCAAAAGGCCTGATTGGTGGAGTGCTGCAGAGATGGTTGTCCTTCTGGAAGGTTCTCTCATCTCCACAGAAAAACTCTGGAGCTCTGTCAGAGTGACCATCAGGTTCTTGGTCACCTCCCTGACCAAGGCCCTTCTCCCCTGATTGCTCAGTTTGGCCCTAGGAAAAGTCTTGGTGGTTCCAAACTACTCCCATTTAAGAATGATGGAGGCCACTGTGTTCTTGGGGACCTTCAATGCTTCAGAAATTTTTTGCTACCCTTCCCCAGATCTGTGCCTCGACACAATCCTATCTCGGAGCTCTACGGATAATTCCTTCGACACATCTAGGACCATTCCTAAATCTAGTGGGAGGAACCATGAAGCCTGTAGCATTTTTACTAACCTGGTTATCTTTTTGGTTTTTAGGAGTTATCGTTGCATAGTCAATGTCAACTTTTCTTCCAGATGAATCTATGAAGACAAATAAAGTCAAGTGTAATATGAGGTAAGATGTTACTAACTGTCAGGCTCTGGCCATAGAGAAGCCTATTTGCCTCTCTCTGTATCCATGGTCAGAGTCTGACAGGTCTATTCTTTCGGTTTTCTGGTGGTGGTTTGTGTTGGATCCCTAATTAGAGGCAGCTGTAGTGCATCGTCTCTAATTAGGGATCCTACATAGGTTTGTATGTTCCACACCGGGGATGTGGGTCATTGTATATTTCGCAAGTCACGGTGAAAATAAGTTTGAGTACTGGTCGAGGCAAATTTATGGTGAAATGATTGTCTTTCCACTTCCGTATTATGGCCCCAACAGTGCTCACTGGAACATTCAGAAGCTTAGAAATGCACCTATAACCAATGCCATCATTATGTTTTGCAACAATTAGGTTGTGAATGTCTTGAGACAGCTCTTTGCTTTTACCCATTATGAGATGTGTCTTGTGTGACACCTTGGCAATGAGACCTTTTGTAGGCCATCAGTTGGGACTGAACCAGCTGATATAATTTGCACTGACAGGGGGCTGTATTGCTTTTAATATACATGAGTGAACAGGGAGTACAGGAGGGGACTGAGCACGCACCCCTGAGGGTTCCCCGTGTTGAGGATCAGCGTGGCGGATGTGTTGTTGCCTACCCTTACCACCTGGGGGCGGCCCGTCAGGAAGTCAAGGATCCAGTTCAGAGGGAGGTGTTTAGTCCCAGGGTCCTTAGCTTAGTGATGGCCCTGATGTTAGTCTCAAAACAACACTCACACACAGAGAGTGGGAGCGTTGTGGTTACTTTAGCTCAAGTAAAACCACACAAATACATGTATCAAAATGAACGAGTGTCAACGTACACGGACTCCATCAACCCCCACAACACCCCATATTGTGTGTGTGTGAATGTACGTTTCTCTAATACCATCTATGTCAGATTGTGGTTATTGCTTATTTGTTCTGAGGTCAGTAGCGTATATGGGTCAGTCGCTCTCATTCTCCTTATATGGAAGATGTGGTACCTTCCTCTTTCTCTGCACAGCTTCTCTCAAACAAGAGAGCTGAAACCACAAACCATTCTCTCAGTCCCCTGCACCCACATTTAGCAGACACTCTTATTAAGAGTGACTTACAGTCAGTGCTTCAACTAAAGTAGGTAAGATACAGAATCACAATCCTTCCAAAATATCCTCTATCAGCCAGTTCTGTGCAAGTCAGATCTGTGCTACTGTAGTAAACTAGTCAGATTAAGGACTCCTGTGCCTAACCTTTAACCTCAACTTAGTTTTACCTGAACAGAAAGAGAAATGAACAGAACATGACGGCTGTTGTTCTGTGGTCAAAGACAATAGGACAGATTCCAACTGTGACCTGTTATCAAAGTGTCCCTCTGTTAGTTCTCAGGGGAGCATAGTCTTCAACTGTCACCTGTTATCAAAGTGTCACTCTGTTAGTTCTCAGGGGAGCATAGTCTTAAAGTGCTTGAATCGTGTGGTAATAATGATTTTACCAGGCTTAGCCAGAACTGGAAAGTGTGGTTGCCATGCACAGACAGGAGGACAGAGAGACGAGGTCTTAGTGTTTGAGATGTTTTCAGGTTTTAAACGTTCTTCTTGCTGTGAAGTACACAACCACAAGCTCACCAATAGCATCTTAATTGGATTAAATGCTCATAAGATAATTTTAAGATACAAGGGGTATGATGAACAATGTTTATTTCTGTTAATGGAGACGTGTAGTTAAGGTCTCAGTCTCTAAGCTAGACAAGATGTGGTGTGGTTGCAGAGGATAGAAATACACCATCTCTGACTGATATCATCATCAACACGGCCAAGATGACAAACACCAAAAACCTGTTCAAACTAGATTCATTAAAAGTGTTCAAATGTGGGATTCAGAGTAGGGCTAATGCCAAATAAAATAGTGTTATTTGTATATAATTTAGTCTTTTGATGAGATGGTAAATGATGGAGTCTTAGCAAAGATTAGGGACGGCTGCTGTGTGAAACTACACTGTAAAAGTAGAACGTCTCAAAACAGCAGGGTTGTGTAATGAAACCAAGGAAAATAGTGCATCTAATCTAAAATCAATCATCTTTTTATCCAATGTTATCGACTGTTCAGTGAAGTGCTTATGTTTCTAGCTCCAACAGAGCTATAGTGAAGGTAGCCTGGTGGTTTGGAGTGTTGGGCCAGTAACCAAAAGGTACAAATATGTTGTTCTGCCCTTGAGCAAGGAAATTATCCATAACTGCTCCTGGTTCTCCGTCAATATTGTCTGATTCCTGGCCGTGACCACACTCTCTGAGGGTGTCTCTTGGGAAGAACTTGTACATACTACCCCCTAATTATAACAATACACACAAATCCTAAAAATAAAAAGAAAGGAATTGATGTCAGAGTCTGGAATATAAATACGGTATATTTAAAATAGATTTATCTATAAAGACTTTTTTAATGTTTCACTATTTTTATTTTAATGAAATTCACTGAGGAGGTTGGTCCTCCCCTTCCTGGGATGTTGACCAGTAAGAATGTAGGATTTAGCACTTTTCTCTTTCATTGAAAATCCTTCTTCTGCTTCTGCTTCTTCAATGAAAACAAAGATTAAAAACTTTGACGAGTTTAGACTGCTGGTCTTTGTCAGGGAGTACAAATATACGATGATACAATGTCCTCTTTTGAGGAGGGACTGGTTACATTATTCATTGGACAACAGCTAGGAAGCAATACTATACACATTAAGAAGTGAAATACTGTAGATATGTTATCAAAATGCAAGTCAAGGCTAGAAGCATCAGAACCTATAGACAAAATAAATTTCTAACCTTGAATATGACTGGTCAAAGTGGTAAGAAGAGGAGAGCCATCTATTTTATAGGACAGATCACAGCTAACAAGGACCACAGCAGTCTAAACATGGCTGAGGGCAATACAGCATTATGTCCACTAGATGGAAGCAAAGGGACGTCTCACGACTCTACAAGAAAGGTGAGAAATCCATATCTTCATTTAAACCGAGGTATTTAGTGGCCTGTAGTTTGTAACTCCAAAAGCTTTCTCTTTGGTTTAGATGTTTAAGACGGACCCCTTTTCTAATTGATGCTGGAAGAGGATAAATACTCATAGCTTGTAGGGAGGCAAGGTTGAAATGGTGTCAGGACTTGTAGTGCCTTGTAAGGATTTCCATGGTGTTTTGTTTTGTGGCTCTGTGGTTGAGAGGGTAAAATTCAAATGAAATGTACCATCTTACTGACACTCCTGTTCCCAATCTGTCTAAATAAAGCTCTGAAAAAATAAAGGTGAAATTCCACAAAATAAATTCTCAATAGGCCGTTAATATCAATAAATATTTAGGCTATAAACCATTTACATTTCTAAACCATCGATTGCACGAGAAACAGAGTTTTTGTGTTTTGATGCTTCCTTTTACAGAAACGGAAACCTCTAAGTTTTAATAACACTCTCTTAAAAACACACATATTTAGGTTGAGTGTTTCAGAGCACTTAATTTCTGTGAATTAAAATACTTACATTGGGTTTACATACAAACACCCTCCAAACAGCAGACCTCAGCTCACTGCCTGCCCTCATGGACATCTACGTCACCCGGTATCACAGGAAGGACTAGAAGAACATCAAGGACCTCAGTCACAGAGCCATGGCATGTTCACCCTGCTACCATCTAGAAGAACATCAAGGACCTCAGTCACAGATCCATGGAATGTTCACCCTGCTACCATCTAGAAGAACATCAAGAACCTCAGTCACAGATCCATGGAATGTTCACCCTGCTACCATCTAGAAGATCATCAAGGACCTCAGTCACAGAGCCATGAAATGTTCACCCTGCTACCATCTAGAAGAACATCAAGGACCTCAGTCACAGAGCCATGGAATGTTCACCCTGCTACCATCTAGAAGATCATCAAGGACCTCAGTCACAGAGCCATGAAATGTTCACCCTGCTACCATCTAGAAGAACATCAAGGACCTCAGTCACAGAGCCATGGCATGTTCACCCTGCTACCATCTAGAAGAACATCAAGGACCTCAGTCACAGAGCCATGGAATGTTCACCCTGCTACCATCTAGAAGTACATCAAGGACCTCAGTCACAGAGCCATGGAATGTTCACCCTGCTACCATCTAGAAGAACATCAAGGACCTCAGTCACAGAGCCATGGAATGTTCACCCTGCTACCATCTAGAAGTACATCAAGGACCTCAGTCACAGAGCCATGGCATGTTCACCCTGCTACCATCTAGAAGAACATCAAGGACCTCAGTCACAGAGCCATGGAATGTTCACCCTGCTACCATCTAGAAGAACATCAAGGACCTCAGTCACAGAGCCATGGAATTTTCACTATGCTACCATCTAGAAGGCGGAGACAGTACAGGTGCATCGACCTTCCCGGGGGGCGTCACCTCCAACTAGCAGAGGACTCTCTACCACAAGTCGACCCAGCGAGCCAGCATCCCAGCCCATCCAACAGTCCGCCCAGGTCAGCGATGCCCGTTTGTCCCTCCCGTACAAATATCTCTTCCTGTCATTTACCGGTACAGCTAATTTAACCATGCAAATATTCACTTATCTGTTCATTTAACCAGACTGTATATTAAGTACTATTATTACCCTCACTTATATCATACGCACATTTAGCTATTTATGTATTTCTCTGCCATCAACCTGTATAGTATAGTTAACCATGAAAATACTCCTTATTTATCTATATCAACTTGCAATATTTTGATAATCTTTTCACCTAACACACTGTAACAATGTATAGTGTACTTATTCAGCCATCCACCCATACTATGCAATGCCTTTTTATAGCTTTTTGCACTCTAGACTTCTTGTCGCTCTATGTATCATCTATCGTGCTGGCATTTTGCACCTGACCTGTGTTTTTTCGTAGCTGCTTGACAAAGAAATTTCCCCTCGGTGATCAATAAAGTACCTATTTGTCACAGTGGGGTAGTGAGAGAGAGAGACCAAGGTGCAGCGCGGTGATAGTTCGACATTTTAATGTCAGACAAAACAATATTGACGAACTGTCCCAAAAAAAAACACGATAATACAAAAACGTAATGCACTTACTTCACCTGTGACTGGAGGAATATAACGAGTGAAGGACAGACAAACATATATAGGATCCCTAATTAGAGACAATGCGGTGCAGCTGCCTCTAATTAGGGATCCAACCCAAAACCCACACAGAAACAGAAAAGAAAGACACTGTCAGACTCTGACCATAGCTACATAGAGAAGCAAATAGGCCTCTCTATGGCCAGAGCCTGACACTATCAATCTATTGTTTCTACAGCTCTAGTGGATTCCGGTGCCTCTCTCCTCTCAGTTTCCGGTCCAAGCCTTGGATATGCAACCATTGGGATCCGGCACTATTACGGTAAGTAAGTAACTCAATCCCTTTCTGAGAAATACTGGTGGCCCACTTTGGCGCAGAACGTTGCACTCTATGTCAACTCATGTTCAGTATGTACTCAATCTAAATCTCCTCGGCACGCTCTAGCAGGTAAACTCCTTCCCGTGCCTTAGCGTCCCTGGTCTCATCTGTCCATTGATTCCGTCATTGATCTTCCCTCAAAATCCTCCTATTTCATCCCTCTCGCTGACGCAATGTTCAAGCAGGTCTTCCAGCATTATGGCCTTCCGGAGGATATCGTCTTCAATCCCCAATTCACATGTAAGGCTTTCATGGAGAAGCTGGGGGTCACGGTCAGCCTCACTTCCAGGTACCAGCAGGGGTAGTGGGCCGGATTCCTTCCTTGGGCTGAATACACCCAGAATTCATTGCGACACTCCTCCACCGGGCTGACTCCCTTCCTGTGTGTTCTGGGTTATCAACCGGCCCTGATTCTGTGAACTCCGAGCCAGACCGAAGATCTTGCGGTGAATGAGTGGTTCAGGTGCGCAGGCGGATTGCCACTGCAGTGCGGCTCCCTTGTTCCATCCAGATCTCACCATGTTTTCATGTTTCCCTCCTCAGGCCGGTGGTTCCTGGTCCCCTGGCTGATGCCGTACCCTTGGACATCGGGGGAAGCCCCGCCTATCCCGTCAGATCACTCCTGGACTATACCTTACTGATGGAGGTCTCTCTTGGACTATATCTCTTATCTCACATATATTTATCAGAGGGACACTTTGATAACAGGTCACAGTTGAAGACTATGCTCAACTGAGAACTAACAGAGGGACACTTTGATAACAGGTCACAGTTGAAGACTATACTCCCCTGAGAAATAACAGAGGGACACTTTGATAACAGGTCACAGTTGAAGACCATGCTCCCCTGAGAACTAACAGAGGAACACTTTGATAACAGGTCACAGTTGAAGACTATGCTCTCCTGAGAAATAACAGAGGGACACTTTGATAACAGGTCACAGTTGAAGACTATGCTCCCCTGATAGTTAACAGAGGGACACTTTGATAACAGGTCACAGTTGAAGACTATGCTCCCCTGAGAACTAACAGAGAGACACTTTGATAACAGGTCACAGTTGAAGACCATGCTCCCCTGAGAACTAACAGAGGGACACTTTGATAACAGGTCACAGTTGAAGACCATGCTCCCCTGAGAACTAACAGAGGGACACTTTGATAACAGGTCACAGTTGAAGACCATGCTCCCCTGAGAACTAACAGAGGGACACTTTGATAACAGGTCACTTTTGAAGACCATGCTCCCCTGAGAACTAATAGAGGGACACTTTGATAACAGGTCACAGTTGAAGACCATGCTCCCCTGAGAACTAACAGAGGGACACTTTGATGACAGGTCACAGTTGAAGACCATGCTCCCCTGAGAACTAACAGAGGGACACTTTGATAACAGGTCACAGTTGAAGACCATGCTCCCCTGAGAACTAACAGAGGGACACTTTGATAACAGGTCACAGTTGAAGACTATGCTCCCCTGAGAAATAACAGAGGGACACTTTGATAACAGGTCACAGTTGAAGACCATGCTCCCCTGAGAACTAATAGAGGGACACTTTGATAACAGGTCACAGTTGAAGACCATGCTCCCCTGAGAACTAACAGAGTGACACTTTGATAACAGTTAGAAGCCGTCCTATTGCCTCTGACCACAGAACAACAGCCGTCATCTGTTCTGTTCATTTCCCTTTCTGCTCAGGTAAAACTAAGTTGAGGTTAAAGGTTAGGCACAGGAGTCCTTAATCTGACTAGTTTACTACAGTAGCACAGATCTGACTTGCACAGAACTGGCTGATAGAGGATATTTTGGAATGATTATGATTCTGTATCTTACCTACTTTAGTTGAAAGCACTGACTGTAAGTCACTCTTGATAAGAGTGTCTGCTAAATGTGGGTGCAGGGGACTGAGAGAATGGTTTGTGGTTTCAGCTCTCTTGTTTGAGAGAAGAGAAAGGTACCACATCTCCCATATAAGGAGAATGAGAGCGATATGAGGGTGTTGTGGGGGTTGATGGAGTCCGTGTACGTTGACACTCGTTCATTTTGATACATGTGTGGTTTTACTTGAGCTAAAGTTACCACAACGCTCCCACTCTCTGTGTGTGAGTGTTGTTTAGAGACTAACATCAGGGCCTTATTCAAAGAACCTTGCAGAGTGATGTACAGAAGAGGTGTCTGTACAGTATGTTCTATACAGCACATTTCTATCAGGACCTCACCATGCTCATAGAAAGAGACATGCCACTCTGATCTGATAGAGGCAACATGTGTAATAACTTTCCAATACAGTGTTCTTTACTGTTTTATTTTGACTTGCATTTATTTGTCTTGACACATGAACTACCATCTACCATTCTATCTAATGGACATGAACATTCAGTAACCGTCACTGTAATCTACATAATACCCTGGCCTGATACCCGGGCCTTCAGGCAGTTTTCCTTTCTATCTGTTGTATCATATTTCATAGGCTGTTTTAAAATATGATGCATTAGATAAGCAGCAGGGGATAGCTTTATCAATCTGTAATCTAGAGCAGGGTTTCCCAAACTCTGTAATGTCCTCAAAGTTCATCACTAAGCTAAGGACCCTGGGACTAAACACTTCCCTCTGCAACTTGATTCTTGACTTCCTGACGGGCCGTCCCCAGGTGGTAAGGGTAGGCAACAACCTCCCTCTCAATGTGAGCAAGACAAAGGAGATGATTGTGGACTACAGGAAAATGTGGACCGAGAAGCGCCCATTCTCATCGACTGGACTGTAGTGGAGCAGGTTGAGAGCTTCAAGTTCCTTGGTGTCCACATCACCAACAAACTATCATGGTCCAAACACACTAAGACAGTCGTGAAGAGGGCACGACAAAGCCTATTCCCCCTCAGGAGACTGAAAAGATTTTGGCATGGGTACTCAGATCCTCAAAATGTTCTACAGCTGCACCATCGAGAGCATCCTGACTGGTTGCATCACAGTCTGGTATGGCAACTACTCGGCCTCTGCCCGCAAGGCACTACAGAGGGTAGTGAGTACAGCCCATCACTGGGACCAAGCTTCCTGCCATCCAGGATTTCTATACCAGGCGGTGTCAGAGGAAGGCCCTAAAATTGTCAAAGACTCCAGTCACCCCAGTTATAGACTGTTCTCTCTGCAACCGCACAGCAAGAAGTACCGGAGCGCCAAGTCTAGGTCCAACAGGCTTCTTAACAGCTTCTACCCCCAAGCCATAAAACTCCTGAACAGCTAATCAAAGGGCCACCAGACC
This sequence comes from Thymallus thymallus, assembly GCA_023634145.1. Taxonomy (NCBI): domain Eukaryota; kingdom Metazoa; phylum Chordata; class Actinopteri; order Salmoniformes; family Salmonidae; genus Thymallus; species Thymallus thymallus. Next base: position 14,366,440 of record CM042424.1, read on the forward strand.
CCTTATTTACGCTGCTGCTACACTCTGTTTATTATCTATGCATAGTCACTTTACCTCTACCTACATGTACATATTACCTCAACTACCTTGACTAACCGGTGCCCCTGTACATTGACTCTGTACCGGTACCCCTGTATATAGCCTCCTCACATTGACTCTGTACCAGTACCCCTGTATATAGCCTCCTCACATTGACTCTGTACCGGTACCCCTGTATATAGCCTCCTTAATAACCGGTGCCCACACACATCGACTCTGTACCGGTACCCCTGTATATAGCCTCCTCACATTGACTCTGTACCGGTATCCCTGTATATAGCCTCCTCACATTGACTCTGTACTGGTACCCCCGCACATTTACTCTGTATCAGTACCCCTGTATATAGCCTCCTCACATTGACTCTGTACCGGTACCCCTGTATATAGCCTCCTTACTAACCGGTGCCCACACGCATCGACTCTGTACCGGTATCCCTGTATATAGCCTCCTCACATTGACTCTGTACTGGTACCCCTGTATATTACCTCATTACTAACCGGTACCCCTGTATATAGCCTCCTCACATTGACTCTGTACCAGTACCCCTGTATATAGCCTCGTCACATTGACTCTGTACCGGTACCCCTGTATATAGCCTCCTTACTAACCGGTGCCCACACACATCGACTCTGTACCGGTACCCCTGTATATAGCCTCCTCACATTGACTTTGTACCGGTACCCCTGTATATAGCCTCCTCACATTGACTCTGTACTGGTACCCCTGTATATTACCTCATTACTAACCGGTACCCCTGTATATAGCCTCATTACTAACTGGTACCCCCGCACATTGACTCTGTATCAGTACCCCTGTATATAGCCTCCTCACATTGACTCTGTACCGGTACCCCTGTATATAGCCTCCTTACTAACCGGTGCCCACACACATCGACTCTGTACCGGTACCCCTGTATATAGCCTTCTCACATTGACTCTGTACTTGTACTACCTGTATATAGCCTCCTCACATTGACTCTGTACTGGTACCCCTGTATATAGCCTCCTCACATTGACTCTGTACCGGTACCCCTGTATATAGCCTCCTCACATTGACTCTGTACCGATACCCCTGTATATAGCCTCCTTACTAACCGGTACCCCCGCACATTGACTCCGTACCGGTACCCCTGTATATAGCCTCATAGACCTGGAACTGTTGGGGTGTTAGGACCTAGTTGAACAATTATGCATCCATCCGTGAGTAACTCTGGTCTGTAATCACTCATTCACTCAGGACTTATTTATTCATTCAGGTCTGTATATACATATTCATGTACAGTTGTTATATCATATCACATGCAATATTGTAAGTAATTCTTGTACTGAACATACGTAGTCATTCACTCAGGAATGCATTTTAGTATCCTGTCAGTTGTATCTTTTTTCATTGCTTTTAGTATATTGAATGTGCAATACGAGCATTTATCTGTAATTAAACCCTGCGCACTAAGGACTGTATTTTAAGGGAATTACTATTATTACCCTAAATTACTCCAGACTTCTTGTATTTTGATACTTTTTCATACTGCCGCTCTATGTATCATGTATCGTGTATCTGTCTTTTGTGTATTTTCGTTCTGGCATGTTGCACCTGCCCTGTGTTTTTTCGTAGCTGCTTGATGATCAAGACATCAAGACTTTATTGATCCTCCGGGATCAATAAAGTACCTACCTACCTACCTACCTACCTACCTACCTACCTACCTACCTACCTACCTACCTACCTACCTACCTACCTACCTAGTGAAACATAGAAGGCTACCTTACAAGTTAATGCCAACTGCTAACAGTTCATGGTGAAATTCTCTATGTTCTCCACTAGAAAGTGCTCTTTAACAACCTACACTCTTGTTCCTCACTACACAATAAGCTCTCCGTATCTCAAGAGGGATGGGTATTATAGTGTAATGAGCTCAGAGCTGTAGGTCACATCTGTCTGGTTCTTCACAGTGAACAACACTGAACAGCTCAAGCTTTAGAGCAATGAGCCAGTTGTTGGGATGGAGAAGGCTGGCCAGACTGACCTTCATGCTGCTGTATTTTGTCATTGATGGTATGTTTATTTTGTTGTTACTGATTTGCTGCACTAACTAACAGTGTATGTGGGAGATGATAGATAAGTAGGCTAATATTGTTATTTTTTTTAAATGTTCTATGTTTTATTGAGAAACTTTGGAAATGAGAAACATTTATGTAGGCTGGAGGCTCCCTTGTGCTGAAGAACATGCCACACTAGGGAGGCTATCACCACAATGTTCATCATCTCATCACAGATTTTCATAGTTCATTTAATATTAGTATTATTAAATATGACTAATTTAATATTAGTAGGCTAATATATATATATATATATATATTTATTCACATATATATGTATTTGTTTTCACGTTTGTTGTGTCTCCTCATAAGGGAGCCTAGACTAGCAGCCGTATGGTCACATTTGTATATATGAAATAATTAAACAGTGCCACATTTAAACTGTGTGTTTCTTATCGCTAAGACTCATTCCAAGACATTATCGCTAAGACATTCCTCTCTCTGGAATGACATCCTGTATCCTGTCTGAGCATTAAACAAATATTTACAGTAAGGGATAGATGACGACAGAGCGTAGGTTCTGAAACAGAGTTCTTTCATGGGAAGAAAGAGGTGTCGGCTATAAAAGTTAGCAATCTATACACCAACTACAGAGTATGTCAATATTTAATTGATTCATAGACTAATTTATATGAGATATTCATAATATTTTGGAAACAACAGGCTGAAAACCTTTTATAATTATCTGAGACTGAGACTGTCGTTTGAAACTAATTTGCATAACATTTGCCAACTGACAGAGCAAACAGACTCACATTGTTTAGGCTCACAGTGCCTAACGACTATTTATGTGATAAGACATGCAGCTTTATGGTGTTGACTTGGGAATTAAAAATAAATCATTTTATGGATATCTAAATGTCATTAGGTAAAATTAACATTCAAACTCGAATGGGACATTAGAATGTTCCCCTCTAAACAGGAAATGTTGGTGGTTTCCTGTGATTATCTGAACAGTGTCTGTCTGTCACAAACTGTAGATGGATGGAAGAGCGAGAAGTAGGTCGTTGGAACAGGCAATGTACTTTGTTAAAAAGGAAATGGTCTGGTCACTGCTCATGCTGTTCTGTGACTCAAGATGAATGTCTTAGCGTGGTACAGCTGTTGTTTTTAGGGTGTAAGTGTCTCGCTTGAACGTCTTAACTGAGAATTGTCAGGCTCTGGCCATAGGGAGCTCTTTGGCTCCTCTAGATAGCCAGGGTCAGAGCCTGACAGATCTAGTAGATCTAGATCTATGTTTTCCTTTTTGTGCTGAATCCCCAATTAGATACAGCTGAGAGACGATGTCTCTGATTGGGGATTCTATTTAAGTTGCCTAGTGGGTCATTGTTTGTATGTCTACAGGTCTACGTAAGTGTATTTACGTTGAGTGTGTTCAGTTTTCATTGTTTTGTCATTATAGTTCGTCATTGAGTTAATTGTACATAGTATAATAAAATGTAAATAAAACTACTGCGCCTTGGTCTGTCAAGAATGAAGACATTCAAGAGCAATAAGAGCTACACTACATAACTAAAAGTATGTGGACACCTGCTCGTCAAACATTTTCCTTCCAAAATAATGGCCATTAATATGGAGTTGGTCCCTCCCTTTTGCTGCTATAACAGCCTCCACTCTTCTGGGAAGGCTTTCCACTAGATGTTGGAACATTTCTGCGGGGACTTATTTCTATTCAGCCACAAGCAATTGCGAGGTCGGGCATTGATATTGGGCAGTAGACCTGGCTTGCAGTCGGCGTTCCAATTCATCCCAAAGGTGTTTGATGGGGTTGAGGTCAGGGCTCTGTGCAGGCCAGTCAAGTTCTTCCACACTGATCTCGACAAATCATTTCTGTATGGACCTCGCTTTGTGCACGGGGGCATTGTCATGCTGAAACAGGAAAGGGCCTTCCCCAAACCGTTGCCACAAAGTTGGAAGCACAGAATCACCTAGAATGTCATTGTGTGCTGTAGTTTAAGGTTTCCCTTCTCTGGAACTAAGGGTTCTAGCTCGAACCATGAAAAACAGCCCCAGACCATTATTCCTCCTTCACCAAACTTTACAGTTGGCACTATGCATTCATAGAAGTTAGCGTTCTCCTGGCATCTGCCAAATCCAGATTCGTCCATCGGACTGCCAGATGGTGAAGCGTGATTCATCACTCCAGAGAACGTGTTTCCAATGGGGGCGAGCTTTACACTTCTCTAGCCGATGCTTGGCATTGCGCATGGTGATCTTAGGCTTGTAGTCGGCTGCACGGCAATGGAAACCAATTTCATGAAACTCCCGACGAAGTGTTCTTGTGCTGACGTTGCTTCCAGAGGCAGTTTGGAAGTGAGTGTTGCAGCCGAGGACAGGAGATTGTTACACACTACGTGCTTCAGCACTTCTCGTTCTGTGAGCTTGTGTGGCCTACCACTTTGTGGCTGAGCCGTTGTTCCTCCTAGAAGTTTCCACTTCACAATAACAGCACTTACAGTTGACCGGGGCAGATCTAGCAGGGCTGAAATTTGATGAACTGACTTGTTGGAAAGGTGACACCCTATGACCGTGCCATGTTGAAAGGCACTGAGCTCTTCAGTAATGCCATTCTACTGCCAATGTTTGTCTATGGAGATTTCAAGTCTGTTTGCTCTATTTTACACACCTGTCAGCAACGGGTGTGGCTGAAATAATACTTTTGTATATATAGTGAAATTAGGGGCCTACTTGTTCAGTATTCTAATTCAAGTTAGAAATTCATTCATTGCTGATTGTAAAATGAATGTTTTATGTAACATCATAATAATCAGCTTCCAATAAAACATTTTAGAATATACACAGTGTGTATTCATGGATGCCAAGGGAAGACAAGCTTCCCCAAAAGAATGAACAAGAAAAAAAATATATATATATATTTCGTCTTGAGTTGTTGCATCTCATTCTTTGTACTCCGGTGGCTAGATAGCAACATTAACTTGCTTGACCATGCTGTAGGTCATGTAACTGTTTGTTATATGCAATATGTTTCGTGAGAAAGACCACGGAGCTGACACACAGTTCGTGGAGAGACATTTTTATGTGGATGATGTGCTCAAGTCTCTGCCCACAGACCCAGATTCCATCGACCTGCTACGGAGAACACAAGATTCCCTCGCGGAGTGCATCCAGTATCCAGACGGCGTGTCCCCAGAAATTACTTCATATACAATTTATCTATTTTCCGTAATGTGTTGAGGCAATTAAGGAGAATGGGAGGCTCAGTTAAAGACGTTTCAGAACTGCTGTATTTGAAGCACAACTTCCTTCTGCCCAGTTTAACCTAATGTTGCTATGGCAATCAAGCATTTTTTTACCATCCTTGTAACTGTCACTTCTGATCGTTTTTCTAAACTAGAACTACCTACACTAAGAAATGCTGGGTTGTTTGGATGGTTTGCAGGCATTGGGTCACTTAGTTGGGTTGTTTTCTTTAAAAAGAGAAAGGTTGGGTTGTTAATGCTGGGTTGTTGATGTACAGTGCATTCAGAAAGTATTCAGACCCCTTCCCACAGTTTGTTACGTTACAGCCTAATTCTAAAATGTATTAAATTGTTTTTATCCCTGATCAATCTAGACAGAATACCCCTTAAAGACAAAACAAAAACAGATTTGTAGAAATGTTTGCGAATTAATTAAAAATAAAAAACATCCTGTTTCCATTGATCATCCTTTAGATGTTTCTAAAACAATTGATTGGACATGATTTTAAAAACACACACCTGTCTATTTAAGTTCCCACATTTGACAGTGCATGTCAGAGCAAAAACCAAGCCATGAGGTCGAAGGAATTACCCGTAGAGCTCCGAGACAGGATTGTGTCGAGGCACAGATCTGGGGAAGGGTACCAAAAAATGGGTGAAGCATTGAAGGTCCCCAAGAACACAGTGGCCTCCATCATTCTTAAGTAGTTTGGAACCACCAAGACTCTTCCTAGGGCCAAACTGAGCAATCAGGGGAGAAGGGCCTTGGTCAGGGAGGTGACCAAGAACCTGATGGTCACTCTGACAGAGCTCCAGAGTTCCTCTGTGGAAAGGACTCTCAGACCATGAGAAACAAGATTCTCTGGTCTGATGAAACCAAGATTGAACTCTTTGGCATCATCCTTTGGGGATGTTTTTCAGCGGCAGGGACTGGGAGACTAGTCAGGATCGAGGGAAATATACGAATGGAGCAAAGTACAGAGAGATCCTTGATGAAAACCTGCTCCAGAGGGCTCAGGACCTCTGCCTGGGGCGAAGGTTCACCTTCCAACAGGACAACGACCCTAAGCGCACAGCCCAGACAGAGCAGGAGTGGCAGGACAACGCATGAGTCTCTTAATGTCATTGAGTGGCCCAGCCTGAGCCCAGACTTGAATCCGATCAAACATTTCTGGAGAGACCTGAAAATAGCTGTGCAACGATGCTCCCCATCCAACCTGACAGAGCTTGAGAGGATCTGCATAGGAGAATGGGAGAAACTCCCCAAATACAGGTGTACCATGCTTGTAGCAACATACCCAAGAAGACTTGAGGCTGTAATCGATGCGAAAGGTGCTTCAACAAAGTACTGAGTAGAGGGTCTGAATACTTGATATTTCAGTTTATTTTGAATGTCATTGTCAAAAACCTGTTTTTGCTTTGTCATTATGGATTATTGTGTGTAGATTGATGAGGGAAAATATCAATTTAATCAATTTTAGAATAAGGCTGTAACGTAACAAAATGTGGAAAAAGTCAAGGGGTCTGAATACTTTCCGAAGGCACTGTACGTACGTTGTACAATCAATTAGTCAGAGAAAGCCTCAAATATCACTATCAGAACTCAGGAACCCAAAGACCCAGATGCAGACAGTTCGAATCACAGATGTTTATTAACAAAACAGTTGGCAGGTAGACGACAGGTCAAGGGCAGGCAGAGGTCGGTAATCCAGGGCAGAGTCAGTAAGGTACAGGACGGCAGGCAGGCTCAGGGTCAGGCAGAGGTCGGTAATTCAGGGCAGAGTCAGTAAGGTACAGGACGGCAGGCAGGCTCAGGGTCAGGCAGAGGTCGGTAAACCAGGGCAGAGTCAGTAAGGTACAGGATGGCAGGCAGGTTCAGGGTCAGGCAGAGGTCGGTAAACCAGGGCAGAGTCAGTAAGGTACAGGACGGCAGGCAGGCTCAAGGTCAGGCAGAGGTCAGGCAGAATGGTCAAAACCGGACGAACTGGCAACAGACAACCAGAGAACACAGGTATAAAAATGCACAGGGGATAATGAGAGACACCTGGAGGGGGGTGGAGACAAGCACGATATTTGAAACAGATCAGGGAGTGACAATCACATTCATTTGTATATATCCACTGCATATGTTTCAGTCATGTGTTTGGTCGTGTTCACGTAGGTTAAACAAAAACTCCCTAATTACTGGTTAACAATAGAGCCTCCCACAATGCAGGTGATGGCTGCAAGTTTAAGTTGGTGCAAGTCGTACCATTTTTTATCCCCGTAATGCAAAACACTTTGAAAGGCGGTGACCAACGATGGACAAAATAGCTTCTCAACCACATGACATAGAGATCTCAAAACCAATACTTCCTTAAAAGCTACAACCCCATATGACTTGCATGAATACAACCAACCTCACCTGTCCAATCCTCGGCAATTACTGTTGACTTTGTAAAAAAAAAATATATATTTGCATTACAATCAACTGTTGTTGGTTCAGGTTCAGGTTCAGGCAAGTACTTTGGGACGGGGAAATAAAGGTTTTATCACTTGAAAGGGGGGGGACATTTTTAAAACGGTTACATGCAGCCTGGTCCAGGCTAATTGAGCAAAGCCTCTGAATTAGCAAGTGAGTGATCGACAATATCGAAAGCCTTTGACAGGTCAATGAAGAGGGCAGATCAATGTTGACTTTTATCCACACAGTTAACCACGTAATTTATAACTAGGGATGCAGCAGAGAAACTCTTAGCAACTCCCTAGCAACGTGTCAACAACTGTTAGCTCGTTAGCTATCCAGTTGAGTTATCAGGATAAACATTGTCTTCTGGTGTGTTTTCTTCTTCTGATGTTATATTCTTACATCTTCTTTCTTTATCTTTAACTCACTTGTTTTTCTGAAATGTACTCTTCCTCAAAATCATTTGAAATATTATATATAATACTAGATATTAGGAGCTCATGATTTATCCATACAATTAAACACACAATTTATGCACACACTGTTTTAATATATGGCTACTGCAATAGCTGTGTCCAAAATAACACAGTCAGTCACTTTTGTAACTGCAGGGATAATGTTATATTATACAACTCAGTAAATGTGTAGCACAGGGGTCAGGGGGTCAACCCTGTTCCTGGAGTGTCACAGGTACTGCAGGATTCTGTTCCAACTAGGCACCACACCTGACCAACTGAGCTAATTGATCAGTTCAGTGATTGACTAAATTCAACACACCTGTCCTTCCAGGTTGGTTAAATCTAAAACGTGAATAGCCTGCGGCAACTTCAGAATCAGGGTTTCCTACCCCTGGTGTAGTGTGATGTTCTAACTCTGGTTATTTTGCAGTAATACTGCAATTGATGCATTCAAAATAACCCAAATACTGCAAATACAGTAACTGCAGTTTCACAATTGCAATTAATTACAAGTTAATGGCATAGGCTGGAGGCTAGCTCCCTTGTGCTGAAGAACATGCCACACTAGGGAGGCTATCGACACAATGTTCATCGCCTCATGACCGATTTTCATAGTTCATTTGCTTAGAGAATGTGAAAACAATGTCGTAGAAAAATACTGTAGTTACACTCCTAGGCCTTCCCTCCCAAGCAAAATAGCCTTCCTTTTCCCAGTTTAATTTCACTGTTATAAATCCAAAGACCCTTATCAGGTCTACACTGATCTGACAACTGTAAGAATTATACGAGTCACAAGTAGACCTTTAGCATTACTGAGGACATTTCTGTTTGCTGCAGTGAAAAGTATTCATTGCAGAGGAAACGTATTTCACCACATAGGCCTGCTTGTGAGACGGTACTCCTGTACGCAGGGCAGAATGTGTGGGGCTGCTTCTCAGCGTGGTCAAACCACTAACGTGACAGAGAAAGGCAGAACACACGATGTGACAGACTGATGGGAAAGGAAACAAGCTGAGACACAGTCACATATTCATACAGACAATGTATACAGTTGACTACAGGAGGACAATACATTATTTTAGTGGGTGTGCATGTGTTTTCTTCTATACACCTGTAGAACTAATACTGAAAAGATGTTCATGTATGTAGTGTTGTCTCTCTTGTCGTGATGTATGTTTGGTCCTATATTTATATTTTATAGATTTTTATAGATTTTTATTTTGAATCCCAGCCCCTGTCCCTGCAGGAGTTATTTTGCCTTTTGGTAGACCGTCGTTGTAAATACGAATTTGTTCTTAACTGACTTACCTAGTTAAATAAAGGTTAAATAAAATAAAACCATCGCATTAAGCCTGTAAATAACTAAGGACTGTGATACTCAAGTCAGTAGTGTTATTCCATGCGACTACATTGTAGACATGAGGCAAAAATCAACTAATGATTGAATGTCATTGTAATCTTCAGTGCAGTCTGGCATCAGATCATATTATCATATGGATGTGGTTACTGACATGTTAAACACTTAGTATTGTGAGATTTAGTGTGCGACTGTTTTACAGTCCCCCTAAAATGCACTCATTGTGTTGATATTGAGTCTCTCTCTTTCCACAGAACTCTGTGCTTCCCAGCAAACAGTCCAGTCTGAGACTCAGCAGGTGAAAGGAATTGTGGGACAGTCTTTCTCTTTTCCAGAGAGGGTGATCAAGTCTGCCAATTTAGGGTATGGAGACCTTGGCACTATTGCAAATGTGTACCCTGGTAAAGAAGGCAAAATCACCCTTGAGAAAAGATTTGAAAACCGCGTCCACATGGACATTGTTACAAGATACTTCAATCTGTCAGACCTTCAGTTAGACGACGCTGGGGTTTATTCTGTGGAGAATACAGATGGAGGAAAAAAAATCAAATTTGAGCTCACTGTATACAGTAAGTGTGTGTGTGTGTGTGTGTGTGTGTGTGTGTGTGTTGTATATTACAAAAGCATCAACTCTAAGTTCCATTCCTCCAATGTATTTACTATTTGTCTTCCAGATGTTGTTTCCAAACCTCAGGTGACAGAGTGTGACAGCAGCTCCTGTAGTGTGGTGTGTTCTGTGGACAATGAAAAAGAGGTGACCTTGACCTCGTACAGGGGAGAGGAACAACTAAACCAGACCAGTAGTCCTGATCTCACCACCAACCTCCGTTTGGAGGTAGAGGGAAAGGACTACAACTCCACCTACAGCTGTGTGGCTGCTAACCCTGTCAGCAATGAGACAGTTCATGTCCCAACATGTTGCAGTGAAGATGGCCATCTTAAGGAGGCAGGTAAGGGTATCAATTCTGAATTTAAACCATCAAGAAAATAGAAACTACCAAAATAATTAAGTTGAAAATATTAGTTGAGACCATTTGAAACATACTTGTAACAAGTATTTTTATCCCAATGTTCTAAATGAACTTTTTAACTCTATCTGTATCCTGAAGGTTGTAAATTCTTCAGTTTGGTTAAATAATACAGAGAGAGTTCCAGCATTGCAAAATGGTCAGTCTTTATTCATAGAGAGCTCTGCCGAAAGACAAGACACAAAACACTTTTATAAAATCCAGTCAGCAAAGTCTCCACCCTGTTTTATGGCCTGCAAATTCTCAGGATCTGCCTTCAAAGACCCTCTTCATGTTATCTCAGTTGCTAATGTTTACCCACACCTCGAAGACCAGGCCCCAATCCTGATGGATGGGGCCCTGTGAACTTTTATGGCCGCATAATCTCCTGCATGCCCAAAAGCTTTCACAAATGGTCTGTCTCCCCCTTTGTTCATCTTAACCACATCCTGACTCATTTACCAAATAGTAACATTCTAACCTGGTCTGAACATTGTCTATGTTCTCACATTCTTAGAATCATAATCTTGTAATTCTAATACATTTCACACATTACACAGTTTCAAGGTGAAACATCTTAGTCATTAACATTAAACATACAAATTCCTTTATCAATACTGCTAAAGCCCTGTGATATTTCACACTAATCAGGTGTTTTGTTTATTTCAGACAGTGATGAGAGGAATCTGGGTTTTCTTATTATTGCTGTAATCAGCTTTTTAATTGTCTTGGTGCTGGTTGGAGTTACAATCTATATAAAGAAGAGGAGACATGAACCTTCACAAGGCAGGTATTAATCTTTCAGAGCTGTGAGGTCTCTCACTTTATTTATTTATTTTTACAATCAAGGGTAGTGTTTTGGAAAAGGTAGTAAATGTTTTCTTGAACACAGGATGGAGGTCAAATACACAGGATGTCATATCTTCCACACTTCCTCTAATTGATCAGACAGTGTCATTATCCCAGACAACTTCTCTAAATGTTGAAAAAGTAGAAGGAACACACACACTCTGACAATCAGTCCAATCAAAGACTGGTACACATATTAACAAATGAGTCCTGAGTGTTTACAGAACCTGTCCTGGTGGCTGAGCGTCTATGTCTCTGTCAGTTAGTAACACCTCACCAAATGAGTCCTGAGTGTTTACAGAACCTGTCCTGGGGGCTGAGCGTCTGTATGTCTCTATAAGTTAGTCACACCTCACCAAATGAGTCCTGAGTGTTTACAGAACCTGTCCTGGGGGCTGAGCGTCTGTATGTCTCTGTCAGTTAGTAACACCTCACCAAATGAGTCCTGAGTGTTTACAGAACCTGTCCTGGGGGCTGAGCGTCTGTATGTCTCTGTCAGTTAGTAACATCCTGGTGGCAGTAACACCTTATATTTACTTGACTTTATTTGTCTTCATAGATTCATCTGAAAGAGTGCAAGTTAACGTTGAGTATGCAACGATATCTCCTAAAAAACAAAAAGATAACCAGGTTAGTAAAAATGCTACAGGCTGATTGACAATACAGCAGCTTTTACAGTCCTCATGGCTACAACTGTAGGCTTTAGCTCTGTGCCAGTGGCACAGACAACCTGAGTTTGATACCTGGTCTGATGTCATTGCAACCAGTGTTGCCCATATGATATGGTTGTGTTGCACAATGAGAAGCTACACAGCACATCTGGTATATAGTAATAACTTTGATCTTCACAGTCTTTTACAGTATTTGCAAAGTCTGTTGGCTTTTAAAGTTAGGCTTCATGGTTCCTCCCACTAGCTTTAGAAAAGATCCTAGATATGTTGACTGTTGAGTTTCCTACTGCAGAACAATGATAATAGACCAGAAAGCATCAGACGTGTCCTGTTTCCTTCCTCTGGTACAACGATTCTAATAAAGAAACATAATAGTCCAGAACAATGAGAATAGACCAGAGAGCATCAGACGTATCCTGTTTCCTTCCTCTGGTACAACGATTCTAATAAAGACACATAATAGTCCAGAACAATGAGAATAGACCAGAGAGCATCAGACGTATCCTGTTTCCTTCCTCTGGTACAACGATTCTAATAAAGACACATAATAGTCCAGAACAATGAGAATAGACCAGAGAGCATCAGACGTGTCCTGTTTCCTTCCTCTGGTACAAAGATTCTAATAAAGACACATAATAGTCCAGAACAATGATAATAGACCAGAGAGCATCAGACGTGTCCTGTTTCCTTCCTCTGGTACAACGATTCTAATAAAGAAACATAATAGTCCAGAACAATGAGAATAGACCAGAGAGCATCAGACGTATCCTGTTTCCTTCCTCTGGTACAACGATTCTAATAAAGACACATAATAGTCCAGAACAATGATAATAGACCAGAGAGCATCAGACGTGTCCTGTTTCCTTCATCTGGTACAAAGATTCTAATAAAGAAACATAATAGTCCAGAACAATGAGAATAGACCAGAGAGCATCAGACGTGTCCTGTTTCCTTCCTCTGGTACAAAGATTCTAATAAAGACACATAATAGTCCAGAACAATGATAATAGACCAGAGAGCATCGGACGTGTCCTGTTTCCTTCCTCTGGTACAAAGATTCTAATAAAGAAACATATTATCCTTTTTTCTTTTTGTTTCTTTCCTTCCCCTTTTCTCGCCCCTCTCTCTACCCGTCTTTCTCTGTCTCTCTTTCTCTGTCCCTCTCCATCCTTCCCTCCCTCCCTCCCTACCCTACCTCCCTCCCTCTCCATCCTTCCCCTACCTCCCTCCCTCTCCTTCCCTCCCTCTCTCTTCCTGTCTAGGAGGAGCGAACAGGTTTACCAGAACTGGAGTCACGTAGAGAAAAACCTGAACTGACATCAGTTTATGATAAACTCCAGTTACATTGCATGGCTGCCAGCGAGGATGTTAACACAGCATGAAGGAGCAAAACAGGAAGTCAGTTACAGGCCGACAGGATAACACATCCTGGAGAGGACGTTATATCATAAAGAGAACGTTGAAACAAAATGAAAGTGAAATCATATTCACCCAGAGTTAGTTACTGAGACTGAATATGAAGATATAATTCACATTTCACTATTTTAAAATAATCTCTTGATTTATTCAAACTGATAAAAGTAATCATATTATACTGAGCTTCAATATATTAAGTCAAAGACTTACCCATACATTTTATTTAGTCATAAAATGTGTATATTTCCTGATGTTTGACAGTCATCAATACATCAATACACATGGTTGAAATATGTAAATGTTTTACACACCCTGTCACAACCCAGAATAGGATGTTAGATTTCTCAATGTGTGTTTTTTGATTTCCTTTAAGTCTTTGTAAGCTATAAAAACAAAGAGAGTCGTACACTCTATGTATAAACTCCCAGTAATTGAGTTAGTAAACCACTGTGACTTCTTCAGGGTCAAGAACGTTGGCGGTTTACCCAATAAATGACTCTGTTTGTTTTTATAGCTGGTTTTATTCTCCGTTAGTCAGCACCTCTACACTACATACTTGTCTCTGGGTGTGCACCAGCTCGGGCTTTTTATTAGATTTTAATCTTTGTAAACAAAAATAATGTATTGCTTCAGAATACCTGTATAAAGTGTCCTTCCTTGATGCCATAGCTGCATCTATGAGTTTGAGAGTGGAAACATTTCTCCAGAGACATTTCTCCAGAAACACAACTCCATACTGTGGTTCTAATGTAGCCTACATTAGTCAAATAGGAGGAACACTGTAATTGTTTGGTGGATTCTCTATTTAGTGAGTTTAAGTGTGTGTGACCTTTTGACCTGTCACTTTGCATGCCAGGCTGCTGAACATTTCACATTTCATAACAATGTTTTCTCTAAACAGGGAATTACTAACTTATTTTAAAATCCTCTACAATTTCAAGCATTGTTTAGAGAAATGTTGGTCTTTTCCTCCAATTCTTTTCCCCCATCTAGTGGTTGAATGTTTTTATATTTCAGTATACTGTATATACTGTACCTACTGCACAATGTTTTGCTCTGAGACAGTGTACTGTATATACTGTACCTACTGCACAATGTTTAACTCTGAGACAGTGTACTGTATATACTGTACCTACTGCACAATGTTTAACTCTGAGACAGTGTACTGTATATTGTGTAAGTGTAGCTTAAATCATGTGAAACAAAAGTGTTTTCTAACCATTCTATGCTTTTACGTTTGGACTGGGGTCACGCATTTTTGTTCCAATGTGCCATTATTGTGCCATTATTGTGAGTAACAAGCAAAACATTTGTGAAATATGCCATGTCGATGCTATTTTGATATATTAAATCACATTTGGTATCAAAACATGAGAGCCTCATTTATCATTCTGTGTATTTATGGTATTTATGTTCATTGTAATATTATAATACTGTATTATTGATGTTGTATTATAAATATGTTGTGGTAGAGTAGTGTAATAAGATGATGTGTTATGTACTGTTTTATTTTGTATGTAATTGCGTAATCGTTATTGGACCCCAGGAAGAATAGCAAATGGGGATGTAATTATAAATGTTATGTAATTTTCCACGAAATGTTGTAACTTGTTAAACTCCAATGTTCCGTTATGGGAAATGAGTAACATCCCTGTATAAAACACACATTAGCTTTCAGTCTGTAGCAGCGTGGACAAAGTGGTGAGTACTTTTACACTTTCCATGTGATTCCTGATCTAAAGCGTAGCTGTGCGAAGCGACGTTTTCGACTAAGAACCCGGAAGTGGGATACGGAAGTGACCAAGACAAATGTCATTATTCATGTTCTGAGTAGTTCAGTGAGGTCTTTCTCTAACATATCATTTAACGTTTAAAACGTCGGATTTCGTAACTTCATGCATCTGATAATAAGCGCCGAAATCTGTTGACTGGCCGGTGGCCTTATTTTTTTTTGTTTCCGCTTGTCGCAAAAAAGCTAAACGAACAAGAAACGAGCTGAATTCAACGTTCAAGGCTTTGGAAATAAAGAGCTTTCGCTCAGTTCCCGGTTTACATTTCACACGGATACGCTCGTTTTTGTGACAAATCTTCGAAAAAGAACAGGAATTTCACATTAATATGAAAAGCGTTTACTAAAATGTGAAAATACTACATGTCATGTCTCAAAATCGATATCTATATTACCTCTATGTTGTTTTATGTCTCCAGATTTGACAAGAAAGATGATGAGTCCAACAGTCAGTTAGCCTTAATTCATCACATAGATTTTTGACCACTTTCTTTCTCTTTTCTCTTGATTTAGTCCCCTGTTTATCCCACAAGGGAAAACACTTGTCAGCGGATTATGATGGAGACATGGGTTTGGACCATTGGTTTTCTTAGAAGAGTGTCTACATAATGAACATACTATTTTACCCATTGGTCAAAAGATGCGTTTTTGATTAGACACCCGAATGACATATATTCATGTAATAGTCCTCTCCAAAGGACTTTAACTTCAACCAGTGAATGCTAGCGATGGCTAGCTATTCTATCAGTCTCTCTTAAAGAGTGTTAGCAAGCTAATAGCACGCCCTGCATACACATTTTTTTTTTTTAAGGTTATTCAGTAGGTTGATAACGATAACTTGTGTCCGACAATCCCAGCTAATGAGAAAACAGTCGATGTCCGCGCCGGCCCAGACGTTGGTGACGCCATCACGTTTTATTAAATAAAACCCCTGCCTTTTCTCCGTCCTCCGTGACCTGGAAACCGATAAGGGGTCAAGGAGTGTGTCAGTTCGTTAGTAGGGAAACGGAATACGGTCCACCCCTCTTTGATACCCTCCTTTAGGGTACAAGTGTACCCTACCCGAGTCCTTCTCTAAAGAGTTTTGAAATCTGCCATGTCCCATTTTAATCGATATGCTACTTATCCTTTTATGTATAAAATGTATTTTAAAACTAGCTAAATTAGTTTGGATCACTTTATACATTTATTTTTGGATTCCGTTTGCCCGATGACGCAGGATTGAAGGAGTCTCATTTGATGATTACCTTTTAACTTTTTCAAATGCCCAGAGAGGACGGCGGAGAGAGGAAGCAGGAGTTGAGCAAATCCAATTGTGAAAAGGCCCTTGTTTGTTTATACTAGAGACTTCCTGTTTATTTGTATGAGCTGTGTCGCGTTCCACTGAATCCGCCTTTATCGACCATTCACATATGTGTTAGATAGGTGCTTGTCAGCACTTGTGTTTGTCAGACATGAAAGGATACCGACAAGTTACTTCTCACGAAATCGTCTGTCTAGTCCGAATGGTTTGAGCTACAAACTACGCCCCAAGGCTTAGACTCAGGTTTACATTTAAAAGGGTGCCAACAACGTCATGTCATTTATCAGATCCTCTGTTGCATCTCAGGTTTGTCCTATTAGCTGTGAATCAGGGTTGGGCTTGATTCACAATTCTAGCAATGGAAATACATGTCCTCAAACATGGAAGACAGGTGGGAGGAGGCGAAATCAGTGGGACCATTCTATCCAATGTGAACAACAGGCCATAGAGGCAGATAGAGGACTCATCTTTGTATCTGTACCATTATAGCATCTGTAACAGCATGGACAGCACCCTTAAGGCTATCTCCATTTTAAAGTAGTCTGTTTTCTTCTTCTTCATTGGCTGATTGCTCCCATCTCATAGGAATCCTCACCCAGTTGACTACTTTAAAATGGTTGAAGCCCTCAATGGCAATGTCCATGCTAAAACAGGTTAAGATGTCCACTATCAGTCTCTATAGGCACAACTCCGATATAAAGTCTTTTTTTTTTTAAAGCTGCCGAAATGCCAAGTGTGCCCACTTATATCAGTGCATTCATAACAACCTAATCATTACGAAACTTATATTCAATCAAATAAGTCTCACGTAGCAAATTAGCATTTCAATGTTTTGTTGACCAAATTCAACTCTCGTTGACCTCAATACAAAACGTTCTCACTTCGTGGGCTTGTTTTTGTGGACATATTTTTTCAGGCGGAGTAAAACCGCTCGCTTCGCCTTTTCCTCTCTGGCGCAATTAAAATAAATTCCAGTCAGTTATAAAATATGAGATTCATTGAATCTGACGAGTCACACTTCCAGATACCAAAGAATTAATTACTTTTCTCTGGAAACAATGTTCACGTACTCTTTTAACCCTAGAGCTTAGAATAGACAACTAATTATACTTCCAACAAATCAGGCCAGGGTAAACTTGTTGGTTCAACTAATATATCCTGGGAAATGTAGCTTTTTCTCCATTTTGATCGAAATGTAAGTGATTAATTAAGTATAATAACTTAGAATATTTGCAGGTTTTGTTTTCCTTGAAAATCTATTGTTTCAACAATATATTATATGCATTTATATAACAACATGTTTGATGTTTTATGTACAATATATCTGTATAGACTTCTACACCTAATATAGAGTAGAAGAGGCGTTTTCATTTCACTGAATTCAATTCAAATTCAATAATGTAATTGGAATATATCAGACATTTTCAATTACATTCTGAATTCAGCCCAACCCTGTTTCCTATGGAAGGTTGACAGTATAATTTAAAACAGCTGATATTCCCATTCAAGTCGGCATTCTCTGATATGTGTCCCTCCAACCATCTTTGAGGTACCATTTGAAAATTGAAATGTATATTGTATTCCCATTCTAGTACATTTAACAGCCAAAACATGACTCCCACCTTGTATTAAAGAGCATTCTGAATTGAGCCCAACCCTGCGGTGAATCTCTTCCGGGAGGAAATCACAAGTGTATCCCAGTCCAACCCCACAGATTGTGACATCAGCCTGGCTCAGACTGCGATGGAGGATTCTGGCCAACAGGGGGCAACCCTGCCACACACCGAGGGAGAATGTACAGCCCTTACTCAGAGGAGCAAGTGTAAGAACTGCATCTCCTCATGATTTTCATAAGCCTGGATATTTATATACTGAATCTACTTCCTATTGACATTTCTTCTGTAGCTCGTCTCGCTGTGCGCACAACATTTAGAGATAAGTTCACTAGAAACAATAATATATTTAATTTAGAATGACTCTCTGTTGTAGGCATGGATGTATACTTGTACACCTGCAAAAATGCCTAAACAATCTAATCTGAATTGTCTGTCTGTCTGTCTGTCTGTCTGTCTGTCTGTCTGTCTGTCTGTCTGTCTGTCTGTGTCCCAGCAGTACGAGGAGTCAGAGAGAAGCTCCAATCAGAGCTGAGAGGGAGGTGCGCATCATTGTGTGATGGAACCCCAGCAGGACGAGAGGTGCAGAGCCATTTCCTCACACACTCCTACGTGGAACTCCTCATCACTGAGGGCAACGTCCAATGGCACAACGATAGGCATGCTGCCACGCGACCCGTAAGGCCACCATCAGATATGCCCACTGCCAATGAGGAAGTAACGATCAAGCTTGACGATATCGTCAAACCGCTACTATCTCCGGATCAGCCTCAAGTAAAAATCGTCCTGACGAAGGGACCCGCTGGCTCAGGGAAGACGGCGAGTGTCCAGAAATTTGTTTTGAACTGGGCCGAGGACAGAGCCAATCAGGATGTCGACTTCTTGTTTGTCTTTCCCTTCAGTGAACTCAATTGGCTGGTAGACCGGAGCTTCAGTCTGAGAGGACTCATCAGCCACTTCCACTCGTCCATGACGTCGGAGAGCGAGAAACACGGTCTGGATCTAAGTCGTTCTAAGGTTGTCTTCATCTTGGACGGTTTGGACCAATTCAACCTTCCCCTGGACTTTGAAAGCATATCAGTGGAGTCTGACATCAATAAGGAAATGCCTTTGCCAGTCCTCCTAGCGAACCTCATCTGGTGTCAGCTGCTTCTTCCCTCCGCCTTCGTCTGGGTGATCACCAGGCCTGCAGCCGCCAGTTTCATCCCCATCGACTTTCTCCCCCAACGACAGTGCTTGACGGAGATAAGGGGGTTCGACGACACCCAGAAGAGGGAGTTCTTTAGAAAGAGGTTTGTCGATCAGAGTCTGGTGCACAAAGCTATCGCCCTAGTCATGAAAGCTATTGCCCTAGAGTCATCACGCAACCTATGCGTACTGTGCCAAACACCGTTGTGCTGTGAGATGTTGGCGGCCATTTTAGAAAACACTGAGGCGGGAGAGCGTGTGGAGATAGACACTCTGACGCAACTACACACTCACTTTTTGCTTCTTCAGATCAGTTCGAAGAACAATCTAAATGGTGAGCACTCAGAATCGATCAGAGAGGATGTCCGTAAGCTAGGGAAGCTAGCTTTTCTACAACTGGAGAGAGGAAACTTCATATTCAGCGAGAGAGATGTGAAGGAACACGGAATCGACGTCTCAAAAAGTTCCACATTCCACAGGTTGTGTAGGCCGCTCATTGCGGGGTGTGAGATGTACCTGGAAGAAATGTACCGCTTTGCGTACACAGGCGTTCAAGACTACCTAGCTGCTCTGCACGTGTTGCTCACCTACACAAACAAAAGGAGAAACCTGCTGCTTCACCCTACCACACTCTTTGATCGATTGAAAGGGACGTTCAGGAGAGCAACCCTTTTAGACCTCCACAGATGCTCCGTGGACAGAGTTTTACGGAATACGCAAGGAAGTTATGACCTCTTCCTCTGCTTCCTCCTTGGCCTCTCAACAACACCCAACCAGACTCTCTTAGATCTAGCATGTCTAGGAAAAAGTTTAAAGGACACAGGCTCCAAGGGGATCACAGAGACCACGGCGCAGTACATCAAGCAGGCGATCGAGGCTGAGCCTTACCCTCAGACCACCCTGGCGCTTTTCCGCGGTCTGCGGGAGCTGGGGGACGTCTCGCTGGGCAGGGAGGTCCGACGCTACCTGTCCTCCGAGTCCCGGTGGGGGTTCCTGCTGGAGCCCGACCAATGCTGGGAGCTGGCCGACATGCTTTGGGCAGGAGGGGAGCTGGAGAGGGAAGTGTTTTGCGAGATGGAACGTTTGAGTTGGACGTGCCGAATGAGCATGTGGGGATTTTGGAGGATGCAGACCGTACTTGGAGACCGACACTGGCAGGTCTACTAGGGAGACATCACCACGGACTGTACTGCCACATCTACCAAATTGCCACTGGACAGTACTGTTGAGGGATTTCGAGATCAGAGAGATGTATAGGTACATTAGGAAGGTAGGTTTGAGTGTTTTATATGTAGAGAGAGAAAACAAGTGATGATCGCATTCCATGTTTATGGGGTAGTGTCTACTGAAAAATATTAAAATCAATCAATGAATCGATTCCTCAAACAAACAAACTTTATTTGCTTGGAGCTTTGTACAAACTGACTTGCCGTTCAGATGGCAGAAGTTATAGCGCAGTTGAGGTTGGTCATAGTGCCAACAGACTCCAGGTAGAAGTGCCACTTCAGAGCACCACTCCATTTGTTAGGCACCTTCTTTACGGCCACCACCCTGAACAGCTCGTAGGGTGGCACCAGCACGTTGAGGCCTGAAGAGGAGCGGCAGTAGCGCGAGTGCGAGTGAGGCAGCACGTGTCCGTGGCACGTCCGGATGGTCAGGTCAAAGCTGGAGCTGTACCGCCGTGTGGAAGCCAGTACGAAGTGCCCGGTGCGCACCTGATCCCCCACCTCCCCTCGCAAGTTGTCCCCGCGCCCGCTGTCAGCATACACCAGCAGGCAGCCCTTCCCATCCTGCTTCGACTCTGCCTCCGCCTCCTCCCGCCCAATCAGGAGCCGCAGGGCGTCGGTCAGCAGGAAGTGGAGGGACTTGAACAGGAAGTAACGGCGGTAGACATTGGCGTCGGGGCCCAGAGATCTGGCTTCCATGTCGAAGAATAAAGGGAAGGTGCGATTGTATGCATTTGTGTAGAGGGTCAGCGCTGTGACATGGAGGTCGGTGAGGTTCGCCACGGTCATATTGCAGCGTTCAGCTTGCAACCAGGCGGTGGAGAAAGAGGGGTTGGCCTGGCGTTCCCTGGTCAGCAGGTCGCCCGCGGTGATGTTCCCCATCATCTCCTCCCTGCACGTCGGGTAGCGGTCGTCCACCGAGCTGGATTCCATGTTCATCCGCTCCTCGTCACACTGGCACTGGCACTGCTGAGGACAGCTATACAGTGTTAGAATCATTCTGGCACTCCTGAGGACAGATATACAGTGTTAGAATCATTCTGGCACTGCTGAGGACAGCTATACAGTGTTAGAATAATTCTGGCACTGCTGAGGACAGCTATACAGTGTTAGAATCATTCTGGCACTTCTGAGGACAGCTATACAGTGTTAGAATCATTCTGGCACTGCTGAGGACAGCTATACAGTGTTAGAATCATTCTGGCACTGCTGAGGACAGCTATACAGTGTTAGAATCATTCTGGCACTGCTGAGGACAGCTATAAAATGTAAATAATTCTGGCATTGCTGAAGAGAGCTATACAGTGTTAGAATATGTATACTGTAAAAGCCTACATATAAACTCAGCAAAAAAAGAAAAGTTTTTCAAAGACAATTCGTAAAAATCCAAATAACTTCACAGACCATTGTAAAGGGGTTAAACACTGTTTCCCTGCTTGTTCAATGAACCATAAACAATTAATGAACATGCACATCTGGAACGGTCATTAAGACACTAACAGCTTACAGACGGTAGGCAATTAAGGTCACAGTTATGAAAACTTAGGACACTAAAGAGGCCTTACTACTGACTGAAAAACAACAAAAGAAAGATGCCCAGGGTCCTTGCTCATCTGCATGAACGTGCCTTATGCATGCTGCAAGGAGGCATGAGGACTGCAGATGTGGCCAGGGCAATAAATTGCAATGTCCGTACTGTGAGACGCCTAAGACAGCGCTACAGGGAGACAGGATGGACAGCTGATCGTCCTCGCAGTGGCAGACCACGTGTAACAACACCTGCACAGGATCGGTACATCCGAACATGACACCTGCGGGACAGGTACAGGATGGCAACAACAACTGCCCGAGTTACACCAGGAACGCACAATCCCTCCATCAGTGCTCACAGCAAGAACTTGCAAATCTGGTGCAGTCCATGAGGAGGAGATGCACTGCAGTACTTAATGCAGCTGGTGGCCACACCAGATACTGACTGTTACTTTGACCCCCTTTATTCAGGGACACATTATTCAATTTCTGTTAGTCACATGTCTGTGGAACTTGTTCAGCTTATGTCTCAGTTGTTGAATCTTGTTATGTTCATACAAATATTTACACACTTTGCTGAAAAATAAACGCAGTCGACAGTGAGAGGACATTTATATAAATATAAAGCTCTGGCTTCCTGTAAAATGTGTCACCAATATATTTAAATCACCAATATATTTAAATAATATGTACAACTGGAGTCACCCACCTCTGCACTGTTGACTTTAGTGAGCATTGTTGCCAAGAGCAAAAAAACTCCTGTCAAGTATTTCATAATTATGCAGGTTGACAGCAAAACAACCTGTTGATAGAATGTTGAAAAATAATCACTAATTTCCTAATACTGGTATTTTTTACAATGAAGCAACATGACTGCCAGAACATGAGGTTTGATCACCTACTGTGGAGTTGAAACAAACAAACTAATGTGTATATAAGTAAATTGACTTTAAAACACATCATTGAAAAATATTGTGTTTTCTGATTGTCTTCCATTTTGGTGGTGTGTGTCTGTGCCAGCTAGTGTGTGTCCTTACCGGATCTCTGTCCTCTCTTTGTCTAGTCCCAGATAGTTTTAGCTGACACTTTAGGTCTATCCTGTTAAGTCAGGCTCGAAGACAAACAGCTGGTGCTGGGTCTGACGCTAGTGTAGACTACCCACGGATACAAACTCTCTTGAAGCCCAACATCCTTCACTGGTTTTATCTCAATAGTCGTCAGTGGCATGGGATAGGTGAGACCAATATTGTGAATGTATTTGTATTGTGAATGTATGTTTTGTTTTGTTACCCACATGAATTCAGAGGAAGGGAAGGAGACTATCGACCCAGAGTGCACTGACCCTCAACGCCCACACATGAATTGGCCAACATTACCCACACTCACTCTCTCCCAATCCTTGTGAGTTGGTTTTCCAAAGGCCAGAAAACGTTCTATACTGTAACTTAATTAGTATAACTTTTATAATCTTGGGTGAAAACAAAAAGCACATGATCAAATTAACAGTCAATGCATTTATTTTCAGAATACTGGATACACAATCCATGTCTCAAAGCTTAAACATCCTTATTTAACCTGTCTCCTCCCCTTCATCTACACTTATTGCAGTGGATGTAACAAGTGACATCAATAAGGGATCATAGTTTTTATTGAAACACAATCCTCACCACCCAGATGATAACTTGGCTGTCCTTGTCTCCAGAACCTAAGAAACAACATGTTAAGTGTCATGATCGTGGTGAACGGCAGACCAAAACACAGCGCAGTGGTAGTTCGACATGGATTTTATTTCATGCGAACTTTAACAAGAAAAAAACAAAGTGAGAGACACTACCGTAACTCACAGTTGGCTCACAGGCTCTAACACAAACATAGAGACATATAGAAACCCCCTGTCAGGCTCTGACCATACCAACATAGAGACACATAGAAACCCCCTGTCAGGCTCTGACCGTACCAACATAGAGACACATAGAAACCCCCTGTCAGGCTCTGACCGTACCAACATAGAGACACATAGAAACCCCCTGTCAGGCTCTGACCGTACCAACATAGAGACACATAGAAACCCCCTGTCAGGCTCTGATCGTACCAACATAGAGACACATAGAAACCCCCTGTCAGGCTCTGACCGTACCAACATAGAGACACATAGAAACCCCCTGTCAGGCTCTGACCGTACCAACATAGAGACACATAGAAACCCCCTGTCAGGCTCTGACCGTACCAACATAGAGACACATAGAAACCCCCTGTCAGGCTCTGACCACACCAACATAGAGACACATAGAAACCCCCTGTCAGGCTCTGACCGTACCAACATAGAGACACATAGAAACCCCCTGTCAGGCTCTGACCGTACCAACATAGAGACACATAGAAACCCCCTGTCAGGCTCTGACCGTACCAACATAGAGACACATAGATACCCCCTGTCAGGCTCTGACCGTACCAACATAGAGACACATAGAAACCCCCTGTCAGGCTCTGACCGTACCAACATAGAGACACATAGAAACCCCCTGTCAGGCTCTGACCACACCAACATAGAGACACATAGAAACCCCCTGTCAGGCTCTGACCACACCAACATAGAGACACATAGAAACCCCCTGTCAGGCTCTGACCATACCAACATAGAGACACAGAGAAACCCCCTGTCAGGCTCTGACCGTACCAACATAGAGACACATAGAAACCCCCTGTCAGGCTCTGACCGTACCAACATAGAGACACATAGAAACCCCCTGTCAGGCTCTGACCATACCAACATAGAGACACATAGAAACCCCCTGTCAGGCTCTGACCATACCAACATAGAGACACATAGAAACCCCCTGTCAGGCTCTGACCGTACCAACATAGAGACACATAGAAACCCCCTGTCAGGCTCTGACCGTACCAACATAGAGACACATAGAAACCCCCTGTCAGGCTCTGACCGTACCAACATAGAGACACATAGAAACCCCCTGTCAGGCTCTGACCATACCAACATAGAGACACATAGAAACGCCCTGTCAGGCTCTGACCGTACCAACATAGAGACACATAGAAACCCCCTGTCAGGCTCTGACCATACCAACATAGAGACACATAGAAACGCCCTGTCAGGCTCTGACCGTACCAACATAGAGACACATAGAAACCCCCTGTCAGGCTCTAACCACACCAACATAGAGACATATAGAAACCCCCTGTCAGGCTCTGACCGTACCAACATAGAGACACATAGAAACCCCCTGTCAGGCTCTGACCACACCAACATAGAGACACATAGAAACCCCCTGTCAGGCTCTGACCATACCAACATAGAGACACATAGAAACCCCCTGTCAGGCTCTGACCATACCAACATAGAGACACATAGAAACCCCCTGTCAGGCTCTGACCATACCAACATAGAGACACATAGAAACCCCCTGTCAGGCTCTGACCATACCAACATAGAGACACATAGAAACCCCCTGTCAGGCTCTGACCATACCAACATAGAGACACATAGATACCCCCTGTCAGGCTCTGACCGTACCAACATAGAGACACATAGAAACCCCCTGTCAGGCTCTGACCGTACCAACATAGAGACACATAGAAACCCCCTGTCAGGCTCTGACCATACCAACATAGAGACACATAGAAACCCCCTGTCAGGCTCTGACCATACCAACATAGAGACACATAGATACCCCCTGTCAGGCTCTAATACCAACATAGAGACACATAGAAACCCCCTGTCAGACTCTAATACCAACATAGAGACACATAGAAACCCCCTGTCAGGCTCTGACCATACCAACATAGAGACACATAGAAACCCCCTGTCAGGCTCTGATACCAACATAGAGACACATAGAAACCCCCTGTCAGGCTCTGACCATACCAACATAGAGACACATAGATACCCCCTGTCAGGCTCTGACCATACCAACATAGAGAATAAACCAGAGGCTGACATTAAGAGGGAGATTAAATTAAGTCTACAGCATTTAGTACAAGATCTAAGTATCTACAAGATCCATCTGAATTGTACTCACTGTGTTATAGTGGGAGTTGTTCCATCCACCCATTTCCAGGCCCTTTCCTTCACTGACTCAGTCACACCAATCCAGAACATCAGATTGTAAGACAATTTATTCAGAGACACCTGGGGAAAACATAGTCAGTATGTACAGTATATTATCTCTGCATATCTGTCTGTCTGTCTCCCTCCCTCTCTTTCACCTTCTCTCTCACCTGTTTGTCTCACCTGTTAATGACCCTCTCTTTTCACCTTCTCTCTCACCTGTTTGTCTCACCTGTTAATGACCCTCTCTTTTCACCTTCTCTCTCACCTGTTTGTCTCACCTGTTAATGACCCTCTCTTTTCACCTTCTCTCTCACCTGTTTGTCTCACCTGTTAATGACCCTCTCTTTCACCTTCTCTCTCACCTGTTTGTCTCACCTGTTAATGACCCTCTCTTTTCACCTTCTCTCTCACCTGTTTGTCTCACCTGTTAATGACCCTCTCTTTCACCTTCTCTCTCACCTGTTTGTCTCACCTGTTAATGACCCTCTCTTTCACCTTCTCTCTCACCTGTTTGTCTCACCTGTTAATGACCCTCTCTTTCACCTTCTCTCTCACCTGTTTGTCTCACCTGTTAATGACCCTCTCTTTCACCTTCTCTCTCACCTGTTTGTCTCACCTGTTAATGACCCTCTCTTCACCTTCTATCTCACCTGTTTGTCTCACCTGTTTATGATCACAAGGTCCGCTCCTTCCTTGATACGTTCTCATCTGCTCTGACTCCCATGTTTTCTTCTCAGTAGAGAGGTAATAACAGCTAGACTTGAATCTCCTCCAACTGACAGGACAGCGTCCTGCAGAAGGAAAGCATGTCGGTCAATACAGTCATAGAACTTCAATAAATCATAATACTTTTTTCACATCAACTCAAATTCACAGTTATTAGCACAATATACATACTCACCCAGTTCTACCTGAGATCTTTCTTTCCAGCTCTGACATTTTCCATTGTAAATGGTATTTCTCTTCAGCCAAGGTGTTGTAACGGGTTTCTAGCTGGGTTCTGTTTCTAGTTATTGTGTTAAAACGGGCCTAGAACTGGTCTTTGTCTTAATTCAAGGTGTTGAAAGAAGTCTCCAGCTAGTCCATCTCTTTAGTCAGGTAGTCTGAAGTTCTTCCTTCTCTGAAGTATGGTTGGCCGTTAGAAGAGAAAGAATTCTGGACAGTTGGTTGTAGTCTCCGTCATCTGTGATGAAACAGAGAACAAATGTATAATTGTATGTTTCTTTACACACAAACAGATGCTGACGCTAACACACACACACACACACACACACACACTGTTGAATATTTTAAGCTTTTGTTCAATATTTTTAGGACTATGATTTAAAGAACAGAATTGGAAGGTTAGAAACCACAATAGGTTACTCAGCAAACTATAGAATGGCAACAGGATGGAGATAGAGCAGTCAGTAAAGCCCAATAGTTAGAGCAGTCAGTAAAGCCCAATAGTTAGAGCAGTCAGTAAAGACCAATAGTTAGAGGAGTCAGTAAAGCCCAATAGTTAGAGCAGCCAGTAAAGCCCAATAGTTAGAGCAGTCAGTAAAGGCCAATAGTTAGAGCAGTCAGTAAAGCCCAATAGTTAGAGCAGCCAGTAAAGCCCAATAGTTAGAGCAGTCAGTAAAGGCCAATAGTTAGAGCAGTCAGTAAAGCCCAATAGTTAGAGCAGCCAGTAAAGCCCAATAGTTAGAGCAGTCAGTAAAGGCCAATAGTTAGAGCAGTCAGTAAAGCCCAATAGTTAGAGGAGTCAGTGAAGCCCAAGAGAAGATAATAATATGGTTTTATGGGGTACACTTAGACACACATTAGCTATAATATAAGGACTAGAATAGTTTAATAGAACAGTGTCTGTATTGTGCTGTGGTACCAGGTTGTAACAGGCACTAAGAATTTGGGTCCATGTATGTTTAGATTTATGAGTGTGTGTCTGGTTGCCTTCATGGGTGAATGTGTTAATCTTTGCACCATTATCATTACTAAGGGGTCGCCACTATGGTTTCACAGTTTCGTATCTTGAAGTTTTATTGCCATGGGGAGTGTTTTATATTCTGAAGGTTTAACTGCTGACAGGAAGACGAGGTAGACGAACCAGAGTTGAAAGGTTTTGAAACGATAGTGGAAGATGGTTAGAGGTGTTAATCAGCCTCCCCGTGAAGGAGGGGCTATGTATGCTATGTGACCACAAAGGTGTATAAGAAGAGCAGAGGAGTCTGGGAAGATCAGAAGTCTCCGGAGGCTCCTCGGCTTTTGTTGCTTGCGTAATAAAAGTCTATGTTACTTTTACAAACTTTGAAAGTGCTTTATTTTTAAGAGAAAGAGGGAAGATTTTCTACAACAACACACACACACCCACCCTACCACCTGTGATTGTTGAATACTCACAGTGTACAGAGAGACTTATGACTGCGGTCAGCAAGAGAACACACAGCAGTCCCAGATAAACTGAGGCCTGTCTGTAAGGCTGACAGTTCTGATTCCCAAGTTTCAGTCCCAGATAAACTGAGGCCTGTCTGTAAGGCTGACAGTTCTGATTCCCAAGTTTCAGTCCTGCTAGTGTAGTGTAACATACACCTGACTTGGTCCTACTGTATCTATCTTAGTCTTTCCAGCTGACCAGTTTCTCCCTCATAAACCAATGCTGTTCTGATACCAAGAGGTACTGATGTATTTTGCTTGAAATGTGTCATTACCACATATAAAGACAACGTATGAACTTGATTGATTTGTTCATTTATAAAACATTGCAGTGTTTCATACATACTTATTACAGGTGATAATATTATACATGCCTTTAGTATTAACAGTGTGTTAGTGTTAGCAATATGTACCCTCCATGTCCCCTCCATGTCCCCTCCATGTCCCCTCCTTGTCCCCTCCATATCCCCTCCATGTCCCCTCCATGTCCCCTCCATGTCCCCTCCATATCCCCTCCATGTCCCCTCCATATCCCCTCCATGTCCCCTCCATATCCCCTCCATGTCCCCTCCATGTCCCCTCCATATCCCCCCCATGTCCCCTCCATGTCCCCTCCATATCCCCTCCATATCCCCTCCATGTCCCCTCCATGTCCCCTCCATGTCCCCTCCATGTCCCCTCAATATCCCCTCCATGTCCCCTCCATGTCCCCTCCATGTCCCCTCCATATCCCCTCCATGTCCCCTCAAATCCCCTCCATGTCCCCTCCATGTCCCCTCCATGTCCCCTCCATATCCCCTCCATGTCCCCTCCATGTCCCTTCCATGTCCCCTCCATGTCCCCTCCATATCCCCTCCATGTCCCCTCCATATCCCCTCCATGTCCCCTCCATGTCCCCTCCATATCCCCTCCATATCCCCTCCATGTCCCCTCCATATCCCCTCCATATCCCCTCCATATGTAGCAATGTGTTTCACTTTCTCAGTGTAATTTGTTGACAGTGTAAAATGTCCCTATGTACTGATCGCTGTTTTTTATAATGTCTGATGTATTTATGTTGTCTCTTTTGTATATAATGTTTCCAAGATTAGATGTTCACCTCCCGGGGACCTCAGATGAAAACTGGCTCTCAACCCAACAGCAACACCTGTACTGTACAGTATGCACCCACTCTCTTCCAATCACATGAGTAGGCTAACCCATGGTTACCAGAGGAATTGAATTGGTCCCATAGCTCTGGTTCACTTAATTATAGTTATCGGTAGAATCGTAATTGATTAAGTGACATTATTATATAAAAAATCTTGACTATGGTTGTATGTTCTTATTAACACAATGCGGATATCTAAAAAAGCACACAAAGGTAAAATTAGGAATATTTTCAGTGTGCACGATACAATGCATTTAAAGATGGCTGATCTCTTAGCTTCCAAAATGTTTATTTGTTTAATATTTCCATCTGACAAAGAAATTATTTAGTTTAAAGCAGGTGTCTTGTTCACAGTTGAAGTCACTGCAGCCAGCCTCCAAGACTGAGATGTATGATTCCTGTAACGAATGCCCCGCACAGAGCGATGGGCCCTCCTCCTCTCCAACGATCATCCTCGCCGGCGTTCTAAACCGGCGGTTGGGGGAAGATGGTAGCAACACCCACATGACCCACACCTGTTCCACATTGGTCATCAGGGTCACTATTTAACCCTGTGTATTTTGTTTCAACCCTCGCGGGTTATTGTCTTTGTGTGTTGCCGTGTCCGTATTAAATGTTCAAACATCATTCTATTCATCTCTGTTCATCTTTCGCCTCTTCACTCACTTTCACCCTTCGCAATATCACAATTCCCATGCTTCAGTCCTGCAGGTGTAGAGAAACGTGTGGCTACATTACACCTCACAAACCATATCCTCTTATACCAAGTGGAGTCTTTTGGTTTTCAACCAAATAAGGACAGGAAGTTGTCTAAAATGTATTTACGTCCACCTCAACTCTCACTTCCATATAAATAATATATAAACATTGAAAAAAATAATGCTTGAAACATTTTAAGTCCCTCCAAAAATTAGGGCCCTTTCCACTAATTGCCTCACCGTTTCTCATGAATAATAATACACTTATTTATATTGAT
Source organism: Thymallus thymallus (assembly GCA_023634145.1). Taxonomy (NCBI): domain Eukaryota; kingdom Metazoa; phylum Chordata; class Actinopteri; order Salmoniformes; family Salmonidae; genus Thymallus; species Thymallus thymallus. Next base: position 14,397,239 of record CM042424.1, read on the forward strand.
GTTGTAGCCAGAGTACTTGTTTTAAAGCTACTTTGCCCCTTAGACCCACTGTTTACATCTGCTAACCTCTTAGCTCTATAACCAATATGGGTCGATTAAGTACTGTTGCACCGTTTATATGTGAATTAGATTTCGGAGCACTCTGGATGGTATTTTTGTTAGTTGGCCTATGTGGAGAAAATTCGGAGGTGTCGGGATCTGGGACTTTCATCCTCACTCAGATGTATTTAAATACCTTTAGGTAGGAGTGTACTCATATCAAAATGTACTTCTCAGTCATTATTGTCTGTAAACACATTTACTTGTGGACTCGCTGTTCCAGCCTGTGGACTCTGGTGTAAAGTCTCATAACCTGCAGCCAGATCATAAAATCTCCTCTACATTGGCATGGAAGTCTACTATCTCCATATCTGAATGATGATGATAACTGGTACTTTGTGTACCAGTTATCTGTCTCTGTCTCTGTATGCTGTATGTCTCACCGATGCTCTGAATCTACATTCCAAACTGCAATGAGGTCAAATAAGTGTGTATGCACTCTGTGTGTGTGTGTGT